>CM056597.1:29712357-30309856 GCA_029721355.1 Tegillarca granosa | reverse complement strand
AATTCGGCATTTCTTCTACACGAAAAAACGGGTAAACGAGCTGTAACGCATTTTATGACAGACAGCTCGATATATTCGTGATCTAACTGAACTTGGGTATGATATTAGAGGTTCTGTGATTTTGTAAAGGTGGGATATGACATAAACTGTTATGTTTTTTTACAGATGAGCTAATGAGACGGGGTAAAGCTGTATTTTACAAGTTAGCTTATGAGACGGGGTCAAGCTTTACTTTAACAGGTGAGCTAATAAGACAAGGTCAAGCCGTATTTTTACAGGTGAGCTAATGAGACGGGTTCAGATTGTATTTTTACAGGTGAGCTATTGATGCGGGCTCAGACTTTATTTTAACAGGTGAGCTAATAAGACGGGATCGGGTTGTATTCTTACAGCTGAGCCAATGAGACGGGGGCGGGCTGTATTTTGACAAGCGAGCTAATGAGACGGGGTCAAGCAGTAGTTTTACAGGTAAGCTAATTAGACGGGGTCGGGCTGTATTTTAATGGGTGAGCTTATGAGACCGGGTCAAGCTGTACTTTTACCGGTGAGCTAATGTGACGGGATCAAACTGTATTTTTACAGGTGAGCTAATGAAACGTATTTAAGCTATATTTTAAAAGTTGAGCTTATTAGAATTTTCTTAAAAGTGAGCTAATGAGACGGGTTCAAGCTGTATTTTTACACGGGTCAGCTTATGAGACTGGACCGTGCTGTATTTTTACAGGTTAGCTTATGAGAGGGGGTTTAGGCTATATTTACAGGTGAGCTGAAGAGACTGAATCGTGCGTATTGTTACAGGTTAGCTAATGAGACGGGGTTTAGCTATATTTTTACAGGGTGAGCTATGAGACGGGTCAAGCTTTATTTTTACAGGTTACTATGAGACGGGTGGGGCGTTATTTCACAGGTTAGCTATAAGACGGGGTCAAGCTGTACTTTTACCGGTGAGCTAATTTAAAAGGGGTCAAACCTGTATTTTTATTGGTAAGCTTATGAGACGAGGTCAAGCTGTATGAGCCAATGGGACGAGTCGAGCTGTATTTTACAGGTTAGCTAATGAGACGGGTTTTAGCTATATTTCTACAGGTGAGCTTATGAGAAGGTTTAAGCTGTATTTAACAGGTTTGCTAATGAGACGGGGTCAGGCTGTATTTTACAGGTGAGCTAATGAGACGGGGTCAAACTGTACTTTTACCTGTGAGCTAATATGACGGGGTCAAACTGTATTTTTACACGTGAGGTTATGAAACGAGGTTCAGTTTTATTTTCATAGGTGACCTTATGAGACGAGGTCAAGCTGTATTGTTATTGGTAAACTAATGAGACGAAGTCAAGCTGTATTTTTACAGGTGATTTCATGAGAGGAGGTCAAGCTGTATTTTTACCGGTGAGCTAATGAGACGGGGTTAAGCCGTAATTTTACAGGTGAGCCAATGGGACGGGTTTAAGCTATATTTTAAAAGTTGAGCTTATTAGAATATTCTTAAAAGTGAGCTAATGAGACGGATTCAAGCTGTATTTTTACAGGTGAGCTAAAGAGACTGGATCAAGCTGTATTGTTACAGGTTAGCTAATGAGACGTAGTTCAGCTATATTTCTACAGGTGAGCTAATGAGACGGTTCAAGCTGTATTTTAACAGGTGTGCTAATGATACGGGGTCGGGCTGTATTTACAGGGTAGCTAATGAGACGGAGTCAAGCTGTACTTTTACCGGTGAGCTAATGTGAAGGGGTCAAACCGTATTTTTACAGGTGAGCTTATGAGACGAGGTCAAGCAGTATTTTTATAGGTAAGCTAATGAGATGGGGTCGGGCTGTATTTTTTAGGTGAGCTAATGAGACGGGGTAAAGCTGTAATTTTACCGGTGAGAAATGGGAGGGAGTCGGGTTGTATTTTACAGGTTAGCTAATGAGACGGGGTTTAGCTATATTTCTACAGGTGAGCTAATGAGACAGTTCAAGCTGTATTTTAATAGGTGTGCTAATGAGACGGGGTCGGGCTGTATTTTACAGGTTAGCTAATGAGACGGGGTTTAGCTATATTCCTACAGGTGAGCTAATGAGACGGTTCAAGCTGTATTTTAATAGGTGTGCTAATGAGACGAGGTCGGGCTGTATTTTACAGGTTAGCTAATGAGACGGGGTCAAACTATACTTTTACCTGTGAGCTAATATGACGGGGTCAAACTGTATTTTTACACGTGAGGTTATGAGACGAGGTCCAGCTGTATTGTTATAGGTGACCTTATGAGAGGAAGTCAAGCTGTATTTTTATAGGTAAGCTAATGAGACGAGGTCAAGCTGTACTTTTACAGGTAAGCTAATGAGACAGGGTCAAGATTTTTTTTACAGGTGTGCTAATAAGACGGGCTCAAGCTGTATTTTTATAGGTAAGCTAATTAGATGGGGTCGGGTTATATTTTTACAGGTGGGCTAATGAAACTGGATCGTGCTGTATTGTTACAGATTAGCTAATGAGACGGGGTTTAGCTATATTTTTACAGGTGAGCTAATGAGACGGGGTCAAGCTGTATTTTACAGGTTAGCTAATGAGACGGAGTACAGCTGTACTTTTACCGGTGAGCTAATGTGATGGGGTCAAACTGTATTTTTACAGGTGAGCTGATGAGACGAGGCAAGCTTAAGGTGTATTTTAAAGGTAAGCTAATAAGATGGGGTCGGGCTGTATTTTTTAGGTGAGCTAATGAGACGGGGTTAAGCTGTAATTTTACCGATGAGCCAATGGGACGAAGTCGGGCTGTATTTTACAGGTTAGCTAATGAGAAGGGGTTTAGCTATATTTCTACAGGTGAGCTAATGAGACAGTTCAAGCTGTATTTTAATAGGTGTGCTGATGAGACGGGGTCGGGCTGTATTTTACAGGTTAGCTAATGAGACGGGGTCAAACTACTTTTACCTGTGAGCTTATATGACGGGGTCAAACTGTATTTTTTCACGTGAGGTTATGAGACGAGGTTCAGCTGTATTTTTATATGAGACGAGGTCCAGCTGTATTGTTATAGGTGACCTTATGAGACGAGGTCAAGCTGTATTTTTACAGGTGATTTTATGATAGAGAGGTCAAGCTGTATTTTTACAAGTAAGCTTATGAGACGGGGTCAAGCTGTACTTTTACAGGTGAGCTAATAAGACAGGGTCAAGCTTTATTTTACAGGTGTACTAATGAGACGGGCTCAAGCTGTATTTTTATAGATAAGCTAATGAAATGGGGTCGGGCTATATTTTTACAGGTGAGCTTATGAGACGGGGTTAAGCAGTAATTTTACAGGTGAGCCAATGGGACGGAATCGGGCTGTATTCTTAAAGGTGAGTTAATGAGACGGGGTCAAGCTGTATTTTTACAGTTGAGCTATTGATACGAGGTCAAGCTGTATTCTTATAGGTGAATCAATGAGACGGGTTCAGGTTGTATTTTTACAGGTTAGCTAATGAGACGGGGTCAAGCTGTATTTTTACAGTTGAGCTATTGAAACGAGGTCAAACTGTATTCTTATAGGTGAATCAATGAGACGGGTCGGGTTGTATTTTTACAGGTTAGCTAATGAGACAGGGTCAAGCTGTATTTTTTACAGGTGTGCTAATGAGACGGGATCTAGCTGTATTTTTTACCTATGACAAAAACAAGGGGATTAATGAGCTGTTTTGTATATTTTTCAAGACAGATGAATAGACGGGGCTGTCTGTATTTCTACAGGTGAGCTAATAAGAAGGGGAATGGTTGTGTTCTTTCAGGTGTGTCAAAGACACGGGGGTATGACGAAAGCCGTTATGTATTTTTATAGGTAGGCTAGACACAGAATGATGGATGTCTGTATATTTACAGATCAACTTGAGACGAGTTGGAGGTGTATTACAAGAGTTATTTTTTTATGGTTGAGATAAAACATTTTCTTTTTTTGTAGGTTTTTTTCAAAAGATTATCACCTCGCTAAAATCAGATTTGCAATTAAATGCAATAACAACACTTTAAATATTTCAATTTAAAAAAAAATCATTTAGTATTTGGAATACCCACAAAATTCACCTATAAGGCTATGACATGCATAACATTCTTTAAAAGAATTGACATTTATTTTATGAATTGTATCATTACAAACAATGCACTTTGAACAATGAATTGTGTGTTACAAACCAGACTGTCCAACTAAATTCATAAAAATATTAAGACATCTATGAATATTTGAACTTAAGAATTTTATGATGTTTTAAAGACTTTGATTATCATAAAATATTCAATAAAGAATGCAAACACACCTATTACACCAATAATTACTTACGTAATAAATTCAACCACTTTGTTTAAAGATAAATATCAATGGTTATGTAAATGAGATAATTAAACATGTACTTAATGAATATATAACGATAACAAAAATTCCAATAGGCCTGCATTGCTCACTATGGTTGACCAGATAGGCCCCAAATTTGGTTCATATCAGCTTATTATTTTATCAGCGGAGATTTTCATAAAATTCACAAAATTTCCATGTCCCGTTTGCATATTCTGTAAAAATCGCACCAACGGAAAATTTTCAGACAAAACTTATAATATATTTGAAGTGGTCAACTGTTCACTTTTGATCCAAACCAGTTTAACAATAAATCTTTCACATCTTTTTTATTTTTGTTTTAGCTATTATAGTAAATCTAAAATTGGAAATCCTATGCCGTTATGACCTATAATGGCCAAAAAAAAAAAAGTAATTTCCATCAAAGATAAAAAATTGAGGCATGGCCTTGACATCATTTCAAAGAAAATAACAAGACAAGATTAATGTTCCGTGCAATTATCTTCAGCCGCCGTTACAAATAACGAAATTTCACGCAAAAAAAAAAAAAAAAAAAAAAAAAAAAAAAACGCGTAACTTATTTATAGCCAAATTCCGCGAAAAACATATTATTAATGTTCCCAGGCATCCTGAATCCAAATATTGCATTGGAATTTACCTGTAAACTATAATTTCAAAGAAGTTTTTTTCCTTAAATTTTAGCTATTTTGAGTAATAGCAGCCATCTTGTTGAGCAAAGTCAAACTCCTAACACAATTTTGAAAGTCCATCATCCAGCTAATTTACAGTGAAATTGGATAAGCAGTTTCAGAAGTCGAAAAATAATTTTACGCAGGCATGCACGTACGGATACACGCTGTACCATGCCATAAGCTCACGTGGTCTATGGCTATGTCATACAGCAATGCCTTCCTAAGAAAAAGTCTCCTGCAGGAAGCTTCATTGCGATTTGAGAAAGAATAGACAACAGCTAAGGCATAGCTTATTTTGAATCTCTTTTAAATTAAGAATTTGTTTATGTGGTAAAGTGCTTTAATTAAAACACGTGCTTAAAGATCACAGAGCCTCTTCTCAACACCTATATTGAAATCTCGATTGAGACAGATCCTAGCGTGGAAAAGTATGACAAAATTTGATGTTTTTCTCTGGTCATTTTATTTTCCCCCACGAATCCAGAACTGACCATCGCTATAAGCGAAAATGTCTTGACTGGAGCATTTCAACTACATTACTCTACACCACTACACTCCACTCCACTCCATTCTGTTTAGAAAATTTATAAGATATTATAAATACAAGTGCTGGTGAAAATTTTTCGGGTAAAATATACAAGTATGCTGCAGTCATAACATTTTAAAGTTTATTATTTTCTCATTTAGTATGTATTTGTACACATTGTATGGAAGACATTTGTCTTATGTGGTTTTAAGAGCTTCTGTTGCAAATGTAAGAGATAAGTTATCATATGTGGTGGTCATCACCTGGCAGACATTTAATTTGACTAGATTTAAAATAAAGTGGAAACTTTGACAAACAGACTCTGGTCATACTGAAACAAAACTGTCTAAACTACTAGTATTTTACCAGAATGTATGATTAATAATGTTTTAGAGTATTAAATTAACCAGTGTAACCTGAATATATATTTTATCTTTACAAATGCTTTATCCATATAAAATTGTTCAATTTAAACAGGTTCAACTGTATAATCCAGATTTTAAAAGTTTCTACAATTCTGTGTGATAACATATTAAAAATCATTGTTGAATGGCTAGTCTGGAAAAACTTATGGTTACGAAGGGAACTCTGTTTTGTTTGATATTTAAAATTGTGAATTTACAAGTATCTATTTATTTATTAAATGTTGAGCCAGATCATTTGATAATAGATTTATTATCCTAAATTACTAGTTGTTTAAACATTGAAATAAAATTTACAAATCATTAAAGTTTTATTTCAATTCATAAAGTTAATTTCAGATGAGACATTATAATTATAGTACCTATAATATCATACCTAAATAGACCGACAAATCAATCACTTTGAAATTCAAATTTATACGACGCAAAACCATCATATCCTTTATTATCATTTGATATAAAGAAAATCATTGTTTCACTTACTTAAGTTTGCATCAAAAACAAAATAAATCAAAAAACATTTTGCAAATATTTAATACCTGCCATAAAGGACACATCTTTATTACAATCATCTGCTAATAATATGTTTTATTTGAAAACAATGTAACCTTTCTTAACCATGAAACTTATGCAGTGAAGATTTTGTTTGGACTATAGATTATTTTTGTAATTAATAGAGACGATTTGATTTATACAGATGTCTGTCTGTAGTCACCTGTCACAACTTAGCTGATTTCACATAAAAACAAAAACATTACCTGAACTTATCACTTTTAGAGTTTCTTTATATATATATATATAACCATTTTAACAATAAGCTAATGGCTGTTTTTG
This sequence comes from Tegillarca granosa, assembly GCA_029721355.1. Classification (NCBI taxonomy): domain Eukaryota; kingdom Metazoa; phylum Mollusca; class Bivalvia; order Arcoida; family Arcidae; genus Tegillarca; species Tegillarca granosa. The sequence goes on along the minus strand of CM056597.1, from coordinate 30,303,072 downwards.
CATATTTGGACATTTTAGAGTTTTAATTCTGAACAAAACGTTTTTATAAGTAAAATGCAATGCAAGGTGGTTACATGAACAAAGAAGACATTTCAAAAGCTAAAGAAATCCAACCATGAATAAAAATTATGAGTTTTACCACAGTTTGTAGAATGTGCCCACAGTATTTTAGAAAATAAAGTGTTTTCAACATGAAACAGTCTAAATGAAATGAACAGTTTAAACATAAAATCACCTGGGGCAAATTGAGATAGTCCAGTCTACTTTATAACTGTACAAAGTTACCTTTAGAAAGGCAAACTTAATCTGCAAAAATTAAATAATGGGATCAGATTTTACACAGGACAATTCTTCACACAATAACATATCATCAAAAATTGTTCAGTTTACAAAAATCTTTTTTTTTTCTGAAGATGGTTGAAACATGTTGCAATTGTCATTTCTATCACGATTTAACTGTTAAAACAGGGTAGGTATGTATTGCATATATAACACATTTGTAGAAAGTGATTACAATCAACTCTGTCTTTAAAGACCACCCAAAGCCTGCAAAAAAAGGTATTTGTGGGCAGCAAATGAAAAAATCTAATGATAGATGGAATAATCTAAATTTCAGTTTTTGAAATACATGTATTAGCATACATTTGACACATAATGTGACCTGGAACGTATATTGAACACTCAGGTTTCAACTTAAACCAATTTAATTATGTTTTGCTGACATAAATTTTGCTGCAAATATAAAGTTAAAATATACAAAATATTATATATTAACAGGCTCATATTACTTTCTGCAGAAAGTTACTTCATAAAAAAGATAAAAATTAAAAAAAAAGAAAAAGAAAAAAGAAAACCTATAAGCGTGCAATGTCTGTTGGTGATGGATTACATTTTATGTTATATTTTTAACATCATAATGATGTCATCTTCAGCAGTCAGTTTCATTATGTCTATTTGATATAAATAAAACACAAACATACAAGTCCATGTCCAAATCACAATCCCAAAAAACACAAACATACCAGTCCATGTCCAAATCACGATCCCAAAAAACACAACATACCAGTCCATGTCCAAATCACAATCCCAAAAAAAAACACAAACATACTAGTCCATGTCCAAATCACAATCCCAAAAAAACACAACATACCAGTCCATGTCCAAATCACAATCCCAAAAAACAAAGTAAAAACTTTAAAACCAACCTTTGCTCATCTCTACTTTAATTGAAGTCTTATTGTACTTCACATGCAATGGTTGCTTTGTTTTCAGCAGATTGCTAATTTTTATCATTTCTGGCTAATATTTTTGCTCCAAAATTCGTTATGAGGCAGACACAAGAATGAAGTGATTTTTCTCTCTCAAAATTTATTCAGTATTACAAACTTTTGATAATTCACAATTACATTTGGGACAAAATTTTATGTCATTTTTTGTTTCTGAGGTTTACTGTTTATGTATAAATTGGCTCCTAAACTTTTAAGTTGGCTTATTTTTTGCTTCAAGTTTGTAAGAGCCAAAGCTAACCCTGACATGTTGAAGCCAAATAAGACACTTTTCATATCTGTTCCTTTAATGCTAATCCTAGTGCATGATGACATACAGGTCTACTTGGTACATGTGTGTGTGTGTGTGTGTGTGTGTGTGTGTGTGTGTGTGTGTGTGTGTGTGTGTGTGCTTGCTTTCAAAGAAAAGCTAAAGTATGACTGAGATAGACACGCTATATGCAATGACCAATTTCATAACCTTTTACATACAAAATATCTAAAAGAATCCACTGAAAAAGGTAAATAATATTAATTAACAACAAATTTGGTATAAAATAATAACAATAAAATTCAAAACAATTAAAAAATTCATTTATTGATATAATTTTATGCATATCAAAAAAAGTCACAGTCAATTGAAAACTTAATTTACATATTAAATTACCCATAACATATCAACTGAAAAAGTTGAATAGAAATCAATGAAACATGACCAAAATGACTCACACATGTGTAATACATGATGTAATTATCAACTTTAATGTTGATTTATTCGAGTGTTAGAATAATTAAATATTAATAATATAAAAATGAAAAAGCAATATTATTGGTTACGAAGTTCAAATCAATTCACAAAGTACCAAATAATGTATAATGTTTATGACTCGATCCATCCAGGGTAACCATGATTTTGGTTGCTATGGTGACAATGCAGTAAATATATCACTATATGTATCACATTTGTCTTTGATTTGGCATTTGATAAATAATTTAAACTGTCTCAATATTTGATCAGAAATTGAGATATCAGCATTGATGAACATAAACTTAAAGTTGTCTCCCTTTTTGTTGTGTTATAAAATGTGACAATTTTTAGGATTTTTATGTGAAATAAGTTTTTCTTGCTCTAATGAAATGATCCAAGATTTGATAGACCTTGTCTGGAGTCAATTTGTTAACATTTATAAGAACTGAAGTGAGATTCCCATCAAGTGAGCCGACAATTACAAGATTATACTGAGGTGTTTTAATGTTTCAGTTACACGATATTTTTTTTAAATGCACACATGTGATACACTTGAACAATATAAAGCTTTATAAAGTACAAAATCTTCACACTATAAATGTGAATTAAGTTGTGTATGAATTTCAAAAAGTCATGAATGTCACTTGGATTTTGTTCTATTTTTATCAACTCTCCACAGATGGTTTAACAGTTATGGTCATATGAGATATGTCATTTAATTACATCATGATAAAATACTAACAGTAGTTTTGTTTTAAAACTTCAAACAAATATATTTTTCTTGATTGTGTTTGTTAATTATTGATGTCAATTCAAATAAATGAGAATAAAACATGTTAGTTGCGTAATATAATAAAGGAAATAAATAAAACAATTGTCTTTAGATTTGGAATGGTTTTTTTTTAATTTATATACAGATTGTATGCCTTTTTAGATGGATTCATTGTCATAATGACAAAATTTGAAATTCATGAATAATTACATTATTTTTTAATTTACCTCTTCAAATTTGTACCTTGATCATTAGATTTTATGAATAATGTTAAAACAAACAACAAGTAATAATTAACAGATAATAAATAATTTAAATAATCACAGGAAAGGTATATGTACATGTATTATGTTAAAATCACTAAAACATCAGTTTTGAAAAAAAATCTCACATTAATTTGATAATTAATTAGCTATGCTGCGAATACTTCGATATCACCAATGTTTTAATTCATTCAAACACCTGTACATGGTGTTCACACACACACACACACACACACACACACACACACACACACACACACACACACGTGAGCCAACCACATCCTTCCTGTCACATGTTACCTCAGTCCTTACAGTGAGGCCTTGTTTATATATCTTTTATGCAATCTTTTATACATGTGCATCATAAGTCAAAAAGTTTTTGACTTACATCACAGAGCAATAAAAAAAAAACTGACAAAATTAAAAAATTACAGTAAGAAATGTTATAAAATAGGAAAAGTTCTAAATTCAAATCTACTTTGAAAAAAAACACATAAAAACTTTTAGTCTATCTGATCTCTATTTAATGTAATTTCTTGGAATTTAAAAGTCTTTAAAATTTATTTTAAAAATTCATAAATCAAATTATCTTTTAAAAAAAGATGAGCTTTAGTAAGCTTTTTCTTGAAAATGAAATCTTATTTTCATTAGTTTATTTAAAATATAAAAATCACAGAAATTTAATTTAATACTTTTGGTAAGATTATAAATGAAAAATAAAGCCTATATGCATAGCAACAAAAATATTTATCTAGCAACATTATAACTAACTTAAAGAACAACAATAGTATGCAGTAAATCATTTCCTATAAGTAAAATTTCCAGCTGTTTTGCTCTTGTAATGTGTTCCCTATGTCTCTATGTCTTATGAAAGCTGTCTAAAACAACTCTTCCTACTTACCTGAACTATAACTTATTTAGGTATTATTAGTTGAGCTTTTTTAAATGTTCAAGCACTGGTTTGTATATAAAAGATTAAATGACTATTTTTTACTTGTGAACAAGAAATCAATGAATCACATATCTTGCCTGAAAATGTTTGCATGTTTACATTTAAATAAAAACCTTTGCACTATTGTTCATGGTTCAAACCAATAATAACAACATACATGTAACTGCCATGTTTTATATTTTTCAGGCAGGATAAAATAGAGACAGTAGAGATTTCTAATAGTATCAATATAATACATGAAATAAATTACTTCCAGGCACATGTTAATTTCACACAAACTTGATACACTTTGATCACAATGTTGCAAAGAGGGGAATAACCCTGTCTATAGCATTTTTAATCCTAAATATTGAAACTTAAAACATATCTTTATCATGTTTCCATAGAAGTTAATATTTCTTCTTTGGATGGCACTTTTATCTCCTCCATAATATTTCTACGAATTTCTTCAATATCCTCATTTACTTCATTGATATTCACATCAGGTCTGATAACTTCTTCATTATCCTCTTTAGAGAATTCATCAAACTGTCCTGCAGAAAATTGAGCATCTTCAAGCTCTCGTCTTGTCATTGGTGCACTACCAGGCCGAGCTTTGGCTCCAGGAACACCAAGTTCAAGACCTGGGGTCAAGGCCACATCAGCTCTCTTCTTGGACTCTATTAATGACTGAAAAATAAATGAACATTTTGTAAGTCATGTTTTGATTCTGTAGATAAGAGATGAGAGTGGTTCTCTAACAAAGGTATGAAACACCAAGAGATCAAGAAACCAGGTACTTAGAACTATCTGTTGTTTGAAGTAAATTTGTTGGTTGTACTTGTAGTAAATTAACCAGATAATGCAACCCTCTATGGAACTGGCAGTTAGTCTATCATAAATGACATGACATCATTCTTAATTACTATACATATCATAAACAGACAATGTATATTTTTTTATCTGATTATCTGATCAAATCTGTTTTTTTACCCAGATATGAAAAAATTTCCACAATGTGATATTCCAAAAGAAACATTACTTTTGGCAGGTTTCTCCAAGTTTTCCATTGTTTTGAGATACTTTTTGTACAAAATTATTAAACAAGCTGGTTGTTTTTGCTCTAAAAATGCGAATTTACAATTCACATATGTTGGATTATACATGTACTTTATTTATACATGTATGCAATGACTGGAAATACATGATCACAAGTGAAAAATTGTAAAAATTTATATTAAAAAAGAAATAACACTAGGTACTTACTTGCATAACTTCTTTTGCTGATGTAACTCTCTCTGCACGGAAAACCTCTGCTGATACTTTCTCATCATATAGTTCTCCACATTTTTTCACATACAAACGTCTTTAAAAGAACAATGATTAAACAAAAAAATGTAGTTTAAAAAGAATTTCCTATGATCAGTTTATTTAAGCACTTTATTTAATTGTTTTCTAGGAGCAAAAACACTGGAAAAGAAATACATTATAAAAAAGCGTTATTTCAAATGTGATATGATTTCTATGTTCCCCAAACAAAAATCATTATGGTCTTAATTGGACTATATATTGACCAAGTTAAGGGAAAGCAAAGTGTACAACTACAACCATTCCTTATTATTGCTATGAAGATTTGGAAAAATAATGATAAGAACTGATTTATACCTAACTTCGTTTTGGGGTCATGATTAATAACACACTTACTATGAGACTTATCACATTTTTTTAATTTTAAAATTTTAAAATTCTCATCACCATCATTTCTTAAGTTGAAATTTGTTTTAGCAGCAAAATCAAAACAGTGAAAAGAGATTTATCACAAAATAAATAAATTGAAAGAGAAGATTTTACTGACCTTAGTTCTGTATTTTGAGACATCAAATCTTGTATCTTCTTTTTATATTTCTCATCAACTTGTTGAACTTTCTCGTCAAATTGGTCTTCAAATGATAACAATTTCATTTTCTGAAAAAAATAAAATGAAACCAAAATGAATTTAAAATTAGATCTGTACTGTTTTCATTGTTATACAAAAAGATAAATATGATTACAAGATAGAAGGAGAGTGCTGCAAATCTAGTCCATCAAAGTACTATAACACTGGACATCAAAGCTGACACTTACAACACTCTGACAGTAATTTTGTTCATTATAATCAATATTACATTTTAGATGTTGTTTTTTTATTTCATCAGTGTACCTGTGTTTAATTTTTATTATTTTACCTAGTTTTGTTTGTTGCTTTTGATTGTGTTTGATATTGTTAACAAGTACATGCCTAAGGTTAAATAGGTTACTTTCTTCTAGAGAGAGAGAGAGAGAGAGAGAGAGAGAGAGAGAGAGAGAGAGAGAGAGAGAGAGAGCATGTATGCATACTGTATCAGCCAGTTCCCTGGTAGTATTGGCTAGTTTTTGACAAGCTTCATTATAACCCACTGTAATCTGTTCAAGCTCTTCTTTAACTTCCTATTAAAAAAATTAAAATTTATCAAAATTTAACTACAGTTATGTAAAAATTTATTTACATGTTTAATTTTTATTAATATATTTATTTTTGTTTATTTTTTTTAAAATTTATTTGTTTATTTATTTTTGGTTAAAAAAAATAAGAGACATTTTATATATATATTTTGTATATTTTATGTAACAATACCATATAGAACAAAGAATCACAATTCTAAAGACATTCATAAGTATATTTTATGAAACAATGCCATATAGAACAAAGATTCACAATTCTAAAGACATTCATAAGTATATTTTATGTAACAATGCCATATAGAACAAAGATTCACAATTCTAAAGACATTCATAAGTATATTTTATGTAACAATGCCATAAAGAACAAAGAATCACAATTCTAAAGACATTTTTAAGTATATTTTATGTAACAATGCCATATAGAACAAAGAATCACAATTCTAAAGACATTTTTAAGTATATTTTATGTAAGAATGCCATAAAGAACAAAGAATCACAATTCTAAAGACATTCATAAGTATATTTTATGTAACAATGCCATATAGAACAAAGATTCACAATTCTAAAGACATTCATAAGTATATTTTATGTAACAATGCCATATAGAACAAAGAATCACACTTCTAAAGACATTTATAAGTATATTTTATGTAACAATGCCATATAGAACAAGAATCACAATTCTAAAGACATTTATAAGTATATTTTATGTAACAATGCCATATAGAACAAAGAATCACAATTCTAAAGACATTCATAAGTATATTTTATGTAACAATGCCATATAGAACAAAGAATCACAATTCTAAAGACATTTATAAGTATATTTTATGTAACAATGCCATATAGAACAAAGAATCACAATTCTAAAGACATTCATAAGTATATTTTATGTAACAATGCCATATAGAACAAAGAATCACAATTCTAAAGACATTCATAAGTATATTTTATGTAACAATGCCATATAGAACAAAGAATCACAATTCTAAAGACATTTATAAGTATATTTTATGTAACAATGCCATATAGAACAAAGAATCACAATTCTAAAGACATTCATAAGTATATTTTATGTAACAATGCCATATAGAACAAAGATTCACAATTACAAAACTCTATAAAGACCAACTATGGGACATTTAAAAGTGGTCTGTGGTGAGTCTTGATATAAGGTGGAAGTTTGTGACTGGTTTTTTCCCAATTGTTTGGATACTTTAAAATTCATACAATTTACTTTTACAAATTAGGTTGGATGAATGTAAATGACCCAAAATAGTTATCTTGTGAAAATGATCACTTACAAAAGAGCTTAGTTGAATGAATAAATGTGTGAATTAAGAGAAAATCTGAATCATGAATGAATATTAGTTGTATATAGACTATTAGTTGTATATATATATATAGTCATACACTAATATCTGTAAAGAAATTTAATTTTATCTGAGATGTTAAAAACTTCACCAGGACTTAATGTCATATATCCATCCATCTCTGCATGTGTGAGATGGTAATATGGATGAATACTTTTGGACTTAACTTTACCTTTAATTCAGCTGTTGTTTTCTTTAATCTTTCTAAATCTGCTGCTACATTAGAAAATCGTCTGATTAAAGCCTAAAATTAAAAAATGTGAAAATTAAAAAAAATCCAAAGATTTGATATTGAAAAAAAGTTGTTAAGTATAATAACAAAACAATATCTGTCATATACACAAAATGGCTTGAATTACATGTAGATCATCAGAAAACTTCAACCAAAAACAAATAGACAAAATGGCTTGAATGTACATGTATCTCATCAGAAAACTTCAACCAAAAACAAATAGACAAAATGGCTTGAATGTACATGTAACTCATCAGAAAACTTCAACCAAAAACAAATAGACAAAATGGCTTGAATGTACATGTAACTCATCAGAAAACTTCAACCAAAAACAAATAGACAAAATGACTTGAATGTACATGTAACTCATCAGAAAACTTTAAAAAAAAAACCAAAAAGACAAAATGGCTTGAATGTACATGTAGCTCATCAGAAAACTTTTAAAAAAAAACCAAAAGGACAAAATGGCTTGAATGTACATGTAGCTCATCAGAAAACTTCATACAAAAACAAGTAGACAAAATGGCCTGAATGTACATGTAGCTCATCAGAAAACTTCATACAAAAACAAATAGACAAAATGGCTTGAATGTACATGTAACTCATCAGAAAACTTCATACAAAAACAAATAGACAAAATGGCTTGAATGTACATGTAACTCATCAGAAAACTTCATACAAAAACAAATAGACAAAATGGCTTGAATGTACATGTAACTCATCAGAAAACTTCATACAAAAACAAGTAGACAAAATGGCCTGAATGTACATGTAGCTCATCAGAAAACTTCATACAAAAACAAATAGACAAAATGGCTTGAATGTACATGTAACTCATCAGAAAACTTCATACAAAAACAAATAGACAAAATGGCTTGAATGTACATGTAACTCATCAGAAAACTTCATACAAAAACAAATAGACAAAATGGCTTGAATGTACATGTAGCTCATCAGAAAACTTCATACAAAAACAAATAGACAAAATGGCTTGAATGTACATGTAACTCATCAGAAAACTTCATACAAAAACAAATAGACAAAATGGCTTGAATGTACATGTAACTCATCAGAAAACTTCATACAAAAACAAGTAGACAAAATGGCCTGAATGTACATGTAGCTCATCAGAAAACTTCATACAAAAACAAATAGACAAAATGGCTTGAATGTACATGTAACTCATCAGAAAACTTCATACAAAAACAAATAGACAAAATGGCTTGAATGTACATGTAACTCATCAGAAAACTTCATACAAAAACAAATAGACAAAATGGCCTGAATGTACATGTAACTCATCAGAAAACTTCATACAAAAACAAATAGACAAAATGGCTTGAATGTACATGTAACTCATCAGAAAACTTCATACAAAAACAAATAGACAAAATGGCCTGAATGTACATGTAGCTCATCAGAAAACTTCATACAAAAACAAATAGACAAAATGGCTTGAATGTACATGTAACTCATCAGAAAACTTCATACAAAAACAAATAGACAAAATGGCCTGAATGTACATGTAGCTCATCAGAAAACTTCATACAAAAACAAATAGACAAAATGGCCTGAATGTACATGTAACTCATCAGAAAACTTCATACAAAAACAAGTAGACAAAATGGCTTGAATGTACATGTAGCTCATCAGAAAACTTCATACAAAAACAAATAGACAAAATGGCTTGAATGTACATGTAACTCATCAGAAAACTTCAACCAAAAACAAATAGACAAAATGGCTTGAATGTACATGTAACTCATCAGAAAACTTCATACAAAAACAAATAGACAAAATGGCTTGAATGTACATGTAACTCATCAGAAAACTTCATACAAAAACAAGTAGACAAAATGGCTTGAATGTACATGTAACTCATCAGAAAACTTCATACAAAAACAAATAGACAAAATGGCCTGAATGTACATGTAGCTCATCAGAAAACTTTTAAAAAAAAACCAAAAGGACAAAATGGCTTGAATGTACATGTAGCTCATCAGAAAACTTCATACAAAAACAAGTAGACAAAATGGCCTGAATGTACATGTAGCTCATCAGAAAACTTCATACAAAAACAAATAGACAAAATGGCTTAAATGTACATGTAGCTCATCAGAAAACTTCAACCAAAAACAAATAGACAAAATGGCTTGAATGTACATGTAGCTCATCAGAAAACTTCATACAAAAACAAATAGACAAAATGGCTTGAATGTACATGTAGCTCATCAGAAAACTTTTAAAAAAAAACCAAAAGGACAAAATGGCTTGAATGTACATGTAGCTCATCAGAAAACTTCATACAAAAACAAGTAGACAAAATGGCCTGAATGTACATGTAGCTCATCAGAAAACTTCATACAAAAACAAATAGACAAAATGGCCTGAATGTACATGTAACTCATCAGAAAACTTCATACAAAAACATAACAAAATGGCTTGAATGTACATATTACTCATCAGAAAACTTCAACCAAAACAAATAGACAAAATGGCTTGAATGTACATGTAGCTCATCAGAAAACTTCATACAAAAACAAGTAGACAAAATGGCCTGAATGTACCTGTAGCTCATCAGAAAACTTCATACAAAAACAAATAAACAAAATGGCTTGAATGTACATGTAGCTCATCAGAAAACTTTAACCAAAAACCAAACAGACAAAATGGCTTGAATGTACATGTAACTCATCAGAAAACTTCAACAAATAAACAAAAAGGCTTGAATGTACATGTAACTCATCAGAAAACTTCAACCAAAAACAAGTAGACAAAATGGCTTGAATTTAAAAGTAGCTCATCAGAAAACTTCATACAAAAACAAGTAGACAAAATGGCTTGAATTTAAAAGTAGCTCATCAGAAAACTTCATACAAAAACAAATAGACAAAATGGCTTGAATGTACATGTAGCTCATCAGAAAACTTCATACAAAAACAAGTAGACAAAATGGCCTGAATGTACATGTAACTTATCAGGAAACTTCATACAAAAACAAGTAGACAAAATGGCCTGAATGTACATGTAACTTATCAGGAAACTTCATACAAAAACAAGTAGACAAAATGGCCTGAATGTACATGTAACTTATCAGGAAACTTCTACCAAAAACAAATAGACAAAATGGCTTGAATGTACATGTAACTCATCAGAAAACTTCATACAAAAACAAGTAGACAAAATGGCTTGAATGTACATGAAGCTCATCAGAAAACTTCATACAAAAACAAATAGACAAACTGGCTTGAATGTACATGTAGCTCATCAGAAAACTTCAACCAAAAACAAAAAGACAAAATGGCTTGAATGTACATGTAACTCATCAGAAAACTTCATACAAAAACAAGTAGACAAAATGGCCTGAATGTACATGTAACTTATCAGGAAACTTCATACAAAAACAAGTAGACAAAATGGCCTGAATGTACATGTAACTTATCAGGAAACTTCATACAAAAACAAGTAGACAAAATGGCCTGAATGTACATGTAACTCATCAGAAAACTTCATACAAAAACAAGTAGACAAAATGGCTTGAATGTACATGTAACTCATCAGAAATCTTCATACAAAAACAAATAGACAAAATGGCTTGAATGTACATGAAGCTCATCAGAAAACTTCATACAAAAACAAATAGACAAAATGGCTTGAATGTACATGTAGCTCATCAGAAAACTTCAACCAAAAACAAAAAGACAAAATGGCTTGAATGTACATGTAACTCATCAGAAAACTTCATACAAAAACAAGTAGACAAAATGGCCTGAATGTACATGTAACTTATCAGAAAACTTCATACAAAAACATAACAAAATGGCTTGAATGTACATATTACTCATCAGAAAACTTCAACAAAAACAAATAGACAAAATGGCTTGAATGTACATGTAACTCATCAGAAAACTTCATACAAAAACAAATAGACAAAATGGCTTGAATGTACATGTAACTCATCAGAAAACTTCATACAAAAACAAATAGACAAAATGGCTTAAATGTACATGTAGCTCATCAGAAAACTTCATACAAAAACAAATAGACAAAATGGCTTGAATGTACATGTAACTCATCAGAAAACTTCATACAAAAACATAACAAAATGGCTTGAATGTACATGTAACTCATCAGAAAACGTCAACCAAAAACAAATAGACAAAATGGCTTGAATGTACATGTAGCTCATCAGAAAACTTCATACAAAAACAAATAGACAAAATGGCTTGAATGTACATGTAGCTCATCAGAAAACTTCATATAAAAACAAATAGACAAAATGGCTTGAATGTACATGTAACTCATCAGAAAACTTCAACCAAAAACAAATAGACAAAATGGCTTGAATGTACATGTAACTCATCAGAAAACTTCATACAAAAACATAACAAAATGGCTTGAATGTACATGTAACTCATCAGAAAACTTCATACAAAAACAAATAGACAAAATGGCTTGAATGTACATGTAACTCATCAGAAAACTTCATACAAAAACATAACAAAATGGCTTGAATGTACATGTAACTCATCAGAAAACTTCATACAAAAACAAATAGACAAAATGGCTTGAATGTACATGTAACTCATCAGAAAACTTCATACAAAAACAAATAGACAAAATGGCTTGAATGTACATGTAACTCATCAGAAAACTTCATACAAAAACATAACAAAATGGCTTGAATGTACATGTAACTCATCAGAAAACTTCATACAAAAACAAATAGACAAAATGGCTTGAATGTACATGTAACTCATCAGAAAACTTCATACAAAAACAAATAGACAAAATGGCTTGAATGTACATGTAACTCATCAGAAAACTTCATACAAAAACATAACAAAATGGCTTGAATGTACATGTAACTCATCAGAAAACTTCATACAAAAACAAATAGACAAAATGGCCTGAATGTACATGTAACTCATCAGAAAACTTCATACAAAAACAAATAGACAAAATGGCTTGAATGTACATGTAACTCATCAGAAAACTTCATACAAAAACAAATAGACAAAATGGCTTGAATGTACATGTAACTTATCAGAAAACTTCATACAAAAACAAATAGACAAAATGGCTTGAATGTACATGTAACTCATCAGAAAACTTCATACAAAAACAAATAGACAAAATGGCTTGAATGTACATGTAACTCATCAGAAAACTTCATACAAAAACAAATAGACAAAATGGCTTGAATGTACATGTAACTCATCAGAAAACTTCATACAAAAACAAATAGACAAAATGGCTTGAATGTACATGTAACTCATCAGAAAACTTCATACAAAAACAAATAGACAAAATGGCCTGAATGTACATGTAACTCATCAGAAAACTTCATACAAAAACAAATAGACAAAATGGCTTGAATGTACATGTAACACATCAGAAAAATTTAACCAAAGAGAAATAGTCAAAATGGCTTGAATGAACATGTAACTCATCAAAAAACTTCAACCAAAAACAAATAGAATGTAAAATGTTAAGGGCCAAAGTAGAAGTCACGATTTTGGCATTGACGAAAAATACGTGCCATTAGAAATTCATTTGTCAAAACTTTAAGTAATTTACAACTGAAATACATTTTTCTCGGAAATGACAAATTCAACCAAGAACCGGAAACAGTGCATTTTTATAAAAAAGAAATACGTACGCCTAAAAAAAAAAAAAAAAAATTATTAGAAAAGACAGACACATATTGGGACAAATGATTATAAAAATCTAGAATTTGAACTTAAACTCAATTTTATATGAGTCTAGTTTGGAAATGCCACAATAATTAATCAGATATATCTAGTCACATTTCATTTATACATTGCTAATATGCATCTATTAACTGTAGTACAATGAATAATTTCCAAACCATTAACCATTTCAGTAAACTTATGCAGCTATGACCCTGACCTTTGAATGTATTACCTTGAATCATATATCAAAATGGTTGTAATATGGTGTGATAATACTACTTAGAAAGGATACAACTATCTCATATATCTTTATCAATAAACCAACAAATAAGATATGTCATAAACGTATGGGACATATAAATCATAATTGTGCCTCTAACCGACCAGGTTTACATCCATGTCAGGGTAAATTCTAGTTTAATTATGTTTTTGTTCTGTTTTTAAAAACAACTATAGAAAGTAAATCCAAGAATGAGATTGTTTACATTTTGCTTCATTTAACTGAAAGTTGGTGAACTTTATCTTGCACCAGCTGTCCTCTATCATACCAGGGCATACTGTCTATATATTAGCGAAATTTGACAAAACATTTTTCTCTAACAAACTAATTCATTACAGATGACATGGTCACATTTTTCGGCTAAAAAAAACCATATTAAGATACATATTTTTTAGACAGATCGGTTTATAAGAGGCAATGTTAGTATTTTATCTGCACCAAACTAAGTACCGGATACATACATCAAGTTCCTTCTTGTGTTCTTTGCGTAGACTTTCTATAGATCTTTGGTGTTCCTTTTGCATGTTAATTTTTTCTGAATTTCTTTCTTGGATTATTTTGGCCTCTGTAAAAAATGTTGAATAAAATATTATACAAGACAAAAATATATAGCTCAAGTGCTTCCAAATAAGTATAAATAATACAAATAAATAAATAAATAAATAAATAAATAAATAAATGAATAAATAAATAAATAAATAAATAAATAAATAAAATAAATAAATATATAAATAAATAAAATAAATAAATAAATAAGGAGGAAAAAGAAAGTATAAGTGTAAGTTATTGTGTAGAAAACGATATACACATGTTTCATAACATGTGTAAATTATGAAAAATAAGTGATATTTAAATCTATGTTTGATTTTTTTAAATACATACTCCATAACAGTTCAGCAATTGCTCAGTGAAAAAACAAAGTGCCTGGTGAAAAACAATTTGACTTTTGGTTAGTCAATTTGACAAAATTTCTTATAACAAACATAAGTAGGAAGTGAATTTTGTGAACAGGGTTTAGTGAGTTTAAATTTTTGTTTAAACTGATGACTTTACAAGTTATAATGCTAACAATATTTGTAAAACAAGTTTTAAAAATTTGGCAAGTTTAGACATGTTAATCGGATTTATCTGTTTTAATTTAAATATTAAATTTTTCGGGTTAGAATTTCAGCAAAAACAAAAACAGATGGCATATAAGTAACTCTTTTGTCAGAAGTTAGAAAAATTAAAATTCACACAACACTGCACTAATTTAAATGTCTTTAAACTGGCTTTTCTGTAAAGTTAAAAATCCTATATCACAGCAAACAGTGGCATTAAAAAGAGCCAGATATGTCAAAAAGATTACAGAAAACAGATGGCAGAAGAAATGATGAATAAAAAAGAAGGATACTAGTAAATAATAAAATAAAAAACAACAAGAAAAACAAAATTAAGGCCACATAATATATTATCACAAAATAAAAATTGAAGTTAGTTATTTTTGTAATGAAAGAATATTTCTATACAACACATTATGTTACATCAAGAAAATTCTTTTTAGAGAAGAGTTTAAATATTGATTAAAATCTGTCATTTCTGCATTATACACTGGCATAACATCATTCTATGAACATCTTCATTATACAATGTGAATAGCATGTCTCACAAAATTTCTAGAGCTAGAATCTGTTGTTTTCAAATCATTAAAAACTCTGTTGTATGAAAACATGTTAGCTAATTTCAAATTTCATGAAATGCAAAAAAAGAGGCCTATGGGCCTTAACCCTCACCTGACAATATGTCCAAAACCATTTGCAAAGAGCTTAATTACAAAAACTTTACAGAATTCCTTAAGTTTGGAAATGCCACAATAATTAATCAGATATATCTAGTCAGATTTTATTTATAGATTGCTTATATGCATGTATAAACTGTAGTACAATGAATAATTTCCAAACCATTAACAATTTCAGTATACTTATTCAGCTATGACCCTGACCTTTGAATGTATTACCTTGAACCATACATCAAAATGGTTGAAATATAAATACCTACAATATTCTAATATACTTTCTATTACAAAAAGTTAATAGTTTTCAAGATAATTAACAATTTCAGTTTTCTTATGCAGCTATGACCTTGACCTCTGAACATATGACCTTGAATGATATATCAAAATGATCGTCATATCAATACCTACAATATTCTAATATACATGCCTATACAAAAAGTTAATAGTTTTCAATATAACATAATATAGCAAAAAATAACATTTCAGGGGCAACAACTCCTACATGGATTATCATATAGTTACGAAACTTCGTACCTTGTTAAATTTTGTCATTTGGAACATTTTAACAATTTGATTTGATTTTATCTCTTAATGTTTGCAAAAGAAATGCCTTAAACTGCAAAAATTACAAATAAGGTCAGGACCTTGATTTGTGGCCTTGACCCCTTTTTAAGGGTCATTCTAAGAAAATGTCTAAACCGAAAACCCCTTGTCAATAACTGTTCAAATAGTCAAGTTATAACAATTTGAAGCCATTTTACGATTTTTTTAAAATTAAATGCAAAAATGTGTTACCTAATTTCACAAAACGAACAAACTATAGGCTTAAGACCCTAAAGACCAAATATCACATCAGATTTTTTCTCCCATCTTCGGTTTCAGAGAAGAAGATTTTTAAAGATTTCTGCACCCCTAGGTCACCTTAACCTAGTTTTGGTAGCCATGGCAACACCATGAACAATATGAACTGCACCGGCCCATACATGCTACTGACCAAGTATCATTGAAATCTGTTCAGCAGTTTTGGAGGAGAGGTTGAAAAAAGGTGTTAATGACGCATACACACACATACATGCACGCATGCAGGCACATTCACACTCAGCGCCATGCCATAAGCTCACATGACAAAAAACATGACCTTTTGGTCAGGTGAGCTAAAAACTATACTTTTAAGACCATTCAGAAGCAAAATTACCAGGTCTTGTCATTCCTACTCATTATAAAACTGTAATATGGTTAAATTCAACTCTACACTGGTTAAATTCAACTTTTAATGCAGCTATGATTTATGGTACCAATCTCCCATGAAATGCCTTAATGGATATAAATGTGAGGTGTCTATAAATACTTGAAATAAAGTGTTACCTAGGTTACCCATGTGTCATTTATATATGAACTGTAGATATATCTTATGATACCAGAACAGCCTTATATACATGTAGTTGTGATGTTATTTAAATGTTGTGATGTCCTTAGATACAAAATTTCCCTTTAAATTTCAATTTAATGTTTAAATGTAATATAGATGTAATAAGACTCTCAGAAAAACCATCCCTTAAATACCTGTGAAATTCAACTTTAATTTTGAGCATTATGCTATCAGATATAAAGTAACTGAGGTTTGACTGTGAACAAAACTTGACGATGACCTATGGTTCCAATGTTGTCTTGATAACCGTGAGATTTAACTGTGATTTAGATGTGATGATGCCCTCAGATTTAAACCTTCCCTTAAATAACTGTGAGATTTAACTGTGATTTAGATGTGATGATGCCCTCAGATTTAAACCATCCCTTAAATAACTGTGAGATTTAACTGTGATTTAGATGTGATGATGCCCTCAGATTTAAACCATCCCTTAAATAACTGTGAGATTTAACTGTGATTTAGATGTGATGATGCTCCCAGACATAAACCATCCCTTAAATAACTGTGAGATTTAACTGTGATTTAGATGTGATGATACCCTCAGATTTAAGCCTTCCCTAAAATAACTGTAAGATTTAACTGTGATTTAGATTTGATGATGCCCTCAGATTTAAACCATCCCTTAAATAACTGTGAGATTTAACTGTGATTTAGATGTGATGATGCCCTCAGATTTAAACCATCCCTTAAATAACTGTGAGATTTAACTGTGATTTAGATGTGATGATGCCCTCAGATTTAAACCTTCCCTTAAATAACTGTGAGATTTAACTGTGATTGAGATGTGATGATGCTCCCAAATTTAAACCATGCCTTAAATAACTGTGAGATTTAACTGTGATTTAGATGTGATGATACCCTCAGATTTAAACCATCCCTTAAATAACTGTAAGATTTAACTGTGATTTAGATGTGATGATACCCTCAGATTTAAACCATCCCTTAAATAACTGTAAGATTTAACTGTGATTGAGATATGATGATGCCCTCAGATTTAAACCATCCCTTAAATAACTGTGAGATTTAACTGTGATTTAGATTTGATGATGCCCTCAGATTTAAACCTTCCCTTAAATAACTGTGAGATTTAACTGTGATTGAAATGTGATGATGCCCTCAGATTTAAACCATCCCTTAAATAACCGTGAGATTTAACTGTGATTTAGATGTGATGATGCCCTCAGATTTAAACCATCCCTTAAATAACTGTGAGATTTGACTGTGATTTAGATGTGATGATGCCCTCAGATTTAAACCATCCCTTAAATAACTGTGAGATTTAACTGTGATTTAGATTTGATGATGCCCTCAGATTTAAACCTTCCCTTAAATAACTGTGAGATTTAACTGTGATTTATATGTGATGATGCCCTCAGATTTAAACCATCCCTTAAATAACCGTGAGATTTAACTGTGATTTAGATTGATGATGCCCTCAGATTTAAACCATCCCTTAAATAACCGTGAGATTTAACTGTGATTTAGATGTGATGATGCCCTCAGATTTAAACCATCCCTTAAATAACTGTGAGATTTAACTGTGATTTAGATTTGATGATGCCCTCAGATTTAAACCATCCCTTAAATAACTGTGAGATTTAACTGTGATTTAGATTTGATGATGCCCTCAGATTTAAACCATCCCTTAAATAACTGTGAGATTTAACTGTGATTTATATGTGATGATGCCCTCAGATTTAAACCATCCCTTAAATAACTGTGAGATTTAACTGTGATTTAGATGTGATGATGCCCTCAGATTTAAACCATCCCTTAAATTACTGTGAGATTTAACTGTGATTTAGATGTGATGATGCCCTCAGATTTAAACCATCCCTTAAATAACTGTGAGATTTAACTGTGATTTAGATGTGATGATGCTCCCAGATATAAACCATCCCTTAAATAACTGTGAGATTTAACTGTGATTTAGATGTGATGATGCTCCCAGATATAAACCATCCCTTAAATAACTGTGAGATTTAACTGTGATTTAGATGTGATGATGCCCTCAGATTTAAACCATCCCTTAAATAACTGTGAGATTTAACTGTGATTTAGATGTGATGATGCCCTCAGATTTAAACCATCCCTTAAATAACTGTGAGATTTAACTGTGATTTAGATGTGATGATACCCTCAGATTTAAACCATCCCTTAAATAACTGTGAAATTTAACTGTGATTTAGATGTGATGATGCCCTCAGATTTAAACCATGCCTTAAATAACTGTGAGATTTAACTGTGATTTAGATGTGATGATGCCCTCAGATTTAAACCATCCCTTAAATAACTGTGAGATTTAACTGTGATTTAGATGTGATGATGCCCTCAGCTATAAACCATGCCTTAAATAACTGTGAGATTTAACTGTGATTGAGATGTGATGATGCTCCCAAATTTAAACCATGCCTTAAATAACTGTGAGATTTAACTGTGATTTAGATGTGATGATACCCTCAGATTTAAACCATCCCTTAAATAACTGTGAGATTTAACTGTGATTTAGATGTGATGATGCCCTCAGATTTAAACCATCCCTTAAATAACTGTGAGATTTAACTGTGATTTAGATATGATGATGCCCTCAGATATTAACCATCCCTTAAAAAACTGTGAGATTTAACTGTGATTTAGATGTGATGATGCCCTCAGATTTAAACCATCCCTTAAATAACTGTGAGATTTAACTGTGATTTATATGTGATGATGCCCTCAGATTTAAACCATCCCTTAAATAACTGTGAGATTTAACTGTGATTGAGATGTGATGATACCCTCAGATATAAACCATCCCTTAAATAACTGTGAGATTTAACTGTGATTGAGATGTGATGATGCTCCCAAATTAAAACCATGCCTTAAATAACTTGAGATTTAACTGTGATTTAGATGTGATGATGCCCTCAGATTTAAACCATCCCTTAAATAACTGTGAGATTTAACTGTGATTTAGATGTGATGATGCCCTCAGATATAAACCATCCCTTAAATAACTGTGAGATTTAACTGTGATTTAGATGTGATGATGCCCTCAGATATAAACCATCCCTTAAATAACTGTGAGATTTAACTGTGATTGAGATGTGATGATGCTCCCAAATTTAAACCATGCCTTAAATAACTGTAAGATTTAACTGTGATTTAGATGTGATGATGCCCTCAGATTTAAACCATCCCTTAAATAACTGTGAGATTTAACTGTGATTGAGATGTGATGATGCTCCCAAATTTAAACCATGCCTTAAATAACTGTGAGATTTAACTGTGATTTAGATGTGATGATGCCCTCAGATTTAAACCATCCCTTAAATAACTGTGAGATTTAACTGTGATTTAGATGTGATGATGCTCCCAGATACAAGAGGCCCAATAGGGCTTGTATCGCTCACCTGGAATACCCTTATTTTGTTCTTTGCTTTTTCTTTTTAAATATATCCAATCAGTAAAATGTAAACAAACTCACTAGTAATATCCTTATTTTCTATTATTTCAAGCACTATTTATCATAAATTTCCTTTCAATTGGCCATGTACTTTCAGAAGATTTAGGCTGAAATAAACCTTATTTGCATGTTACATAACTATTGCAAAAATGAAAAATTGTACAGAAAAACCCATTATGTTTTATCCCCAACATCTAGTTTCTATGTTATAAATTTAAACAAAATCAGTACATACATGTAAATAAACCCATAATGGCAATTTTTTGATTTTTGCTATTTATAGTAACGGCAGCCATCTTGGATTTCTGACAGACATGTCGAATAAAATTTTGAATCTAAACCACCCAAGGACCTTCCACACTCAATATCCTTTCAATTGGCCATGTACTTTCAGAGAAGATTTTCAAAGATTTCGGCTAAAAATAAACCTTATTTGCATATTACGTAATTATTGCACAAACGAAAAATCATACTGAAAAACCCGTTATATATGTTTTATTCCCCGACATCTATTTTCTATGTTTCAAATTTCAACAAAATCTGGACATAAATAAACCCATAATGGCCATTTTTCGATTTTTGCTATTTATAGTAACGGCAGCCATCTTGGATTTCCGACAGACATGTGGGATACAATTTTGAATGTATACCACCATAGGAATTTCACACTCAATATCCTTTCAATTGGCCATGTACTTTCAGAGAAGAAGATTTTCAAAGATTTCGGCTAAAAATAAACCTTATTTGCATATTACGTAATTATTGCACAAATGAAAAATCATACTGAAAAACCTGTTATATATGTTTTATCCCCGACATATATTTTCTATGTTTCAAATTTCAACAAAATCAGGACATACATAAACCCATAATGGCCATTTTTCGATTTTTGCTATTTATAGTAACGGCAGCCATCTTGGATTTCCGACAGACATGTCGGATATAATTTTGAATCTATACCACCATAGGAATTCCACACTCAATATCCTTTCAATTGGCCATGTACTTTCAGAGAATAAGATTTTCAAAGATTTCCGCTAAAAATAAACCTTTTTTTGCATATTACGTAATTATTGCACAAATGAAAAATCATATGGAAAAACCCGTTATATATGTTTTATCCCCCGACATCTATGTTCTATGTTTCAAATTTCAACAAAATCGGGACATAAATAAACCTGTAATGGCCATTTATAGGTTTTTGCTATTTAAAGTAACGGCAGCCATCTTGGATTAAGGACGGACATGTCGGATACAATTTTTAATCTATAGCACCTAAGGACCTTTCATACCAAATTTCATTTAAATTGGCCTATTGGTTTCAGAGAAGAAGATTAAAGTTTACGGACGCACGCACGCACGCTTTACCATTCCATAAGCTCACCCTGGCTTTGCCAGGTGAGCTAATAAACCATCCCTTAAATAACTGGGATTTGACTGTGATTTAGATGTGATGATACCCTCAGATTTAAACCATCCCTTAAATAACTGAGATTTAACTGTGATTTATATGTGATGATGCCCTCAGATTTAAACCATCCCTTAAATAACTGTGAGATTTAACTGTGATTTAGATGTGATGATGCCCTCAGATTTAAACCATCCCTTAAATAACTGTGAGATTTAACTGTGATTTAGATGTGATGATACCCTCAGATTTAAACCTTCCCTAAAATAACTGTAAGATTTAACTGTGATTTAAATGTGATGATGCTCCCAGATATAACCATCCCTTAAATAACTGAGATTTAACTGTGATTTAGATGTGATGATGCCCTCAGATTTAAACCATCCCTTAAATAACTGTGAGATTTAACTGTGATTTAAATGTGATGATGCTCCCAGATATAAACCACCCCTTAAATAACTGAGATTTAACTGTGATTTAGATGTGATGATGCTCCCAGATTTAAACCATCCCTTAAATAACTGAGATTTAACTGTGATTTAGATGTGATGATGCCCTCAGATTTAAACCATCCCTTAAATAACTGTGAGATTTAACTGTGATTTAGATGTGATGATGCTCCCAGATATAAACCATCCCTTAAATAACTGAGATTTAACTGTGATTTAGATGTGATGATGCTCCCAGATATAACCATCCCTTAAATAACTGAGATTTAACTGTGATTTAGATGTGATGATGCTCCCAGATATAAACCATCCCTTAAATAACTGAGATTTAACTGTGATTTAGATGTGATGATGCTCCCAGATATAACCATCCCTTAAATAACTGAGATTTAACTGTGATTTAGATGTGATGATGCCCTAAGATTTAAACCATCCCTTAAATAACTGAGATTTAACTGTGATTGAGATGTGATGATGCCCTAAGATTTAAACCATCCCTTAAATAACTGTGAGATTTAACTGTGATTTAGATGTGATGATACCCTCAGATTTAAACCTTCCCTAAAATAACTGTAAGATTCAACTGTGATTTAAATGTGATGATGCTCCCAGATATAACCATCCCTTAAATAACTGAGATTTAACTGTGATTTAGATTTGATGATGCCCTCAGATTTAAACCATCCCTTAAATAACTGTAAGATTTAACTGTGATTGAGATGTGATGATGCTCCCAGATTTAAACCATCCCTTAAATAACTGAGATTTAACTGTGATTTAGATGTGATGATGCCCTAAGATTTAAACCATCCCTTAAATAACTGTATGATTTAACTGTGATTTAGATTTGATGATGCTCCCAGATTTAAACCATCCCTTAAATAACTGTGAGATTTAACTGTGATTTAGATGTGATGATGCCCTTAGATTTAAACCATCCCTTAAATAACTGTGAGATTTAACTGTGATTTAGATGTGATGATGCCCTCAGATTTAAACCATCCCTTAAATAACTGTGAGATTTAACTGTGATTTAGATGTGATGATACCCTCAGATTTAAACCATCCCTTAAATAACCGTGAGATTTAACTGTGATTTAGATGTGATGATGCCCTCAGATTTAAACCATCCCTTAAATAACTGTGAGATTTAACTGTGATTGAGATGTGATGATGCCCTCAGATTTAAACCATCCCTTAAATAACTGTGAGATTTAACTGTGATTTAGATGTGATGATACCCTCAGATTTAAACCATCCCTTAAATAACTTGAGATTTAACTGTGATTTAGATGTGATGATGCCCTCAGATATAAACCATCCCTTAAATAACTGTGAGATTTAACTCTGATTGAGATGTGATGATGCTCCCAAATTTAAACCATCCCTTAAATAACTGTGAGATTTAACTGTGATTTAGATGTGATGATGCCCTCAGATTTAAACCATCCCTTAAATAACTGTGAGATTTAACTGTGATTGAGATGTGATGATGCTCCCAAATTTAAACCATGCCTTAAATAACTGTGAGATTTAACTGTGATTTAGATGTGATGATACCCTCAGATATAAACCATCCTTAAATAACTGTGAGATTTAACTGTGATTGAGATGTGATGATGCTCCCAAATTTAAACCATGCCTTAAATAACTGTAAGATTTAACTGTGATTTAGATGTGATGATGCCCTCAGATATAAACCATCCCTTAAATAACTGTGAGATTTAACTGTGATTGAGATGTGATGATGCTCCCAAATTTAAACCATGCCTTAAATAACTGTAAGATTTAACTGTGATTTAGATGTGATGATGCCCTCAGATTTAAACCATCCCTTAAATAACTGTGAGATTTAACTGTGATTGAGATGTGATGATGCTCCCAAATTTAAACCATGCCTTAAATAACTGTGAGATTTAACTGTGATTTAGATGTGATGATACCCTCAGATATAAACCATCCCTTAAATAACTGTGAGATTTAACTGTGATTTAGATGTGATGATGCTCCCAGATACAAGAGGCCCAATAGGGCTTGTATCGCTCACCTGGAATACCCTTATTTTGTTCTTTGCTTTTTCTTTTTAAATATATCCAATCAGTAAAATGTAAACAAACTCACTAGCAATATCCTTATTTTCTATTATTTCAAGCACTATTTATCATAAATTTCCTTTCAATTGGCCATGTACTTTCAGAAGATTTAGGCTGAAATAAACCTTATTTGCATATTACGTAATTATTGCACATACGAAAAATCATACGGAAAAACCCGTTATATATGTTTTATTCCCGACATCTATTTTCTATGTTTCAAATTTCAACAAAATCTGGACATAAATAAACCCATAATGGCCATTTTTCGATTTTTGCTATTTATAGTAAGGGCAGCCATCTTGGATTTCCGACAGACATGTCGGATATAATTTTGAATCTATACCACCATAGGAATTCCACACTCAATATCCTTTCAATTGGCCATGTACTTTCAGAGAAGAAGATTTTCAAAGATTTCCGCTAAAAATAAACCTTTTTTTGCATATTACATAATTATTGCACAAATGCAAAATCATATGGAAAAACCCGTTATATATGTTTTATCCCCCGACATCTATGTTCTATGTTTCAAATTTCAACAAAATCGGGACATAAATAAACCTGTAATGGCCATTTATAGGTTTTTGCTATTTAAAGTAACGGCAGCCATCTTGGATTAAGGACGGACATGTCGGATACAATTTTTAATCTATAGCACCTAAGGACCTTTCATACCAAATTTCATTTAAATTGGCCTATTGGTTTCAGAGAAGAAGATTAAAGTTTACAGACGCACGCACGCACGCACGCTTTACCATTCCATAAGCTCACCCTGGCTTTGCCAGGTGAGCTAATAAACCATCCCTTAAATAACTGGGATTTGACTGTGATTTAGATGTGATGATACCCTCAGATTTAAACCATCCCTTAAATAACTGAGATTTAACTGTGATTTATATGTGATGATGCCCTCAGATTTAAACCATCCCTTAAATAACTGTGAGATTTAACTGTGATTTAGATGTGATGATGCCCTCAGATATAAACCATCCCTTAAATAACTGTGAGATTTAACTGTGATTTAGATGTGATGATGCCCTCAGATTTAAACCATCCCTTAAATAACTGAGATTTAACTGTGATTTAGATGTGATGATGCCCTCAGATTTAAACCATCCCTTAAATAACTGTGAGATTTAACTGTGATTTAGATGTGATGATGCCCTCAGATTTAAACCATCCCTTAAATAACTGTGAGATTTAACTGTGATTTAGATGTGATGATGCCCTCAGATTTAAACCATCCCTTAAATAACTGTGAGATTTAACTGTGATTTAGATGTGATGATGCTCCCAAATTTAAACCATCCCTTAAATAACTGTGAGATTTAACTGTGATTTAGATGTGATGATGCCCTCAGATTTAAACCATCCCTTAAATAACTGTGAGATTTAACTGTGATTTAGATGTGATGATGCCCTCAGATTTAAACCATCCCTTAAATAACTGTGAGATTTAACTGTGATTTAGATGTGATGATGCTCCCAGATATAAACCATCCCTTAAATAACTGTGAGATTTAACTGTGATTTAGATGTGATGATGCCCTCAGATTTAAACCATCCCTTAAATAACTGTGAGATTTAACTGTGATTTAGATGTGATGATGCCCTCAGATTTAAACCATCCCTTAAATAACTGTGAGATTTAACTGTGATTTAGATGTGATGATGCCCTCAGATTTAAACCATCCCTTAAATAACTGTGAGATTTAACTGTGATTTAGATGTGATGATGCCCTCAGATTTAAACCATCCCTTAAATAACTGTGAGATTTAACTGTGATTTAGATGTGATGATACCCTCAGATTTAAACCATCCCTTAAATAACTGTAAGATTTAACTGTGATTTAGATGTGATGATACCCTCAGATTTAAACCATGCCTTAAATAACTGTGAGATTTAACCGTGATTTAGATGTGATGATGCTCCCAGATATAAACCATGCCTTAAATAACTGTAAGATTTAGTTTAATTTACTGTAAATGAAATTTGGTGTGATGGCCTATGATACAAAATGTTGTTGTAAATAACAGTGAGGTTTAGCTGTTATTAAGATGCAGTCATGCCCAGTTCCAGACAAAAAATGCCAGTTAATATAAAATTCTTATATCTGGTTATGTCTTCTTTACACAACAATTCAAATTACCTCTCTGCTTAGATTCTGCTTCTTTAAAATTACATTAAAAAAATTTAAATTTTATATGCATATACATCTTGTTAAACATTTCAATAGAATTAACACAAACTTGAATATCTAGAACACTCATAATTCTGAGATATTCCAAAGCATTTAAATGTTAAAACAAATCATTTTGACTTAAACGGCCTAGTTGAAATATTATTGTGTCTGTGAAATTTCCATATCAACCCTTATATAATTAAACTGTATAATATTTTAATTACACAGTTGTTGTTATATTTCATATTATAAGACAGATTTACTATCAAGATCAAAGTTAAGTTGTGTTACATAAGTCTTGTTAAGTGTAAGTCTGTCATGAGTCTTTATCAGGTAAGTGCTTATTGTTATTTCTGTATTTGAAACATGTAGAACTAAAAGCCCTACCCCAAACTGCAGCATGTTGACATGCTTGTCAACTTTAAGGTAAACTATAGTTTTTACAATTATTTATCAATTTATCATGTAAAAAGACTGGAATAATTCATCATTAAATGTCTTGCTCAACATGTTCACGGACATACAAATCTGGATTTTTAACCTATTTTGACTCTGAATTATGAGTCTGCTGACTTTGACCAATTTACAAGGTTTTTTACATAAATGCTTGATGAAAAAATATTTAACTATATTCATATGAAACATAAACCACTAAACTGTATATTAAAAGATCTTACTTATTTCATGGATAGATGTCTGTTTTTGTTCTTCAAACATCATCATTAAATCATGTTCTCGTTTGTTCCATTTCTCGTCCAGTTCAGAACGTAATGTGCTCTGAAATGACTCAAAAGCTCCGCTGTAAAATTCTAATTCCTTTTTCATCTTGTCTGGAAAATAAATTAATTGGACCAAAATAAGTCTAAAAGAATAATTTATCCTTGAACAAGAGGCCCATGGGCCTTAACACTCACCTGAGGGAATATCCAAAAACTTACAAAGAACTTCAATACAAAAAGTTCACAAAATTCCTCAAGCTTGGAAAATCCTGCAATAATTAATCAGAAATGTCTAGTCAGATTTCATTTATAATAGCTCATATGCACCATTTAACTATAGAACAATAGATAATTTCCAAATCATTAACCATATGGTTATGCAGCCATGATTTTGACCTTTGAACATGTGAACTTGAACCTTATATCAAAATGGTCTTAATATCAATACGTACAATATTCTAATAAACATGCTTGTACAAAATGTTTATAGTTTTCAAGATAATTAGCAATTTAAGTCTTCTTTTGCAACTGTGACCTTGACCTTTCAACATATGACCTTGTACCATATATCAAAATGATTGTTGTCGCAATACCTACAATATTCTAATATATATTCCTATACAAAAAGTTAATAGTTTTCAATATTAGCAATTTAACTCTTCTTTTGCAGCTGTGACCTTGACCTTTCAACATATGACCTTGTACCATATATCAAAATGATCATTGTCACAATACCTACAATATTCTAATATACATGCCTATACAAAAAATTAATAGTTCTCAAGATAATAAGCAATTTAAGTCTTCTTTTGCAGCTGTGACCTTGACCTTTCAACATATGACCTTGTAACATATATTAAAATGATCATTGTTGCGATACCTACAATATTCTAATATACAGGCCTATACAAAAAGTTAATAGTTTTCAAGATAATTAGCAATTTAAGTCTTCTTTTGCAGCTGTGACCTTGACCTTTCAACATATGACCTTGTACCATATATCAAAATGATCGTCATGTCAATACCTACAATATTCTTTTATACATGCCTATACGAAAAGTTAATAGTTTTCAAGATAATTCACAATTTCTGTACATGTATGCAGCTATGACCTTGACCTTTCAACATATGACCTTGAACCATATATCTAAATGATTTTCATATCAATACCTACAATATTCTAATATACATGCCTATACAAAAAGCTTATAGTTTTCAAGCTCATGCACAATTTTAGTATTCATAAGCCAAAAATAAAATTTCAGGGGGAACAACTCATACATGGATTATCATATAGTTACGAAACTTTGTGCCTTTTTCAATTTTGTCATTGGGAACATTTTAACAATGTTCTGAATTCATATATCTCTTAAAATTTGCAAGAAAATTGCCTAAAACTGCAAAAATCACAAATTAGATCATGACCTTGATTTGTGACCTTGACCATATTTTAAAGGTCATTTCAAGAAAACGTCAAAACTGAAAACCCCATGTCAATATCTGTTCAAATAGTCAAGTAATAACAATTTGAAGCCATTTTACGAAATTTTCAAAATTAAACACAAAAATGCCTAATCCATTTTTCTACCAAATTTCACGAAATGAACAAACTATAGGCTTAAGGCCCTAGAGAAGCCAAATATCACATCAGATTTTTTCTCCCATCATCGGTTTTAGAGAAGAAGATTTTTTAAGATTTTTGGACCCCTAGGTCACCTTGACCTAGTTTTGGTAGCCATGGCAACGCCATGAACAAATCTGAATTGCACTGGCCCATATATGCTTCTGACCAAGTATCATTGAAATCTGTCCAGCAGTTTTTGAGGAGAAGTCGAAAATAGGTGTTAACGACTCACGCACACACGCACATACACACGCCGCGCCATGCCATAAGCTCACATGACCTTTCGGTCAGGTGAGCTAAAAAACCTGTCAGAAAAAATGGCATAACTTGCTATGACAACTTGTTTATCAAAATCTTTTAACACAATCTCTAACAATGGATACAGATGTGAGGGGTTGGAGGAGGGGGTAAAGGGAAAGTTGAATTGACATAAACTTCATATAGAAAAACCTAAAAGCAAAAAATATTTGACAGATAAAATATTTTCTAAAAAACTCTGAAAATACAAATGCACAACAAATAAGGTACACATCTAGGTCTTCATATAATTGTTTGACCTTTGCATGATATTAGTTCTAGCAAATTGAACAAAAATGATACATTTAACAATTGAACTATTTTAAAATGATGTTCAATGTCAATATGAATGCGAAAACTTTGCAAGCAAACTGAATAACACATGTTAGTCACATGGTTTTTGTGATTTATAGTTGATATGAACACAAAGGCTCTCAAACTTGCAGCAATGGGAATTTCACACAGCAAATGATATGTATATGGATATTAATGCACAACTTTTTTAACTAAAAGGCTGAAAACAATTTTATGTTTAATAGAAACTTAAAATCTCCTCATATGACCAGTGTTATATCATTACTAGTACCATTGGTGTGATTGAGTAACAATGATATGAATTAATGTCACAGATCAACTGACAAATTGACATAACCAACAGCTATATTTTTACTTTAACATAGAAATTCTAGGAATTATTATTTTTATTACTGTTCGGTATAAAATCTTAAATCTAAATCTAAAATTTAAAAAAAAAAAAAAAATTTAACACTAGATATGTTTCTTTGAAACAGATGTGTCTCCTGACACTGCATAAAAATCAATCAAAGGGAAATAATTCAAAAACTGAACAAGATAAAGTTTTGGTTCTTGTGCACTGCACTTCGAGTCATTGCCAGAAACATGTACACCAAGTTTGAAGTCATTTGAACATACTACATCAAAGTTATGCTCCGTACAAGAAATGCTCTATAAAAATCAATCAAAGGGAAATAATTCAAAAACGGAAAAAGATAGAGTTGCGGTTCTTGTGCACTGCACTTCGAGTCATTGCCAGAAACATGCACACCAAGTTTGGAGTCATTTGAACGTACAACATCAATGTTATGCTCTGGACAAGGAAATCCGGACGCCGCAGACACCGATGCCGACAACGAAAGTAATCCCTATATGTCGCCTAGTCAGGCGACACAAAAAAACTGTTAATGGGAACCAAACCTCATCAAAAGGGAGACAACTCTAACATGACTATAATATTAGATATACTTACTTATTTGAGATTCTGTATTAGATTTATACTGATCATGTTCAGTTTCTAACTGTTTCCTTAACTTTTCTAATGATTCATTGTGATCTTCTTCCAAGTCCCTGTGTAAGAATATTATAAACAGAATTATAATCACATTTAATATCATGTTTCATATATACTACTACTTTAGTGAACTTCAAATGTTAGTACTTGCTTCATTGCAAATAGAAAATTTCTTTAATTAGTCAATTAAATTTGATTTGGGATTCACTTTAAATGCCTGATTGTAAGTTTTTAAAAATGGACAGCTTAATTAGACATCATGTTTTATTCTGAAACTTAGCCAAAAGAAATAAGGTAAATTATAGTTCATTATTTACATTTTGAGAAATTGATTCCAGTCTAAATAATAAAATACTGATAAAAACAGATTGCAACATTGTTATTTGCACGGTGGTGTAATTTTCAATTGTTGCTTTTTTACACAAATTTTTTATAAGTTAAAGTCAGATAAGTTTTTAGATTTAGTAAGTCTTTTTAAAGTGTGAAATAAATGGTTTAATTTATAAAATTTGTAGCCATGGAAACACAAATTGTAATAATTAATAAAGAAAGCAAAATAAAACTCATGTATATACATTTAATATTTAAATTTAAATGACATTACAAAAGCATATGTTGTTTTGAAAATACAACTTGGCTTAATCCAACACCATTTTAAGAATCAATATTTGAAACATTACTACAGGCATTATAATGTTGCACACCTGGCCCCAGTTTCACAATCATTTACTCAGCTGAGTGTACACTCAACTTAAATATTGCCATTTTTCTCTCATCGATATTTTAAAAATATGAAGTTTTATTGGACAATATTTTGTTTTGTTCAACAAACCTACATGAAACAATTTAAACATAACATTAGATATTCAATTTTAACAGTGTAAGTTCTTAAAAACTGACATTGAAATATCCCCTAATTTGAGTGAATGATTGTGAAACTGGGGCCTGTTAACAAAGTTAAAATTTGAAATCTTACAAGATGTTTTAAGATTTTACCGGCAAAGGTCAGACATGTTGTGGTGGTTTTAAATGAAGTTCAAGGTCATATTTGCAAGTACTTTGTGTAATAATACCAAATACATTACACTAACAACTGTTTAACTATAAATGGTTACTCTGACCTTGAATGAAGGGAGTTCAACACTTAATACATTAATGCTATAAATAAGCATTTAGGTCTCTTAAGCATCATAAGATGTCTAATGGTTTTAATTGTCTTTTTGGGGACTCTTTGAACTTCATTTATATTAAAGGATAATGTACTTTGCAAGAAGGGGGCCTCTGTGGTCGAGTGGTCTAAAGCTCGTGCTTACGGATCACAGCACCTCTCACTGCTTGGGTTCGAATCCCACTCGGGACTGATCCTAGTTGAGAAAGTTTGTTATTTTGCTTGCCTAAGATCGGTCAGTTGTCTCCCTGGGCACTCTGGTTTCTCCACCATCCCAGAACTGACCGCCTCAAAATAAGTGAAAGAATCTTGACTGGGGTGTAAAACACCATTACTCCACTCTACTCCACTACTTTGTGAGGCTCATCATGCCATAATACTTTAAACAACATTTCTCTTTTTCTCTAAATTTCTTAAATTTTGTTCCTTAATGATAAAAAACATCATACTTGAAAAAAACTAAAACCATGACTTTAAGATCACATTTTTAGGTCTTTCTGGGAAAAAAAAGTTTAGTTGTGAAGGCTGAACAAAAATTTAAATACCAATAAACTGACATAAGATCATTCTAATGCATAGGGGTTATAGATTTATTTAAAAAAGATCTGTCTTACTGCCACTGCATGTGTATCTACTAAAGCAGTCAGCAACCAAAAACTGATGTCAAGAGTTCATTAGGTCTTTAAAGAACTTATTGCAGTCAATGCTCCTATTTATTTCTAGAACAATTGTTTGATAAAGGTATGATAAAGGGTATATCATCCTCGACATTAATTCAGGTAAGTATAAAGCCAACAGCAACCTTGAAATTTAAATTAATTATTTATATATTTACTAATAATTGTATAAATATTACAACAGTATTTTAAACCATTCCAATTGTATTACAACCTAAACTTCAATATCTACCACCATTATATTAAATAAATCAAATTACTTGAACCAATACTAAATTACCTTAAAAATACCTTAAAATGTAATTTTACATAATTTGTCATTGATATAAATTTTAAAAAAACCTGAGTGCTTAGCATGTCTCATATGCCTTCAATATTTAATGGAACCAATAACATGTAATATACAAATCTTTGAAATTAAAATTTAAAATTTAAATTAAAAAACACATGGTTTTATTTTCTTTTCAAAAAAATTGTCATTGTCCAGTTTTTTAGAGAAGGCTTTGCCAACTTTCTGTGTTTAATGTCTACATCAAAAATGATCAAGTGCATTAAAAAATGTGTAATTTAAAATATTAATCAAATTTTGTAACAGTATTTTACATTTGTAGTAATAAAACCCAAATGTCTTGTTTTTTTAGATTGACATTTAAGTGGTGTTTTTTTTTCTAAAATTTTGGTAATTTTTTGTAGTTTAAATTTTAACTTGTTAATAAATTTTCAAAAAAACTATCTCACTGATAACAGGGAAATACTGGGTATTGAAAGCTTGAAGTAATATTTTCATATAATCTGAGAACACAGACAATGAAAGACATAAATAAAAGCTAATACAAACCTGATATGATCTTTATGTGTATTCTGTAGCTCCTCTATCTTATCTCGCAGAAATTCCTCAGCCTGTGTATAAATAAAATGACAGCATATATACTGACAACATATTGTATTTAATTCTGCCACCCTTTTCTTGTTATGCATCAGTGGCTTAATGGTAGAGCATCAACCTTAAGAGCAGGAGGTCATAGGTCTGAGCCCCAACCCATTCGTACATAAGATTTTAAAATTTGAGATAGTGCCTCCTCATCTGGCACTCCGATTAAAAAGGATAAGTATCGACTGTTTCATACGGTGCCAGGAAATTTGGCTTGGAGAGTAAAATTTTTGTATAGCATACTGACTCGGAGAGCTAGTACCTTAACAAAAAGTTACCCTGTGCTAGTACAAGGCATTCTATTATACAAACTTGCATATCACAGGCATAGATCTAGTTGATCTTGTGGCAAATAGCTGAAAGACTGATATTAAACAGCATTACAATGAACAACTATGTCTTGTGTTTTTTTGTTTGTAGTATAACAGAATGATATTTTAATGTATGCCAATTATACACAGAAGCTGAATTTTCATGATGGTTACAAGGCTTTCAGACATTGGCAGAAGCAATCTTAAGTCCCAACTTTCAAATTAAATTTACAAAATAAAGATGTTTTTGTTTTTGTCTTATTTTGTAAAATAACCTTTTGTTTGTTTTTTGTAACATTTGTTTTGTTTTGTGTTTTTATTTTGCTTGTGACAAGGGTTGTTTCATGTTTGTAAGATTACTCAATTTCTTTACTATGCATCTTTGCTTGTTTTTGTTTTTGTTTTCTTTTCTTTCTAATTTTTGTTTTTTTTTTTTGTGCTGTTACTTAAGTCTAATATCTACTTTTGTAATTTTCTGTGTTTTTTATATTTTTTATTGTTTACAAATACACTATTTGTTTACCTTTTGTTTTGTTTGTTTATGATTTAATCGTTCTTCTTCTAAATATAACGTCAAGTCTGATATCTGTTTCTGCAGGTCTTCCACCAATGCATCTCTAAAAGCACATAATTTAAACATATATAATTGTTATGACCTAATTCAAAAAGCAACCTTTGTTTGTCAAGTAGCTGTTCTATGAATATAGTTGCTTCCATTCAAACCTAAAGCAACTTACATCTAGCAAAAGTAAACTTTATTCATGTTAAACTAAAGTGTGAAGTGCATGTATATTTGGTTTGTTTTACTTTTGCATACAACCATTACAGTAGATTCCGCTTAATTGCATAGTCTGTGTGTCAGAAAATTTTATGCAATTAAGCGGAATATGCAAATAACCGAAAATGCCCTTTGGGCACAATTGATTGATGGATACATCGGTTGTGGCCATTTTAGTACTTGTGTAGGCATCATAGAACACTGTAGAAACAACAGAAAATTAGTTATTACTTTGAAATTAAAAAATGAAATAAATAATTCAGAATAAAAAAATTAAAAAAATTATGTTATTTAATGTTTTAAAAATTCTAGCTGATCGATTGACGGATACTCCCGGTGAGGCCGTTTTTTTTAGTAAACATCAAAGTCGGTGTACTGTAGAAACAGCAGAAAATTTGTAATTCCTTTGACATAAAAAAATAAATAATTAAAGATAATTGAAAAAAATATTTAATTAATAAAAATCTCAAGACTTGTAATATATTTTCTTTACTAAATAAAGATTTAAAATTCTAGCTGATCGTTTTAAACCTCGTATTTACATGGGATTCCAAAATGTGGTATGGGTGGACTTTTCTTTCAGACCATCGATCTGTGTTTAATCCTAGAAAATGTATGTAACTAGAACATCTGTTGGTATTTAATTCATTGTTGCTTAACACTCGCGATATTCGTATTTCTTGTTTATTTACTTCTTTTTAAAAATCCACGTGTTCGCACATGGCACTGAGTTATACTGTTCGAGTTATCTCCCTTTCACGGTACGATAATCTATTTTTAAATGTGACATAGAAAAAAATCCAGTTGCTTGACAAACGTGCACGATGTCCGGTAAAATTAAATTTCAAACAGATTTTGTGTAAATAAATTGAAAGATGTCTTATCTTGTTATTAATTTTATACAAAGTTATATTTTAATTGTTTATTGACCTATTATTCGATCATTCATAAATTGGAAATTCCCGTTGTTATGTGTAACTAGGTCTGATCCAATGAAATTAATGAATAAAACGTCACTTCCTTATGTGAAAAAATGTCTTTGATGTTGAATCTGTATACCGACAAAACTTGCTACATAAAGGGTTTTTCAGCCGTAAACGATGATTTCAACCAGTTTATCTTAATGAGGAAATAATAAATAAAGAATAAAGCATTTGATTGAGGTATGATTGATTGAGTTTACCCAAAAAGAACTGTATATACGCGTTATTAAACTTGCTATGGGATAACAGTCAACGTACATACAATGATACACATTCCTTAACCATGTTAACAAAAACATTAATTTAAAAAAATGTTTTTGGCTTTATTTAATCTTTGTTTGAAAAACCCAACACCGAAGTTCCAGTAAAACCATGTCTGGGTTTAGAAAATGTAATGGAAATAAATTTCAGTTAAAAAAAATCGTTATAAAACTTGTGTGACCCGGGTACAAATTTTTCCACTGTCATAGCCCTTTTTAATTGGTTTAACATAATTAATTACGTTTCCTGACAAACGCGTATTGACAAGACCAATTGGATGACTACTCTACAAAGTGAACACTAATTAACTGGCTTCATATCTCACCTGGTGTTAGCTGTACACATGTTTATATAATGTAAACATCTGTCGAGGTTACCTTTGCATTGTCGGCAAATATATTTTGTAATCATGAAACTTCAGACCTAGATCGCATAATTTTCAGAATTTTTTATGCAATTAAGCGGAATTTAGACTTTTGTTTATGCAAATAAACGGAATTTTTTACATTGTTTAAATCGCAAATGGTTTGGTGCAGAGAAAAATTATGCAATTAACCGGAATATGCAATTAACCGGTATGCAATTAAAGCTGCATTAAGTTTTCCAAAGAAAAAATTAAAACGGTACTAATCTAACTAATGATGTTCCTAATGAACAATGTTACATTTGGTTCAACGATAAAAGCTCGAATAAATGCAGAAATCACAATATTTACCCAGCGAGATACAGCATTTAGGATCTAATATTAGAACATGGTTACGTCATCAAAAACCCGGGTAATTTAAACACAACTTTCAAAACGGTGAAATACGATAAATTAAACACAGAACTTCGTTGAATTTGTCATTTGTGACTTAGGAAGGGATACAAAACACCATTTCAAATACATCCGGATATAAATGAAGGACAATTAATGTAATCTGTTATGTTTCACTTTCGGTTCTAGGGTTTTTCCGTACATCCGACATGATCCGTGCGCATGCTCCAAGCTAATAATTATCATCGTAAAACTCTGACCAACCGGTCAGAGGATTCCGTTTATTTACAGCTTAAAGAAATGAAATTTTAGAAAATGAATGTCACGGATCGTGGTTAGAAGATATCTATTTTTAAAAAAATATATTTTTAGAAAATCAAAAAAAATTCAGAAAATTGATAACCTTAATGCAGCTTTAAGTGGAATCTACTGTATTGTGTATCATACTTCATTATCACACCTTATATAGCAGATATCTATCTCTCAGATCACAGACCCTAGTATATATAACCTCCATGGTTAATAATACCTTACATATTGAATTCTGACAACAAGGACGTACCTTAAACTGTCAAGACTTTATTTGCATATCATATAATGCTACCATCAAATGTTTGTACAAAACCATCTTTTCTAACAGTTAAAAGATAACCTTTATAAGTAGCAAATTTCCAAAATTAAAAAATGGTCATTCTTACAACAAAATATGGAAATAACAGTAATGTATAAACAAGGGGTACCATAGTATATGTAAGTAGCCAGCCATTTACCTGCTGTTCATGTTTTGCAACAATGATTGGTTCATACTGTAAATACTCATTGGTCTGATTTCAAAACTTGATGTTTTTAGATTGCAAGTCTTGCCTGAAAAGCATTGTCAATACAAGTTATGTGACTGAGATGAGACACTGAGGATGACATCTGATGACTGCATGTCTCCTACTTTTCAGACAAGATAAAATTTAGTACTGTCCAGTATTGACAAGCAAGTTAACCCTTACCCATTACAATATGTTGCAATATGAAGTCTTACTACAATGCTATAGGCAGGCGTATTTGTAAGTGTAAGCAAATTGTAAAAAAAACTTTACCTAAAACATTATTTTTTTATTAAAAAGATTATGTTAGAATTATCCTTCACATCAATGAATAAAATCAACAAATCATGCATAAATAAACACTATACAGTGCAACATATAATAATAATAAAAGCCATATTCACTCAAATCTGACCATAACACATGATAGTTAACATTATATTTTACTGGAACATGCATATATAAGTACATGTGTACCAAGCATAAAGTGGCTGTATTATCAACTTTCAATCTTTAATCAAAAGCATATGCATTGTGTATTAAAATTCAGAGCATCATTTAAATCGTCTCAAGATAACAACCTTTATTCCTTGAAAATCAAAAGTATGACAGACTGCCATACTGGCAAGATGGGTGTGGTATTTTTCATTTGACATGGCTAAAGTTAAGTATGAATAATAAAAAATGTTCTTTTCAAAACTGCGCATCATATATGCTCACAACCTACAGAATTAAAGAATTAATACCATAATTGCTAAGGAAAGTGTCTTTTTATTAATTTTAGAAAATATTTTACGTTTTAATTTTTTTTTTTTTTTTGGATTTTTTTTAATCTGCCTGATTTGATCCTATGCATTAAAGGGAGCTCTGATCTACAAGCTCATGCTTTAGAACATTTTTAATTTTTTTTTTGGATTTTTTAATCTGCCTGATTTGATCCTATGCATTAAAGGGAGCTCTGATCTACAAGCTCATACCTTAGAACATTTAGTCACTGGGGCCCTTAATTTTCTAGGGGAAATCCATGTATATTAAGAGTGAACATTGATAAAAGCAATTCTTCCTTATAAATCACAAATCCATGCATACTTAAAATGTACAAACAAATAATATTTCATACACCATTATTATGTAGTTCATGCAATACCTTTCTTCCTTAGCTAGCCTGTAAAAAATGTTCCAAACTAAAATTATTTTATTCTAAAAGAAAGGCAATTTGATTCAACAATTTCCGGTTTAAAACCTGCTATTTTTCATCTAAGAAGGTCATTAATATTTTTACTGGTTATGGAAAAGATTTATGCCAAATATTCTTGTAACAACATATAACAAAGTTACTAAATTCTTTATCAAATGAAAATTACTGATCCACAAAAATCATTTAGGGTCAGTGTTCAAGTAAAAGAAGCCTCTGTGTCAATGGTCTGAAATGACTCTACCACCAACAATCTGGAGGTACATGTATTATGTGGTACATTATGTGGTACATTGGTGATCTCCATGGATGACAGATGTTTGGACAAGGCAAGTACTCATTTTAAGTCCTTTTGAGCAAAGAGTTATTTTATGCCTGCAGAAATAGAGCCTAGTGAACTAATATAATGTCTGAAAAAGCATAACTATACTGTATGGTTGTTTAATTCTGTGGGGATAAAATTCCATGGCTTATTCATGGCTATGTAATTCCATGTTTCAGTGTAAGTATTTCTAGCAATATAATGAGTCTTGGATATTATTTCTAACATATTTATATAATAAATTACACATGAATTCCAAGTTTTAGTCAAAATCAACATCAAATTGAAATAAATAAATAAACAAAACAAAAAATAAAATGTTATGCATTGCATTGTACATGTAAATACAAGAATATACATGTAGTATGTTATCAATGTATTTGAACCTCTGTAACTTATGGTTTATATTGTCACCATGTCAATCAGATTTATATAATACTAATACTTATATTTAATTATTAAGAAATAACTAGACTGATAATTAAACAATAAAAGAATTACCTTTCAGCTTCTTGCTTTTTTCTGAAATTTACAAAAAAGTATTTAACTATTGACAGTGCTAACAAAATGTTTGTCTGGTAAATAGTAATGGTTGCTTCAATGAAATTACTCCATGAAAAAAAACAACAGAAAAGCCTACTATTGGTCCATAATTGTTTGACACATGGTTTTTCCTAAATGTTTCTTGTATTTAAATTTTCCTTATAAAAATGACAGTTAGATTAAAATAAAAAACATTGACCTAACCAAATTCTATTTAAAAATTAAAAAATCTTCTCTGAATTCTTCTGTACATAGAGCAGATTTTAGAAAAAAGCTAAAATGTCATGACTTCAATGATCCAATTGGGCCTCAGCCCAGACTACATCAGGGTATTTTAAGGTTAGAACTAATATGCATATCACATTGATGTTTCCAAAGATGCAATAGATGTAGTTTAAAAAGATTTGATATTTCTTTTTCAATAGGAAAAATGTCAAAAAAAAAAAAAAAAAAAAAAAAAAGAGCCATAAGTTAATAATTTGGTGTTATTGTTGTTCGGATTTTTCAAGGGGTGATCATCATGAATATTCAAATCATGACAACATATCTTATATGGTAAACTAGGAAGGTGCATAAGGGATATTTTGAACATAGTGAATTTGTTATCTTGTTAAAAAATTGTTAAATGTACAGAAGATACTTTTTGAATAATTCTGGTTATTTTTTCCAACTAGGTCAATAAGTTTCATTTGGATTTTTGATATTTTTGAATGATTTTGTGTAAATATGGATTTTTGTTCTCAAAATATGCATATGACAAACAATTATGGACTGATATAAAAGACATCATTCATATTGATCAAAGGGAGCCAACCCTTTCTTCTTTAACTAATCAGTGAATGACACCAGCATTGATACAATAAATAAAACATTTTACACATTGTATAAAACCAAATGAAAATAGCAGCAAAAGCGAAAATACTAGGTCTGGATCTTATCTCTAGCATTTCAAGAATACATCAAAACTGAAAACCTCATTCATTATTTTTTCAAACCCATGTACACTAATTACAAGAATTTAAAGCTATCTGTAGTTTTCAAAATTCAAAGCATAGCATAAGTTTGAAACTAATTTTAAATGAAATTTCTCAAAATGAACAAATTTTAATTTGAAGTCCCTATTAAATACAAATATTATTTAAGATCAATTCAGAGGAATTGTTGCTATGGTGATGACATAAACATAACTGAATATGCAATTACCCAGATATGTGTATGCCTTAGTTTCATTGAAAATAAAATAGCAGTTTTGAATGATAAGTAAAAAGAAGTGTTGTCAATGTACAGACACATACAAACACACATATTATACATTTTGAACGATGAGTCAAAAGAAGTGTTATCAATGTACACTATACAATATATCATATATACCTACTGTAACCTCAAACCACCTTTTGTTAGGTGAGCTTAAAGAAATGTTTAAGGCCAAAATAAATTAATACCTAGAATTTTCATCCCCGCCCGCCCCCTATTTTAACACCTGCCCCGATTTATTTTATTTTCGGATTTTGAACTCGTGTCCAGTTTCGATTCCGGCTTTTATAACAAATCTGCTTGCTCCATGAGACATAAGGTAATAAGTAAAGCTGACTCGTTTCCGATCGAGTTATGCATTGTAACAACAAAAGTAGAGTGTTTTGTGCTCCATGAGCCATACGATTATACGTAGAAGTAGACTGGTGTCCGATCAAGTTGCAGACAAATTTTCAAAAACGAAAGTAGCGTGTTTCGCATATTGGTTGTAGCATGGTATTTATTATAGCCACTGTAAAATCGGGCTTAAAAACAATCAGAAACTGGTATGGCTGTCAAGTTCCAGACACCATGACATTAATGGAATTATATAACGACTTTGTAGGTGGTAAACTCAATCATCAGATGCCCGTTGCTAACACATTGAATCACGGTTCGTGTTGGTGGCACAAAACAAGAGTTGACAGAGTGTAATCCTACCACAAAAGTCAGAGATGTTGCTTCATTTTTGGGATCGTATATTGAATTCAATCAAGATGAGACTGGTATTGTGGTGTCTGAAAGCTCGGCCAAAGTTGATGCTGAGAAATAAAATAAAAAAATAAAATCTGTCCCCCGCCCCCGTTTTAAAAAAAATGGATGAAAATCTAGGTATTAATTTATTAGGGCCTTCTGTAAATAATGGATGGTGATGCTTGGGCTGAGATAATGATATAAGCTCTTCTGTATTTCCTACAGGTAAGCTAAATATCTTGTTACAAAGCAAACTTACTTTTCAACTTCATCTAACTGAGGTTCAAAAAATTCATCTTTGATTGTGACGGCAAACTTTGATTTACTTCTGGACAGGATATAACCTGGACCCACAACAAATGGTACTAATGGTTGCTGAAAATATAAAATTTCACTCACAGTATAAACAAATTATAACATAATAAAGTGTATGACAATCTATATAAATTTCATAAGTCCTGTCTAAATTTTCACAATCATTTCCTTTACTACTGTAAGATTATCAGAACTGAATTATATGATTAGTTACATAATCTTAAACAAAAGTTTTAAAATAAAAAAAATTATGGACCTAAAATTTAGTGTGAAA
Organism: Tegillarca granosa; assembly: GCA_029721355.1. Classification (NCBI taxonomy): domain Eukaryota; kingdom Metazoa; phylum Mollusca; class Bivalvia; order Arcoida; family Arcidae; genus Tegillarca; species Tegillarca granosa. The sequence continues at coordinate 30,260,975 of CM056597.1, read as the reverse complement.
TGAGCCCTGGATTTCAGTGATAGTAAGCCTGCTAGTGCATTTAAAATAGGCAAAATGCCTCACAGCAGCAGTTATCCTGCTTTGGACTGTCTTTAATGTGAAAGTGATTACATCTGAATCACCTGACTAATGACCACCTGTCTATTATTGTGACTTATGTTAATAATGATTAACTGTTTATAAACACTAGATAAGGTATGTTATGACTACTGAATCCCAATATGACCTCAATTTTTTACCTCTAGTTTTTGTTGCCATGGTGGTGGTTTACTTTTCTTGACAGGCATGTGATTCTCAAAATTATGTCTTCTGGTTGGTTCATGTTCTACCTGTAGGACCCTGTCACATCCGCTATAATAAACACAGAGTAGATTTATCATTAACAAACATATACCCAGTACATTAAAATAAGAAGATCACAAGAAATGTGCACTTCCAAAAATGATAACAACAATACCTTCTAATTGAGGGTTATCTACATGTAGAATAAATCCACTTCATACAAAACTTAGTCATGACAGATGCATTAAAACCCAGCAAAACAATTTTCAAACATGTTTGAAATTAAATGCAAAATATGTTACAACATTTGGATAAAGGAAATTCAATTAACATTAACATGTAAGTAAATATGTTACTTGACAAAACACAAACCTGTGATAACAAAATATTTTCAGAAATATAAACTAGAATGATTGTTGTAATTTTTAACAAAAGCATTAGCAATTTTTTGGTTCTTTGGGATAAGAGCAAGGTTATTAATCTCTAATGATTAATGAATTATCTGAGAACAAGTTCATGTATGCATTTGATATGCGAATGTGCAGTGTAATGGCCAACTGTGCATTAGCACACACTCTGGGTGGCTTTTTGGTTTGGTGCTAGCTCATAGTCAGTTTGTCAAGACAAGGACATCACTCTCCCAACCTATTATACTGGAACCAGGTGAAACAGTCAGTACTCCATTCTCCTCTCACCAAGTGCCAGGTGAGGAATCAGTATATCAAATTTTAGTGTTAGGTATGACCCAGCTGAGGTTCGAACCCATGACCTCCCACTATAGAGGCAGATACTCTTCAGATGAGCTACTGAGGTGATTAAACTAGAATGAAAAAAGCACCTTCACTTATAATATTATGATGATGAAAGTTTGACACTCTTAAAGAATTACATATACTGGTACAAGTGCTTTATTTACAAACCCACAGACGAAAATAATAAAATTCAGAGACCCTTAATTTAATAAGAAATAGGCCAAAGAAAAACCTTTCAAATTTTTAGCAATATGCACATCTTTGGTTCTGAAATTTGAAATTAGCACAGGATTCAAAACTACCTGCAAGATTTGCTTTTACAAATTTATGTGTTTGTCAAATTTGTCTCATAATCTTAAGGAATTTAAAAAAAAAAAAAAAAAAAAAAAAAATCAAATTTCAACATTTGCATATACCAGTACATACATTCTGAAATATAAGAATTTTCCAGTTTTAAAGCAATAAAGCTAAGAGGATTGCACAGATATTCAGAGTACACTTATATTATCAAGTCATGTAACAGATGAAGGCTACAGTATGGAAATATTTAACAGAAATTACCAGTTTAAAAACCCCCATGATATGTAAAAAGGGTGGTTTTTAAGTTTTTGCCAAATTTAATTTAACATAAGTTCAGATGACAGAAATCTATGATATGTGTTGTATGATTGTATTCAATCATACAAAATTAAAGATTGGTGAGTCTTGGATATTTATAGAGATCTAACATTGGGGATGACATAAACTTTGCAAATGCTGCTTGGTGGAAATATGTTCCATGTCTAAGTAAGATTATTCTCTAAGATACAGGAGGCCAGTACCCAGGTAGTGGAGAAAACCAGAGTTACTGGAGGAGAGAGAGAGAGAGAGAGAGAGAGAGAGAGAGAGAGAGAGAGAGAGAGAGAGAGAGAGAGAGATAATCGTATTACAAATGTATTTTAAAAGAATATTAAAATATCAGGATAATTTATATTACACCCATTTTTACGCAAAAAGTTAAAATATATTTCAGTAATCAGGTTTCAAAAACAAAAGTTCTTGGCATTAATAAAATCAATGAACTGTTCTGTTCATTCTTGAAATTCAAAAGCCAACATGACACCCACATTTAGATTTCACACCCAAACTGAAAGTAGGATAGCCTCAGTCCACAGGGTTCCTTATAATTTCACAAACAATATTATAATGCATATAACACAGTAGAACAATATACTGTATTAACTATTACATACTCTGTTCTTGATAATACTGCTGCTGCTGTTTTTGGTCTGTTCATTTTAGTTGGACTTCCATTGCGTAAACTGTATTTACCACCAGATGGTGTGGACCTGTAGAAGAAAAATTAAAATCAAAGTACTAAAGTGTTGAAAGCTAATTATCAGTGTCTTCACTTCCAAACTTAGTTATTTTAAAATAATTATGAATAATATTGATTATATATTTATGTATATATATTTTTTAGATTCTATTTTTTATATCACAAGTGAGAGAGTAATTGTTAGACTATTTACTCAGAAGTCATTTTTATTCCTATTAGATACTTGGAGAATATAATATTATACTGGAAACAGAATGCTTAGTTTATCCATACCAGTTTGTGAGCTAGGATTTTTTTTAAAACTTTTGTTAATATTTTTATTTACAAAAAACCATTTAATTTCTAAAAGTAATTTTGGTCCGATTTTATAATGTTTAAGCAAATTAAAAAAAAAAAAGAACAAAGAAATTGAAAAGTAAAAAAGTCACAATATTAAAATGAAAATCGTAAATAAACTTTAACAATACAATGTTCTGTGGTCTAGTTTTTTATAAATTACATAAAAATTAATAATTAATTTTTACAAGGATTTTATGCATTATAACAAATAAAAGTAAAGTTATTTTACAGATTACTGATACTTTACAGGAAAATCTTATCAAAATGTCAAAAATAACCCATTAACACAATATTACTAGGTGTAACTCAAAATAAATAAAAAATTAAACTAATCAAACTAATAATTCACTTATACACCTATATACCAAACTTTAGCCTCTCTGTAAAAAAGAAAATTAAAAAGATATAGTTTTATAAAATAAATCATGAAGAAATCAGATTAAAAAGGGTTATTTATCTTAAATCAAAATTTTTAAAAAGTATAAAAGTAAGTTTTTGTTAGTTTTTAAATTTTAAAACTTCTTTTCAAAGTGCAAATCTTTAAAACTTTTCATTTTTAACACATGTAATATCTATGTATCTTGCAGTAAGTTTACGCAGTATTATTTTACTCAATGTTGTTTTGTTGAATTGAATAATCATTTAATGTGGAATATTTATATAAAAGCTTACACCAATGAAACATATAAACATGCAAATTTTATAAGCATTTAAAGACTTTTTACAATAATCAACAAATCATTTTATTTATATTTCTTTATCAATGTATGTAATAGTTTCATTGATCTTAAAAGTTTTAGAAATTCATCACCTTCAATACACATACAATTTTATATTATAATTTTTTATCATAAAATCTAAGACGTCTACCAAAGATAAATAAATAAATAAATAAATAAAAATGAATAAATAAATAAATAATTAAATAAATAAATCAATCAATCACTAAAAAAAAATTTTTATCTGTCTCTTAACATTTGTCAAATAAAAGTTATAAATTTAAAAATTATAAAAGATTTTTAACTCAGAAAATGAGTTAGTATATTGATATACATGTATTATAAAAACAATGATGACAAGAAAGTAACATACTTGTTATGTTATAATCAGAAACAAATAAAAATATCCAAAAGATTTAGGTATGTGATTTACATAACATAACTGGTAATTTTTCTTAAATGGTACCGCAAGTCCATCATTACATATTGATAACAGCTAAGAACTGTAAAACATATACCACCCACTCATTGTATTTTCATTTCATTTCAAAAATATCAATGTAAAATTTGAAAATATGTGAAAAAAATAGAAAAAAGTGGTATAAGTAGCTAAGTATACAGGACACTTGTTTATAATTCAGGAGGTCTAGGTTCTAGTCTCAATGACTGACCCTGATTTAACCTGGGATCCTCTAGTTAATACAAATAAATGTTTACAATACATTGTACTTGTATAGATTTTATGGACAACATGTTGTACTATGTACAAATGCTTAACTTATGTGTATCATACATCAATCCTTTAATGCAAAACAAACAAATTTAGGCTTAAAATAAAATTTTAAATGTCAAGTGATTTCTCAAATGAAGAAAAAACACTTCTTATAATCGAAATCAATATTATATACAATTATGTTTAATATTTTGAAAATGCAAAGTTAAAAGCAATCAAATTTGCAGCACTAACTACATATCCTTTAACAATTGTACAAAATCAAAATCTTATTAAAATTTGTTTATTCCTGCCTACATGTATTAGTTACTAGACACCAGCGACTTTTGGCATTTTTGTCTGAAACTACAAAAAGACATTTTGACAAAACTTAATAAAGTTTTATAAGCTTGAAGTTATCTTCAAAATGACCCTTTAAATTCCTGTATAGCTTAAACAAGTAATAAAATTATTTAGAATAAGAAGTTGTCAAATTTTAGTAAAGGATAATCTTAGATAAGAAATGATGAGGACAGCATGCCACATTATTGTTGTAAAGGAACCTTAGCTGTAGACAATAAAGGTAACATTAGACTCAGAGTTGCTCAATCTTTAATTTCACCAAAAACAATAAGATTTACAGTAAATTTGAGAGTTTGACTGCTTTCTAGTTGTTACCACCAAAAAATCTAAATATGCCTTCATTGAGACATATGTTTAGGTTGACCTTACAATCTAAGAAATATGGCTTTATAGACAAATACAGAATGATGGAAAATCTTTCGACAAAAGGACCATAATCACAGGTCTAATAAGTTGCTATTTATACAGATGTTCTTTTTTTGGATGAGAAAGTTAGCAAGGGGACTTTAAAACACTTGTCTTAATTAATGGTCTTTGTATAGAGGTACTTTTTTGGGTTAATTTGATTTGATTTAATGGGGTTTTACATCCCAGTCATAAATATTTCTCTTATATTGAGACATCACCAGCTATAGGTGAAGTAGCAGAACTTTTTATTTTTGCAGTGCGTTTAGGGCGATGTGCAGGGAGGGTTCTTTAGTTTGCTACACCTGCCATGACACAGGGCATTGGTTTTTAAGGTCTCCTCCGAAGGATCCTGTGATTTTCATTTCTAAATGCTGAATGCTTGGCGAGAGAGCAGTCACTACCAATTTTGAAGTCTTTGTCAGACTCTGCCAGTGTTTAAACCCCGACCTACAACATATGAAGCAAGCTTTCTACCAACTAAGCTGTCCTTCTTGGGGGTTCAAATATGAAGTAAAGGGACAGTAACAATATATTTGGGGGGGGGGGGGAGGGGTTGGAATATGTAGTAAAGAACTTTATAAATCACTTATCTTAATATATTAACAGGTAGTCTTTATACCAAAGTTCTTTTTAGGTTGAAATATGAATGAAACTTTAAAACACTGGTTCTTTTGGACAGGTGGTCCACATATTAAGGTCTAAAATAGGGTTGAAAAGGAAGTAAGGGGACTTTAACACACTGGTCTTAATAAACAATCCAATCTATGTATCTTTAGGAAGAGGTTCTTTAGGTTGAAATATTAAGCAAGAAAACACTTAAACACTGGTACTGATGGACAGGTGGTCTTTTTAAAGGGATTCTTTTAAAGTTAAAATATTGAGCAATGGAACCTTAAAAACACTGGTCTTAATAAACTGTTTGTCTTTTTATAAGAGGTGGTTTCTACAGCAGGTTTTACTGTTTTTCATATTCATATTTTTTCTTGCCAATTTAATTTTTATCCCAGATATAGTTTACAATAAAGCAGAAATAAAATGGCTGTACTGTTACACACTATAGATTTAAATGCAAATACATGTACCGTTAAAATTGTATATAAAGAAACAATTTTTATTGAATAACAAAAATCAATTTAAAGAGAAAATTTTAAATACCATGTAAACATTAACACAATCATGATTTTAGTTTGTGATGTTATTTTATCATTTATTTGCTATTGAAACCCTTAATTAAATCAAATCACCTTAGTAAAGGATATACAAAAAGGTCTTACAAGACATGACATTACGATATAAAAGTCAGCTAAGTCATATATTAACCAAATGTACCGTGGTACTGTAATTGATTTTAATACATTTTGAAATTGATCTTAGATATCAAAAGAGTTCAGTAATGTCTGACACCCCAATGACTGTAATTAAAATTCAAGCTTCATTTGGAAAATAAACATATTTTTCTAATCTCTGCAAATACCATTTCTGGTGTAAAATTTAATCAATAAATGAATTAAGAAAAGTCATGTTGCACTTAACATTACATATTTTATAAAAGAATAACACATTCACATCCTAATTATGCCATTCAAATGTCACAGACAGGATTTTAATGCTAGGCCTCAATAGCCTAGTGATCTAAAGCACTTAATTATTTATCACAGTGCCTCTTGCTCCTTGGTTTAAATACCCACTTAAGCAGATCTTAGTAAAGTTTATTAGTTTCTCTGCTGTAGGATTGTAGTATTGTCCAGGCACTCCATTGTCATCACACTTTTTAAACTGACTGCCATAATATAAGTGCAGGAAATCTTGACTGATGCATAAAACTCCACTTCACTCCACTCTTTCTATGCCCACAATAAAACTGTAAATTAAAACAGATATAGAGTAGGCCACATGTAGCCACTCCAGAGGGATAGGTAGACTATTGGTCTCTTAAACCTCAATAAAGAGAACTTTACTAATATCAAGACAATCACTTCAGGGTTAGAGAAAAAAAAAGCATAGAAAAGCTTTGTAACTTTCACAAGCACATGAGCATTTGCTTTCTCACACTAGGATCTGCCACTTGAATTTAAACCTGGCACTCCAGACCACTTGGCCACAAAAGCCCTATTCCAGACCAACTAGTCACAAAAGCCCTATTCCAGACCACTTGGCCACAGATGCCCTATCCCACTATTATAGGGGATATCAAAGAATAAACATGCTGTTTGCAGTAAACATATCTGTTTACCATAAATCTGTGTCGTAATAATTTCCTATTAAACTGATCTATTTTCAGACATGGAGCCATTCATGTTGTTTTTATTAAAATAGTAACATACTCATGTGAATTTTATAGCATGTTTTATTGCATGGATTGACATGTCAACTTTAGTCCATGTTTAACTTAACAAGAAAACTTTAAAATTATTTTTAATAAATAACAGCATGGTGATTATTGTCCCCATTAAAATTCCAACATAAATACTATAGTGAATGTTTACCAGTATACTCCTAAAATTGATTAAAATGAAGGTAATAAATTCATCAATTGAATCAGGCAATTTCTAAAGAATCAATAATCGTCTAGGTTGAGATATCATTTTCTGTTGTATATCATGCCTCATAACAGGGTTTCAAATTCAAATCAGTCCTTAATTACCTTGTAATATTAAATTGCTCAAACATACTCCAGGGTTTGGAGTTTTAAGTGTTTACTTGTTAGATTAAACTCTGTTTTCTTTGAAGATTCTCAAATCTACAATTATATTTCATGACCAGATATTTTAGTATTTGGATCTTGTCCTAAAAAAACAGTAAATAAATTTAACTTATCTAGGCTCTGACAGCTCTAAATCTAACAATCTTAATACACAGGATCACACTCATATGATGGAAATAATATCTCCGCAGTTTTCTAGTAGACTAGATGCTCCGTTGGTAGAGCATGGTGCGAGTCTGATCCTGCTTTTTTCCTTATATTGTTACAGTACTGTTGGGTGGAGCTCAGATTCCACTTCTTCGGTTTATATTGTTACAGAAATGTTGGGTGGACCTCAGATTCCACTTCTTCGGTTTATATTGTTACAGAAATGTTGGGTGAACCTCAGATTCCACTTCTTCGGTTTATATTGTTACAGTACTGTTGGGTGGACCTCAGATTCCACTTCTTCGGTTTATATTGTTACAGTACTGTTGGGTGGACCTCAGATTCCACTTCTTCGGTTTATATTGTTACAGAAATGTTGGGTGGACCTCAGATTCCACTTCTTCGGTTTATATTGTTACAGTACTGTTGGGTGAACCTCAGTTCCACTTCTTTGGTTTATATTGTTACAGTACTGTTGGGTGGACCTCAGATTCCACTTCTTCGGTTTATATTGTTACAGTACTGTTGGGTGGACCTCAGAAGAACCTGTAACATGTGGGGTGAAACTTTTGTGATCTTATTTTTAATTGTTGCCAAGATTATGGCAGTCAAAATTTCAACATCATCTTAAATAGTTGTAATTTCTAAGACTTCATAGCCAGGTTTTCAATAGTGACAAATTAAGGACTATTTTTTGTTTAATTCTTCATATTATAAATCAATTTTGTTTATTGCACTTTTAAACATTCAATGTAATGGACAGTTTATATACTAAAATATCCCCCATAAAACTACTCACCGTTAATTAAGGACAAAAAACATTTGAGCATTAGCTTGCATATTAATGGTAAAAATTATTCCACTCAGAATGTTTAAATTAAATATCCATTTCTTGAGAATCTTAGTTACAAAAACAGCTTCAGATCATAATGTGTTGACTTGAATGCAATAAGTGCATGAATGTACAGTGTTTTAACACATTATACCTTAATATAATCCCATTAGTAAAACTAATAAAGATTATTTGCCAATTTATTTCTTTAAAAGGATTATGGCTACAATCAATTAGCATTAATCACCAAGTTAATTCGGTAATAGAAATGGCTGCATAAACATATAAAATCATATATTTAGTCTGAGTTTAAATACATTAGATGTCTAGTCTTACAATAAACACAAGAAACATGACCTAATGACCCTAGGTTGGAGACATGACCTAATGACCCTAGTTTGGAGACATGACCTAATAACCCTAGTTTGGAGACATGACCTTAACAGACTCTTCTGACATAATCATAATTAGTCAAGCTAAAAATGGAAAATTGTTCACATTTTCTTTACCAAGGTTGATTATTTATTTCACTTGCATTAGGTCAGAGTTCTTAAATATAGAGGAAATTGGAGTACCCACAGAAAACTGCTGACAAAAATCTTTTTTTTTTTTTTTTTGAAATTAAATCTGTTAGAAGTGGAAATTTTACCTAGACACAGTGAGACACTGCCTTCAACAAGAGTACACCAAGACTGTTTTCTTGTTAAAACATTATTAATACCCTGATTTCAGTAGATACATAAATCATTAAATAAAAAAAAGACTCAATTTATCAGCATGGCCCATCTAGTCAGAAACTTGAAGAAAGAAAAATCCTTAATCAATAAATACTTGTTTCATTTCACCCATTGCTCTGCCAACTTTTGGCAAATAAAGGGTTTTAGTGATAAATTGAGACCTACCAAGAGAAACGTAAGAGACTTGGGACTCTAAACTATTGTGGCCACAAATAGCATTATAACAAGGTTTAACTGTATCATATTCTGATGTACAAATAATATTTTTTGGTTAAATTTTAACCTGCATTTACCAAAAATATGTCTTATCTAATAAAATAAAAAGTTACTTACTGTTTGGTTAAGACTGGGTCTACTATTTTTAAATCAACATAGAATGTTAATATTTACCTTAAACTATGGAAAGTGTATTCCCTTTTGATCATGATATTTCCTGCTGCACACATTATTAATTTTGTAAACTAATTTAGACTTAAAATCCAATAAGAAAGTGTCACACCCCTGAATACACACTACTAAACACGCTGTTAACACATGAGTAATGATCCAACATTATGAACATTTAATATCTGATTGCTTTTAACAATTATAGAACTGAAAAATATAACTGTTAGCTTTCACTGGTGTTGAATATACCAGTTATATTTATTTCATACTGAGATAATCAGTACAGGAATAGCAGGGGAAACTGGAATACCCAGCTAAAAACGATCAACCTTCTCAGCAGGAATAGCAGGGGAAACTGGAATACCCAGCTAAAAACGATCAACCTTCTCAGCAGAATATAACAGTATGTGACGAGATCTCTTCTAATAATTATAACACTGATGTCATTTAGTACATAACTCTATTTTCTTTAATTTTATAAACACACAGTCTCAAGCAGCACCTGTTCAATGATTAAGATATTGGAAATCTCTATACTTCTTTTATACACAATAAAATCTCTATTTTCAGTTAAATATTTTGTATAACTTTCTATAATATATCTGATCTTGAAAACAAACACTTGAATTGTTTTATCAAACACATACCATTATGCACAGTTTTATAAAAGAATATCTGAATGAAATAAATCTATATTTTCTTTTTTTTCTTTTCAATGCACAAAAATCTCTTCCTCTACAAAGCTTAATAAAAACATTCTTTATAACTGTCTGATTTTGAATTTTTAGAGGAGATTTATTGATTTCACACAAATTGTTATAATATCTATATTATCACAAGTTACAAGTTGTCCTCTTTTAGTATATCCTATGTCACTTTTCAATATTTAATCTTGAAATGTTTAATGATTGAAGTATCTTGATTCACAAAATCTTAAAACAAATTTCAGCACATGTAAAAAGTTATCCTTCAACATTTTTTAAAAAAAAAAATCACTGTCCAATATTTTATCAATATGAATCCAGAACAAATGCATTAACTATAAAATCTTAATTTTTTGACATGTCCTTTAAGTATTTTTGATAACTTGATGAAACATTATTGAAGTATTGAATGCAATTTACATTTTGACATAAATTTATATTTTACATTTGTTTCTTTGTCAATTTCCAATTTTTGATGTCAAGATGTAAAACAAAACAAAAAAAAAACTGACAAATGGCAGCACAACTAAACTGAACTAGGTATTAATTTTTAATTTTTTTTCCAATATCCCTGACCAATATTTGATCTTGGAAGATTTGATAACAGGTGTACTGAATACACTTAAACCATTTAATAATTCTATCAGCACATGTGTTTTTAAATTTTTTTTCTATAATATCACTTTCCAATATTTGATCTTGAGGGATTTTGAAGACAGAAGTATCAAACGCATACAAATCCTTGACAAATCCATGATCAAAAGTCAAAAGATTTCCAATCACTAAGTTTGGCAAAGTACGAGAAACCATATATAAACTATTAAATGTTTAGATCAACAAAAACTTTACATATTCTTGCACAAAAGACTGCCACTGTATATATAAAAGTCTTTACAAGAACTGATAAATTATCTTGATGATATGAGCTATTTAAACCACACTCTCCATATATAAATATTAAAGGATTTATATCAGGCTTACACTGATCAATACAATGATCACTATTGATTGATTTTTACCAATTTAGGATAACATTGTTGATTTAATTTAGACCGAGGGTCTCATTGAAATGAGATACAGGCCCGTATTTACTGGATATATATACATATCAATATTTAATGTAATTTTTTATTCTGTTTTAAACTCTGGTGACAGTGAAAGGGAAAGTGAAAGGGCAATTTATTACCGTTTAAAGATCAAGTTCAAGCAATAAGTTTAAATATTGTCAAAACATGTATATATGTTAAATATTTATAAATATTTTAATTTTTTCCCTCTTTTTCTACCAGAATGGCTGAAAGTATACGGACCAATTAATGTCATTTATCAGTTATTAGCAATTATTTGAATGTTGTCCGAGAAATGACCAACTCAATAATAATGTAATCTTGACAAAGTCACAAAACACCATTACTCCCTCCCCTTCATTGTCACAAATATGTTCCCAGTGTAGAAAGAGGACTGTTTAGTCTTACCAAAATTTCTCTAGTTTCTGGGACTGTCAAACAGGTAATTGTCACTTGGGAACCATAAAATGTAACATCACAATAGGTAAAACTAAGGATATATTCACTAACATTAAATATTAATAACAATATTAAAAATATATTTTAAAATGAATCCATTCTGCTCAAATTTTATAAATCCACTTCAGAAATGTAAACAAACCATAAAAATATGACAGAAATGTCAATGGCCCTTCAGTATTTTACAATATTTTTTTTTAGATTTATATCATTTTTGCAATACATTTTGCACTTTATATCATGCTGTTTTAAAAAGATTTTCTTGTATTTCACAAGAAAAAATGATATATGTTCTAATAGTGCCAAAGTAAGCATAAAAACTAGTTCCTTTTTCGCAAAATATATAACAAAACTCCAAATCAAAATTTTGTAAATAACAACAAATTATTTTAAACTTGTGATCTGAAATGCTAATATAATAAAATTCAATGCTACAAATTACAAATATTGGCTGCCGTTCAAATTTAATGCAGTTTTTGGAAAATACATTCTTAAAAATTGCAACTTTGGGGTATTTAAACTTATTAAGAATATAAATTTGTAACAAAATGATTTCAACAGGTTAAATAAAAAACTGAAGTAAGCTTTAACTTTATTTAATTTAAAAAATCTAATTTATTAAATAAAAATACAATACCCAAAGTTTATTTAAATACAAAACCAAATAAAAAATCTATTCCAGACTGAAATCTGTGAAACAAAAATTTAAAATGTAAGGATATCTTGGAAAATTTCAGTACGACATGTATTTTTATTGTGTTTGGAATCCCTGACTTTTGTTTTCAAATGGAGTCAGTGGATTTAAACTTCAATTTGAGATCTTGATGGCCTGTAATAAAATGATAAATGATGATCTCATTTATAATTATCATCTAATTCAGGATATTTAACTTGTAAACCAAACATAGCTTATAACATTTATACATTTATCACAAATTACGTGTAATTATAACTAGATGTTTTATTCATCATTGTAAGTCTATATATATCACCTGCTGGTTATTTTTCTATTTAAAATAAAAGCATGGTTCATAATAATTTTGAAAACTTAAATCAGAGCTTGTTAATAACCATGGAAATAATCCAGTGTCAATTAAAAACTTGAATTAAAAGAAATTTGTATTTACTGCATACAACCAGCACCAGAAAGATTCATGCTATATTTAGAGATATAACAAATTATTCCTTCTACATTAATTGTTTACAGCACAAAGGGGAACATAATCTCCCTTGACTAGAGAAATTTAGGTCAGTCTGTACCATTCCTATGCTATGAACGTTTTTGTAAATGAGGTCATGACACTGAAATTTTGCACCTGATCTTTAACCTTCAGTAAATCCACAAAACATTACAAAATCATGCTTGTCAATTTGAATAACTTGACCCAAATGTGTTGTGAAATCTACTGGTATTGACAATAGGAATTTAGCATTCATCATATCAGACAAGCTTTCAAATAGAATCCACAAGAAAAAGAATGAGGCATGAGAGAAATTGAGTCAACATGGAAAGGGAAGCAAAGAGGACAGATAGCTAAAACTGGACAGGATATGGGCAAAAATTGAGCTAGGTAAAGAAATCAGTGGCCCAAGTATCATACTAAAATTAAAAACGAAGAAAATTTTTTGCATTTTATCTGTCATCTGCACCCACCATCTGCAAAGCTTTATGTGTTTTGTCATTGGTTTTTTTTAACACAATTAAACCATACACATAAATGTTTGATAGAAATCTTCTGAATTAAAATATAAAATTCTATTAGAACTAAATCACTGATTTTAAAACAATACAATTGAAGTATTTATAAAGTTAATGAAATAAGCTCAAATTATTTTAAACTCAGTTTTCTCATGCAGATAAAATCATTCAACAAGCCATGCATGCATCCACAAAAACCATGCTGTTCTGATTAGAATTACCATGCTTATTTGTCTGAAATGAATCAACTCGAAGCAGGTATATTTTGATGCCTAGGACACACATCTTGAATATTTTCATTTAAAAAACATCTTCAAAATTTGACAAAATCATGCAGGTTAATATACATGTGATAATTAGACTTACCCGGGATATTTGGCCGACATTGATGACCGGGTACGTCCGTTTCCATTTTGAAACAAACTAAGTTTTAAATGAAGCACAATAGATGTTAATAGTGTAATATACTGGTATATTAAAGCAGGTAGCTTATTGATTAGGAATCGTAATATCCGTTAATGTGATGTGTGTTTTGTATAAAAAAAAAAATAAAAAAATAAATAAATAAATACATGTACATATAAGTGACACATTTAATTGATTTAAATTAAAGGCCTTGATTTAATACATTTATACATGTACATGCATTGGTAAATCTACAAAATTAGAAATTACTACTTGCATGATATAAAAATTAATTGAATTTTTAAAATTAAATAGTATGTCCTGGAAATACCAACAAATGAAATAACATATGTACTGAATCTGTGTAACAGGAAAGAGAAAAATACATTGACAAAACCAGAACTCTAGGACCTTCCCAATACTAGCAGTATGTCCTTCTTCGAGCTACCTGATCACCTACTGAGCCAAATTTATCAAAACTGGCAGTTATCAACTGTAAAAATTGGAAAATTAATTAATGATATTTAATTCTAGTCATGTCTACAAGAATAATCTAATCAAAGGGAGTTAATTCCAACATATAATGAGCACAAACACTGTTAAAACTGATCTTAATTGTAAATTATATAGTATTACAGATGTGCAACAAAAATTGCCTTGTTATGATCATTTAATATTTACAAAATCTATATTAAATACATGTATTTACAAATAAGTGTAGAGCAAAAATTAAATTTCAATACTAGGTAAAAATTTTAATAAACAGATTTAAGTATAATTTTGTAATCTTTAGGTTAAACCAGTAAATGCATATGACAGTGTCTGCAAATTTACCTGCACACAATAAACAACTGGATCACCTGTTAGTACATGCTATAACTATTCATCAAAGGGGAGATAATAATTAACAGATGTTTACATATTTTGCACTATTTAATCTTAATTTATCTAGCAGCTACAAAATACAAATGTTTTATGTATGAAAGTTTAGTTATCTGGTCAGGGCAACTGAATTGAATTTTTTTTTTTAAAGTTGAAATGAAATGAAATAAATAAATAAAAAAATAAACTTTTACTCCTCAACAAAAATAATTATGGAATTTGCCTGCAAATAGTTATTTTGGTCAATTTTTCTAACTATAAAACTAAATGAATTAATTTACTCTACAGCTTACTATACATATTTGTTGATTAAATATGTGAACATTTTCATGCATTTTTTAAAATTTAAGAGAGAGAGAGAGAGAGAGAGAGAGAGAGAGAGAGAGAGAGAGAGAGAGAGAGAGAGAGAGAGAGAGAGGATGTCACAAACTTACAATTTGACTTTTAGAGCTGCATTAAGTCTTTTTTTGTTGGTTTTTTTTTTTTTTTTTTTTTTTTTTTTTGGTTACTTCTAATCATGATCTATGAGATTCGTTTTCTAAAATTTCATTCCTATTAACTCTAAATAAACAGAATCCTCTAACGGGTTGGTCGATGTTAAACAATGATCATTATTAGCTTGGAGCATGCATATGGATGTATGATGGTTCCATTGAATCAAAGGTGAGACCTGACAAATTGTATTAATTGTCCGTCATTAAAAACCAGATGTATTTGCAATGTTGTTACGTATCCCTAACAAAATCACTTATTGCAGCTTTAATTGACAAAATAAGATCCTCTCTTTTATATACATGTATACCTTTTTATTTTCTTCAATATGATCATTATATTCACAAGCAAATGTTTTGGCATAAATCCCTAATTCAGTATAAAGAAATTAAAACATAAATTTAAAAGAGATGATACCAGTACATTGTATATTATTTTTACCACTTCAGAATTATTACTTACTTTGGTCTGTTGCCCCGGAAACCACCTGACCCATGTTGACTAGCACTGGCAGTACTTGGTACATCAGCATCTGTCCAGTAGTATTGTCTGTTTATATGGTTAAGTACATCTGCGCTCATTTTCTAAAAAAAATATCAGAAAAATAGCTAAGTTTACTTTTATGAATTATTCATCATTGAGGTTGCAAGGATTGCCCTATTATGTGATCAAACCCAAACATAGTTTGTGTGGTTTGTTATGAAAAATGCAAATGTTGCAAAATTCATGAAATACACTGTAATGAAATAATATTATTTTTATGGAGAAAATGTCAACTTAACTAAACCCAGATCCATTGGTAAAACTAAATCCACATAAATGTTATACATCAATGTGGTATTCTACAGAACCACACTGACATACTTCAACATTGGATAACAACAATGATGCTCTTGCTGAGGCTCTTTGTAAACTTTAAGTATCAGAAAAGAAACAATAAAACTGAATATTTTCTTACAACACAACTAAATCACAAGTCTGTCACTATATTGTAATTGTTATTATTTTTTCAGGCATTTCCTCCCTTCCATACCACATCATGCTAATTTTTCAATCTCCCTTGTTAGCTTAAATGAAAGTAAAATGAGGGTACCAAGTAGGTGCATATATATAACTTTTTTGTAAAAGTAAAACTTTTAGGTACAAGCTCGCTGTGACAGCATTTACAAAAGTTGTCTTGTTTTTTCATTACCTATTCAGAAACTGGACAAACGAGGAACAAAAGATATCCTTTAAGCATTCAACAGGTCATCAATCTCAGCACAGACTCAAATGATGGAGTTAAATCCATATGTTACAATACAATAAATAATCATTTGTCCTGACAAATTAGTCCTGTTTGCCAAGGCTTTAGTTTAAGGAAGGTTTTCCATTTTATCAAAGTTCGGTTTTAGAGAGATTTTTCCTGTTTTTGCAGGCTTCAGTTTTTGTGAGGTTTTTTCTATTTTTTTTTATGTCTTAAGTTTTATTAAAATTCTTCTATTCATTCGCTGTTCAGTTTATAGAGGTTTATCACATTTGTTTAACGGTTTAGTTGAGTTTTTCCCCTGTCAACCATAGTCTATTAAAGAGTTTTTGAATTAATTCATGTACATCCATTTATAGAAATTAAAAAAAAAAAACAAAAAACAAAATTGTATGCCATTAACCTATTTAAAAGAAATTTTTATGAAATTTCCAACCTATAGACTTAGGACAACAGAGAAATCAAATACAATGTACATGCATATCACATTAGATTGTGACTCCCATTATTGTTTCAGAGAAAGATAAGACAAAGAGAAATAAATAACTTATAAGAAATTCCTTGTTAATGACAAATTCAAACTTGCAGGAATATTATGCTTATTAGACTGTATATAAAATTTCAGAAATGAAGAGTTGGGTCTTGAAGCTAGCATGTGTACTGAGAATTAATTCCTTAACTCAGAAGACAGTACTTTGTGCTTTCAGAAAATGTACCATGTAGCAAAATTTTTAGCCATCTTAATTTTTGAAATTTATTTAAAACTGGTGTTTGTTAGCTCATGCAAAACAATCCTTAGCTGGATTTGGATTCGTATCCATATAATTTTGGAACTTAATTAATTTCAAATGTTTGGATTATCTTTTATCAATCAATTTTTTTTGGCTTCTATTGTCACTGATGAGGAATAAATTTCCAAAATGTGCACATATGGCACATCAAAATTAATCATGTATTTTTTGTTAAATATTCCATAATCTGATATGTTAGGTACACAGGCGCTTGTTTCGATATTTAAAAAAAAAAAAAAAAAAAAAAAAAAAAAACCCTTGACCCCGTTATGTTATCGAAACAAGCGCCTGTGGTTAGGTACCTCAGATGATGTCAACGGGTACCTATTGGAAGAAAAACGATCTTGATTTAACACTTATGAAGATTTCCGCCTAAAAAGAACAAAACGTACTGGGCCTTCATGGTGATTTTGTTGATGTGACTGTCAATTCGCGTTGCACGAGATGTTTGATTCAATATAATCGACAGTAATTCATCAATAAATGTGTATTTGCCCGTGAATTGTGTAGACTGCCTTAAGTTATCGAAATAGTAACTTGCAGTTCTAGCTTGTCTTAAACAAACGAGTATACAGTCTCTCGTTTTACCTTTGACTGATATATATAATACTTACGATATTTATGGCTTAGGTATTGTTTACAACATTTCCGCCATTTTGTAGCTATGTACGCTGAAATTCTCAATCATACAAATGTTTTGATTCCAAACGGAAATAGCATAAAGCGTCTGCAAGATTCTGTGTGACAGGTGCCCGAATGAGTGACTGATTGAATCAAGAGTTACTTCGCTTTAAGTGGAGTAATAAAATTGGTAATTTCAAGTTTTAACAAACTTTTTCAGAACCCTCTTGTACTTATTTATTGACTTCTGTTCATTGCAGCATTGCTTTTTCTGAACTTAAATCAGATTATATCAACACTTTTTTCTACTTTTTTGTCTTTGTAAAGGAATGAGTGATTATGTTTTATCAAAAGTGAACACTCATTACAGCAAAAATCAACTTTGCAGTGTTTCATAGATGTTTTTCCAGAATAGAATCATGTTTGCATTACATCATCTGACACCAGTTTCAAAATCATTACCTAACAAAATTTTCGTTTACTTATAATTGCAGAATATAATTCTTTAATATTTTATTTTCATAAATTTAAGGAGACAATTTGAAGATCAAATTTAAATTTAACATTCAAAAAAAAAAAAACAAAAAAAAAACAAGAGGCCCATGGGCCTTAACGCTCACCTGAGGATATGGCCATCCTGAGGATATATCCAAAATCATTTGCAAAAATACATAAAATATTCTGATATACATGCCTACAAAAAAGTTAATAGTTTTCAAGATAATTAACAATTTGAGTCTTTTTATGCATCTATGACCTTGACCTTTGAACGTATGACCTTGAATCTTATATCAGAATAATCACCATATCAATTCCCACAATGTTCTAATATACATGCCATACAAAAAGTTAAGTTTCCAAGATAATAAACAATTTCAGTCTTTTTATGCACCCATGACCTTGATCTTTGAATGTATAACCTTGAGCCACATATCAAAATGATCGTCATATCAATACCTACAATATTCTAATATATATGCCTATACAAAAAGTTTATAGTTTTAAAGCTATTGCACAATTTTAGTTTTTTTTAGCAAAAAAATAACATTTCAGGGGCAACAACTCCTACATGCATTATCATACAGTTACAAAACTTTGTACCTTTTTACATTCTGTCATGCTGAACATTTTAACACTGTTTTAATATTATATATCTCTTAAAATTTTGAAGAAAACAGCCTAAAACTGCACAAATTACAAACTAGGTCATGACCTTGAACTTTGACCTTGACCCCTATTTGAAGGTTATTTCAAGAAAAAGTCAAAACTGAAAACCCCATGTCAATAACTATTCATATAGTCAAGTTATAACAATTTGAATCCATTTTACGAAATTTTTAAAATTAAACGCAAAAACGCGTAACCTAATTTTTTACCAAATTTCACGAAATGAACAATTTATAAGCTTAAGACCCTAGAGAAGCCAAATATCACATCAGATTTTTTCTCCCATCATCGCTTTCAGAGAAGAAGATTTTTTAAGTTTTTTGGAACCATGGGTCACCTCGACCTAGTTTTGGGAGCCATGACAACGTCACAAACAAATCTGAATTGCACTGGCCCATATATGCATCTGACCAAGTTCATTGAAATATACCTTGTAGTTTCAGAAAAGAAGTCGAAAATGTAAAAGTTTACGCCGCGGACGCCGACGACAGACAAATTTTGATCAGAAAAGCTCACTTGAGCCTTCAGCTCAGGTGAGCTAAAAAGAAAAAAGAAGTCGAAAATGTAAAAGTTTACGCCGCGGACGCCGACGACAGACAAATTTTGATCAGAAAAGCTCACTTGAGCCTTCAGCTCAGGTGAGCTAAAAAGAAGGTAGCCAAAATTGCTGAATTTAAGTAATCAAAATGAGGTAAGAGACGGTTTTATGCAAATCTTGGATTATCTTCTTTATCTAAACAAGTAATTTTATAATCATATAATTTATGTCATGTGTAATATATACTTTTGACTTGCCATTTTTTCCTTTAATATCAAATTGCAGTATTAACATATAACTATTGTGCTGGCTTAACATATTACTATTGTGCTGGCTTAAAACTTTTTAGTTAATCTACCAATTTTTGTTTATGCGCAATTTCTAGAGATGAATATTTACATTTGAAATGGTTGTGTGCTCAAGTCTTTTATGCAGCACATACAATTAAAGAATGTGAATACAGCCACAGATTTCAAAATGTAATGAATACTTCTCCTAATTTGATTGAAACATAAAGATCCTTGTATCAGGCAGAGATTTAGAAAATAACAGAACATTGATGTATACATACATAAAGCATAGCAGGAGGCAAATACCTCTCACTTCAATATCTCCAATTGAACTTGTAACCTTGACCTTTGACCTACACATAAAATGTTGTAAGAGACACAACACCTCATGTTGGTATAAATTTTTGCCAAGTTTGATCAAACTCCAACCATAGTCGTGAGTTTAACAAGCTTCTTTATGTTTTAATTTCTTTTTTTCATAATGATAAACATTCAGATGCCATCAGAAATTATTCTTTTTATGTAATTCAACAAAAGTCATTCTGTTTGCATGATTCCTATTATAAAACCCTAAATTTATTAAACACAAACACAAATTTTTTCTCTTTTTATTCAAATATTTTATTTTTTTCATGACATTATATAAATTCTTTTGAGTAATTCAAACACCCCAATAAATATATATATATCAGCAATTACCCATCTATCATATAGCAATACTGACATAACTACAAAGGTTAGGTAAGGGTTAATGTTATTGCTTTAGTACAAATACAATCCTTCTAATCCCCCACCCCCACCCCAGAAAATGATCAAAAAATTGTTCTTACCATAAAATTAAAATAATAAGTAATCATTTTATCTTTGCAAAATTCTATAACCATAAAAATATTAAAACAAACTGCTCATAAAGTAAGTTATTCAGGGTAAACTGTCTCATTAAACTCCAAGGGGAGAGGTAGCCAGTTTACAGAAAATGTAAATGATACCTCCTAATACAATAGTTTAGTTCAAAGATGCTTGGATTATTCAGTGATCAATCTAC
The DNA here is from genome assembly GCA_029721355.1 of Tegillarca granosa. Taxonomy (NCBI): domain Eukaryota; kingdom Metazoa; phylum Mollusca; class Bivalvia; order Arcoida; family Arcidae; genus Tegillarca; species Tegillarca granosa. Next base: position 30,239,869 of record CM056597.1, on the reverse strand, counting down.
ATAGATTACACTGTACTACCAATTTAATGAGATAGAAAATAAAGGCTGACTAAGTACAGGTAACTTAAAAAAAGATGACATATTTTCATTTTTAAGCTGCCGAAAATAATTTCTCTGTTAAATACATTTACCTTGTCCTTCATCTTCAGATACATGTATGGTACTTATTAATAATTTTGTAAATAATTTGATATGTCATTCAATTGTGTTTATATAACATGTCTGTTGACACTTGACTTAAAATTATGTCATTGCTTTTTTTGTATTACTGTAAGTGACAAAAATTTTAAAAAGAAGTGAGTACAAAAAGTTTTTATATTATATGTTTTGAATTTTGACATATTTATAATCAATATAAACTTGCATTAACATATATTTAAACCACACCTTTCAAAATTAAAAGCTTTGGAAGGACTGTTTTTAACATGAAAGTATAAAATGCTTAAAATTTACATTCAAGCTATGTGACTATAATCTGAAAAAAAAAAACAATTATCAAAACACACGCACATACACACACACACACACACATGCACACACACACACACTTGTACATTTAATCCTTTCAAACTAACTGTCGCAGAACATCATACAGTGTCATTATTTCAACACAATTTTTCCAGGACAAAATATGGTAGCAAATGACAATAAATTAGGTTCATTTTAGCTTCATTTTTATGCTTGATGCCTCTCATCAATTCATATACATGCAAATTTTCAAAATTTTTATAAAAAATGGTAAATTTGTCATGTTTACTATCAGAAAAATAGACAAAATATTTCTAACATAACAACACTCAAAATACAAAACATTGAACAAAAATTTGTTTTCTAAGGAAACCTTTTTAACAATATAGCTTACATTAGCAACCAGATGTTTCATAACATCCTGTAAAGAATGAAATAATAAGCAGGAAATAGTTGCTTCTTCACAATAGGCTAAAACTGTTTACCAAGTAATAACCATTAACAAGTGACAACCTCTAATATGAGGGAACCATATACAAGTGATTAACACTAATAAATGATAATCACAAACAAGTGATAACCACTAACTAGAAATTACCATTAACAAGTGATAACCACAAACTAGTAATAACCACTAACAAGTGATCATCACTAACTAATGATAACCACTAACTAGTAATAACCACCTTACTTGTGATAACCACAAACAAGTGACAACCACTAATATGAGAGAACCACACACAAGTGATAACCACAAACAAGTCACTTAGTGGTAGCAACTAGCAAGAGGTGATAAATGATGTATTTATTTGTGCAGACTGATTGTGTCTTTTTTGTTAAGGAATAAAGATGGTTTTTTACGAAAAAATTTAACAAGTGCATTTCAATATGAACCTTACAGGATGCCCATTGTCATATAGATAAAACTCATTATTAATCTCAATATTGAGGAATATTCAAAGGAAATAATTTACTTTCACAATAAACAATGTAAACACAATTTTACAACAAAAATGCTTGGCTATATCCCTGAAATGAAGAATATGTTGTGTGAGCCATGCAAGTTTCTTACAAAGAAAGTTTGAAAAAATTTCCAAAATTTCTTTCTGTAAATGTTTATGGTAACCTTTCCTATGTGTTTTCTACAGCAAATCCACAGGAAAAATTTTTTGAACTTTTGAGAGGCTTCTTCATTTTTTAAAATTAATGTGTTTCTTCAACAACAATCACAGACATTTATTCCCAGAAAACATTTCTGGCTACGTTATATATGATTGTCACACTTGTAACATCCTGAAAACCAGTTAACAATCTTAAAACTATTGTCACAAGATAACAATTCATGTAACAAATGATTTAAGTTTGAATAACCAACCACCTAGCACACAACCTTGAACTTTTAAAAGATGGTTGTTGTTTTGTTAATAGGCACGCATTTATCAAGCCAAGTCATGATGCAAACATGATAAGAATGTCAAACAAACAATTGTAGTTATATAGCACCACATTCACCAACATTAACACATCCATCACAGAGGACTAACTAATGCTATCTAGTACTATACATCTGTATATATTCTTTTACTTTGGCTTTAAAAGATTCCTGAAATATAAAAAACATAACAAGTTAAATGTTTCTGTCATACACTGTGCTGTTAAACAGACAGTCAGATAGATAGGAACACACTGACAGGAGCAGACAAACAAACACAGGTGGATAGGAACACAGACAGACAGATATACAACCAAAACAAAATATAGGAACACAGACAGATAGAGGAACAGACAAACAAACACAGGTGGATAGGAACACAGACAGATGGATATACAACCAACGGACACATAAAGGAACACAGACAGACAGGATCAGACAGATAGAGGAACAGACAACAAAAAACAGGCAAATAGGAACACAGACAGACAGATATACAACCAACAGACACATATAAGCACACAGACAGACAGGATAAGACAGATAGAGGAACAGACAAACAAACACAGGTGGATAGGAACACAGACAGACAGATATACAACATACGGACACATATAGGAACACAGACAGACAGAATCAGACAGAGGAACAGACAACAAAAACAGGTGGATGGGAACACAGACAGACAGATATAACCAATGGACACATATAAGAACACAGACAGACAGGATCAGACAGATAGAGGAACAGACAAACAAACACAGGTGGATAGAAACACAGACAGATATACAACCAACAGACACATAAAGGAACACAGACAGACAGGATCAGACAGATAGAGGAACAGACAAACAAACACAGGTGGATAGGAACACAGACAGATGGATATACAACCAATGGACACATACAGGAACACAGACAGACAGGTTCAGGCAGATAGAGGAACAGACAAACAAACACAGGTGGATAGGAACACAGACAGACAGATATACAACCAACGGACACATATAAGAACACAGACAGACAGGATAAGACAGATAGACGAACAGAAAAACAAACACAGGCAGATAGGATCACAGACAGACAGATATACAACCAAGGAACACAGATAGAAACACATACATACAGGATCAGACACACAGACAAACAGATAGATAGACTGGAGCATAAGACTAACAGGAACAAAGAGAAACAAACACAGGTGGATAGGAAACAGACAGATGGATATACAACATACTGACACATATAGGTACATAGACAGACAGGATCAGACTGATAGAGGAACAGACAAACAAACACAGGTGGAAAGGAAAGCAGGAAGACAGATAAACAACCAACAGACACATATAGGAACACAGACAGACAGGATTAGACAGATAGAGGAGCAGACAAACAAACACAGGTGGATAGGAACACAAAGATGGATTAAACAACCAACAGACACTTATAGGAACACAGACATGATCAGACAGAAAGAGGAACAGACAAACAAACACAGGTGAATAGGAACACAGACAGACAGATATACAACCAACAGACACATATAGGAACACAGACAGACAGGATAAGACAGATAGAGAAACAGACAAACAAACACAGGTGGATAGAAACACAGACAGATATACAACCAACAGACACATAAAGGAACACAGACAGACAGGATCAGACAGATAGAGAAACAGACAAACAAACACAGGTGGATAGGAACACAGACAGATGGATATACAACCAATGGACACATACAGGAACACAGACAGACAGGTTTAGGCAGATAGAGGAACAGACAAACAAACACAGGTGGATAGGAACACAGTCAGATATACAACCAACGGACACATATAAGAACACAGACAGACAGGATCAGACAGAGGAGCAGACAAACAAACAGGTGGATAGGAACACAGACAGACAGATATACAACAAACAGACACTAATAGGAACACAGACAGACAGGATAAGACAGATAGAGGAACAGACAAACAAACACAGGTGGATAGGAACACAGACAGATCGATATACAACCAACAGATACATATAGGAACACAGACAGACAGGATAAGACAGATAGACGAACAGAAAAATAAACACAGGCAGATAGGATCACAGACAGACAGATTTACAACCAAGGAACACAGATAGAAACACATACATACAGGATCAGACACACAGACAAACAGATAGATAGACTGGAGCATAAGACTAACAGGAACAAAGAGAAACAAACACAGGTGGATAGGAACACAGACAGATGGATATACAACATACGGACACATATAGGTACATAGACAGACAGGATCAGACTGATAGAGGAACAGACAAACAAACACAGGTGGAAAGGAGAACAGGAAGACAGATAAACAACCAACGGACACATATAGGAACACAGACAGACAGGATTAGACAGATAGAGGAGCAGACAAACAAACACAGGTGGATAGGAACACAAAGATGGATTAAACAACCAACAGACACTTATAGGAACACAGACAGGATCAGACAGAAAGAGGAACAGACAAACAAACACAGGTGGATAGGAACACAGACAGACAGATATACAACCAACAGACACATATAGGAACACAGGCAGACAGGATAAGACAGATAGAGGAACAGACAAACAAACACAGGTGAATAGGAAAAAAGGAAGACAGATATACAACCAACGGACACATAGGAACACATACAGACAGAATAAGACAGACAGAGGAACAGACAAACAAACACAGTTGGATAGGAACACAAACAGATGGATATACAACCAACAGACACTTATAGGAACACAGACAGACAGGATAAGACAGATGGAGGAACAGACAAACAAACACAGGTGGATAGGAACACAGACAGACAGATATACAACCAATGGACACATATTGCAACGGAACACAGACAGACAGGATCAGACAGAAAGAGGAACAGACAAACAAACACAGGTGGATAGGAACACAGGCAGACAGATATACAACCAATGGACACATATAGGAACAGAACACAGACAGACAGGATCAGACAGAAAGAGAAACAGACAAACAAACACAGGTGGATAGGAACACAGGCAGACAGATATACAACCAATGGACAAATATAGGAATGGAATACAGACAGACAGGATCAGACAGAAAGAGGAACAGACAAACAAAAACAGGTGGATAGGAACACAGGCAGACAGATATACAACCAATGGACACATATAGGAACGGAACACAGACAGACAGGATCAGACAGATGGAGGAGAAGACAAACAAAAACAGGTGGATAGGAACACAGGCAGACAGATATACAACCAACAGACACATATAGGAACACAGACAGACATGATGAGACAGAAAGAGGAACAGACAAACAAACACAGGTGGATAGGAACACAGACAGACAGATATACAACCAAAAGACACATATAGGAACACAGACAGACAGGATCAGACAGATGGAGGAGAAGACAAACAAAAACAGGTGGATAGGAACACAGGCAGACAGATATACAACCAACAGACACATATAGGAACACAGACAGACAGGATGAGACAGAAAGAGGAACAGACAAACAAACACAGGTGGATAGGAACACAGACAGACAGATATACAACCAAGGGACACATATAGGAACACAGACAGACAGGATCAGACAGAGGAACAGACAAACAAAAACAGGTGGATAGGAACACAGGCAGACAGATATACAATCAATGGACACATATAGGAATGGAACACAGACAGACAGGATCAGACAGAAAGAGGAACAGACAAACAAACACAGGTGGATAGGAACACAGACAGATGGATATACAACCAAGGAACACAGATAGAAACACAGACAGACAGGATCAGACAGGCAGACAAACAGATAGATAGACTGGAGCATAAGACTAACAGGAACAAAGACATTTAAAAAGCTATGAAAAGCTGGGTTCTGATGAATAAAGGGTTATGCAGGGCATAAGTCTATGCAGCTTAGCAAGTGTTTCTGAACTGAGTTTACATTCAAACACATTTATACTGCTAGCATAATGTCCAACATTAATATACATTAAAATACCAGCATCATAAGTCATTTATTCAACTAATACAGAAATCACAAACTACAGATGACAAGGAATTGAATTAAAATTAAATAATTGTGTCAAGATTATTTCACTTATTTAAGAAAAAATTAGAGCATTCAGAAACAACAATCAATCTTCAGGGTTTTTTTTTTTAATTTTTAAATAAGAAATTATAAACAATAATTTACTTGAACAGGATGCTTTGTTTGCATCAAGATCACTATCATATAAACTCTACTCCTCCTGTAATGTTTGATAAGGACATAACACCTTAAAGTGGATATTTTAAAATTTAGATGGTGACTGAAAATTGTGAACAATTTTTCGTAGGCCAATATCCTTACTGAGAATTCAAGGATTTGTATAAAAACCTACACATAAACAGACAACAGTCATAATGTATACAGTATAATGTATGTACCTTATTTCTTGCATAATGATCGGCAGCATCTACATTTAGAGGATCATCAAAATTTAACAAATCCTGAAAAAAGAAAAAAAATCAATAGTTCATGATGTACAAACCATTAAACTATTGTGACACTGGCTATACTAGGACTCTAAAAATATTGTATATTTGTATATTACAAAATAAAAGCAAAACAAGTTATTATGATATGAAATCTGATTAGAATCCAAGCCAGGGAAAAGAACATGTATATCCTTGAGAAGACAATATTTTATTTCACTGGTCCATCCCACTGTCAAATAAACTGATGCAGACAAACATACAGGGGGTAACCTAGCCAGGACTAGCTCCTAAGAGAGGGTATTCTACACTCAATTTCTTTATATCAGTGATAAATGTAATTGGATAAGCACTAGTCTGATGAACCTATAGGCTCGGAGCAGACTTAAACTTATTTATCCTGTCTAAGTAGAAGAATATTGGATTGAAGATATTGTTTGAATTAGACAGGGCTTGATTAACTTACAACAAAATATATATAAACATGTCTTAACAAATCGGTAAATTTAAGTTAAGACTTGTGTAACATATAATGTAAACTTCTAACATAAAAAAATTTCTTGACCTATCATAACACATGCCATTTAAAAATTTAAACTGCTGTGTTGCCATTAAAATGTACTTACAGAAAATAAAGAATTTAAACCCCAAATCACATCTTTAAGTTTTCTTGTTGGTGCCCAACCTGTGAAAAACAATTATAATAAATTATTTTGAACAGTTTCAGGTATGAAATATTAAAAGTTATTCATATACATGTACAATTTTCTGTCTTTTTGGGTTGGTTTTTAAGAATGTTCGTGTCAGTGTTTGTTGGCTGTTTTTTTGTTTCTACAGCTAAAACAACTTTTTTAACCAACAACATTTTTTTTAATACCTAGCATATATTTGTATCCTTCACATTGCTTTTATTATTTATAAGAACTTTGCTGTGTTGATTACTGTTTAAATATTGACAATATATAGAGATATCATAAAAGTAGCTATTACTGTAATATTACCAGTATATTCTTCTTTATTTTAACTTTTAGCATAGATTTATTTATAGGATTAGTAAACTTATAAAGACAATTGCTCAATTTTTCTGATTGCAAATGTGACAAAGCATTTTTACTTTTAATTTTCTATCAACATCCTGGACCCCCCTCCCCATTTCTATTATCAAAACTGTCTTTTATACACATAATTTAAACTTATCTCACATGTATATTGGTTTCATTTTACCATCTTGAATATCAAATACCCGGTACATGGCATAATCATACCTAGGCTATCATAAGAACTTTGTCTTAATAAACTTAGACAGACTTCACCATCTTCATTTATATTTGGATGCCATATCCTTGTTTTACACACTACCACTGGAGGCTTCAAAATAAAAATATTTATATGTTATTGTTTCTAGGCATAAAAATATAAAAATCATAAAGGTGATTTTATACAGAAAATCTGGATGTCACCAATATTTTTGATCAAATTTTGCTGCTATAAAATATTTTGGTTTGACAAAAACTGAGGGAATACTGTAAAGAAAAAATGAATGATCAAAGAACTATAGCCAAACTTCACCGTTTGTTTGTGAAGTAAAAAAAAAAGGTTGTTTTTATATCAAATTCCTTAAGTAACTTTGATTTTTGCAAGCTACAAAATAGGTTGGTATTGAAACTGAATAGTAAGTAATACATCTATACAAGTATACAGTAGATCACTTTAATTTCACAACATTTAACCAATGCTCTAACACATTTAAATCAAAAATTATTTCGCTGTATGAAACTTTTGCATTTTTCAATACAAGAAGCATTGAATCAGATTATAGAAATTTTATTTATTTATTTATTTATTTATTTATTTATTTATTTATTTATTTATTTATTTATTTATTTATTTATTTATTTATTTATTTATTTATTTATTTATTTATTTATTTATTTATTTATTTATTTATTTATTTATTTATTTATTTATTTATTTATTTACAGTGTTTTCTCCAGCTTATTAAAACAGGGGGTCATCAATGACCCCCTTACATGAAAAGAGGGGGTCATTTTTCAAAATGAAGGGGTCATGAAATTTTTAGAATAAAAATTACTTTTTTGATATTTTACAATAAAGGGAATATTTTGTTAGAGGATCTGTACTAATCTGTGTCAATGTTTAAGTGTCTTATTCCAAATGCTACTTATATCCGTAATATTTGAAACAGTAAAACCGAGACAGTATCCCAAAACAGAAATTACTGAATGTCAAGTCAACAGACCATTATCATTCATTATAATTATCCATCCCTTCCGTTATGTCTGTTCTACATATGATTTTATTATTTTCATAAATCATCAAAGGATATCTGTTTAACCAAATTTTATTAAAATCTCGATTTACATTAGCTTTTTTAAGTTGAATGTGAGTCGTCGGCAAGTAAGTTACTACCAGATGCTGCCTGGTCATGTTCAGAGCTCCGTGCAGGACTTTGACAAAAACGTTGTCAAACGAGATTGTTTCGACTTTTCTTTAAGCCCGGTGCAAAGAGCGCTTATAATGACTTTATAAATTAAGCGTTCAATACAAACATTTCAAAGATTAAGAATATAGACAGGTTCCTATATCAATATTTAGCTTCATGTTATATGGTACGATAGTAATGTGGTACGACAATACGGAATTTCTGCTCAGTACTTTCGTTTTCAGTTGTTTCACCTTTTATAATTTTATAATTTCAATCCACATAAAAATGGTTGCGTCAAAAATAACGCAATAGCAAAATCAAGTTGCGCCGTTCATAAAAAAATCGCGTCAAAAACGCAAGAAACGCACTCTGGAGAAAACACTGTATTTATTTATTTATTTATTTTTTGTGCACTCTCTTTTTACAATTCACAATATATATTGCAAAAATAATGTGAACATGAAAAAGATACCTCAATGCATTCTATGCAGGATTATGGCTGTGGCCAAGATATCAAGGATTATGACTTATGACTCAAGAGCCAATGATCTGAATTGTTACATGCTGCTTAGTAGATATGTTCTTAAAGAAGTAAGAGACTGCTTCAACCAAACCAAGTAATGATATTAAAGCTTTGCAACACAAATCTGAACACAAAGTTTACCCCCCCCTTCAACAACAACTGTTGACATAATATTAAGTCTTACCACTATATTATAATCTTCAGGTACATTTACAATAAATCTATATTTTCCACCATACCAGAATCCTTCATCAGGTGTAATAGTTAATGTAAATTTATGAATTTTATCTGGATCTTCAAAGTCTATTTTACATGTTTTCGGTAAATTCTCTTCCATTTCTTGAACTTCTACAAAAGATCAATAAACAAGAATTCTTTTTTTGTTCAATGTATATAGGTAGAATTTAAATATAGACTTCTAACAGTCTGCACAATGGCCGCAAGGCCCCATGTAGACTTTAAACTCGCCTAATCTGCTATAGACTTCTAATTGAAGATTAAATGGTAAGTCTCCATGATAAATTTTATTGAAGATAGTAAGAAGGTGTGATGCCATAGACAATGACATAATGACAATGTCTTACGACACTAGTTTTTTGTATCAACAATGATCTTTGAGCAGGCAACGTGAAGATTACAAATTCTTTTTGAAAACTAAGTTGAAATTTGAAAAATTAACCCATTGTTTTTATATACATGTATTTTGAAAACCATGATCAATGCAAGTAAATATACTGACTGGGTGATTTTCACTTGTTGAAACAGAATGATGGCTATTAATCAAAGTGTTTTAGTAACTCAATATGCACCCTGCACTCAAACTTCAGTGTGATCACTACCAGTACATGACTTACTAAAAGAACTTGGGTTATTTCAATTACATTATATGAGGCATATCTGCAAAATGCAGCAAAAAAAAAGACCTTAGTTTTAAATAAATTTTACTACATGTTATATTTTCTGACAGCACAAAGTACTGCCTACTGAGTTATGGATACCCTTGGGGAGTTTTACTCCACCAGCAGCGGTACCTCCTCAGGGGTAGTAAATATATAACAAATACCTGCTAAATTTTAATGTGCCATATGTGCACATTTCGGAAAATCATTCCTCATCAGTGACACTAGGGTCCGAAAAGTTTGATAGATAAAAACAGTTGAAAAAAAATGAATCTAAAGTTCCAAAATTATATGAATCCAAATCCAAATCCAAACCTGATTTAATTATTTTTGAGTTTTAAAACCCTTTGAATGGTAAAATCAACAGAAACATTCAATCACATTTTTTCCCAAAAATACCTCCTTAACAAATGTGTGCTTACTCAGTAAAGATTATTTTCTTCTGCTAAAAATACACAGTAATTAAACTTTTTAGCAACTTGTACAATTAAGTTATAAAGGAATGTTTTAACAACTGACTTTTGCAGAGTGCAAAGTGGTAAAGAAAACTAAGAAATAAACCTAAATATACATGTACCTATATATAACATCTTTGCGAAGAAGTAAAACTATCAGTAATAACTTCAGACAGTGACAAATGTAAGGATGCTGCTTACCTTTCACAAGTAGTTTATCCCTTATGGATATTCTTTTATTTTCTTCTACCTCCTTTTTAGGAGAATTCTGTTGCTGTTGCTGTTGTTTGAGTTTCTTTGATAAGGTAATCATGGCACTTAAAACAACCTAAAATTCACATAGTCTTGCAATTTTTTGGCTCTTTGTGTATAATGCTAATGATACTTATGTCATGAACTAGTCAAACACAAGGACTCAAAATTTTTAACTTATATTTCTGTATCCAAAATGACGGTTAACTATTAGCAAACTCTTAATATGACTTAAAGAACGTGGATGTTTATCAAAATTTTATTTTCAATTGTCATATGAACATGAAGTATTCATTTCAATAAAGGAAGAACCATGAATTATCAATACTTACAAATCATTTTAAAAAAGGAAATTTTTCAGGTTTTTGATTTATCACTAATCAATTACTAATCACGTACTAGATTTGTCAGTTAAAATATTCACAAAGCTGAACATAAAACAGATCTTCATTTGCACATTGGCAATGGTTGATTTATTTTTATGTTGAAAACTATTCACAAAACGCTATTTTTCCTACTTAATGTGAAAAGTAATTTTAACAGAAATTTGCATGGCAAGTTAATTATTTTTAGACGTATTTCCCATATCTGCTTTGTACTAGTGTACACTTATGTCAAGCTTTAGGGTGGTAATCAATGCACTTGCAACTTATATTCTAGATAAGCATCACATAAACATAAAACTGGTTTATTATACTAGTAGCGAGCCAACTAGTAGAGGCCTTAAACATAGAAATCAACCCTTCAAACTTCTTGTCCAATCACAATGGTGAGACACTTTAGAGTTAAAGGCTGATGCTATAGTCACTTTGCCAATGAAACCCTTATTAGCACAATATGCTCTGTTGAAGTTAAGCAAAAACAACATGTATATTAAGAGAGAAAATTAATGTAATATTAGACTCTTTTAAAATTCATAATGCTTTAATTTTTGAGATACATTAAAACTTATTCTTAATTATTCTATATTAAAAGTTTTCCTCCTCTTTTTATAAAATTGGATTAAAATTTAACAAGCATGGGTTGTAACTGATTCAATTCAGATCCTTAACACCAGGTGGAAATAAGTACTCTGTTTGGCATAAATACACCAAATAATTTACAGCTTTAAGCTGTGAAAATAACATTTCCTGCATTGTGTGATTTTCTTATGGGAGGAGAGGACAAGTTAATATAACATTCTGACTTCATGCCAAATGGATTAAAAATATTGCACTTCTTAAGAAAATAACTATTGGACAGTTAAATTTCAACAAACCAATTTACCTCAAGAAAAGAACTGTAACATCACAATGAAATCTATACTAGTATATGGTTAATGTTTCCTGTCTATACATCTCAAATCAAGATTTACACTTGTTAAGTAACAAGTGTCTCCAACAAGACCTTGTTTTATATAAGTTACAAATACATAAAAGTATTAAAACAAAAGTCCTGAAGCAATAACAATGTAATATTTACATCGGTTATGTAAACTTTCTCAATAAAAAAAAAAGAGACCAAGAGTCTTCTTATTGTACAGGGTTATCACAGCTAAAAGGTCTCGTTTTATCTGCTTTTACCTGTTAGGTGAAATCTCTATTTCTACATTTGACAATTGTAAGTATATATTACTGTCAAGTAACAAAACCATTTACATTCAAGACATAATTACAATGTTCGTAATTATTGTACAGTTGCTCAACTTTTGTTTCTACCTAATACCGGAAGTAGCGGATTTAGTTTTGACCGCTTACATCAACCACAAAATAAACAATTTTTACGTTAATTTACTTTATATGAAATCAGAGAAAACCGGAAAACAGACTTATCAATTCTTAATGACTACATTTTTTATTTTTAGTTTTTCATATCTGGGTTATACTCTGTTTTATTCTATGTTGTAAGCGATATACTAATAGTAATGCTTCAAGAAATGGAAGATTTCAGCTGGCCTTGGCAGTACCAATTTCCACCGTTTTTTACGTAAATTTGTCATTATAAATTTGTCATAATAATTTGCAGTCTTTGTTAGCCACAATGAATGAAACTCAACATATAAATAGTTCTTTTGACTAATATAAATATCAAAGATTTTCTTGATTTTTACCTTGCACCCTGACCCAACCCCACTCTGGACAACTTACATTAGAGCCCGAGATTGACGGCAATCTACTTTTCGGAAAATATGCCGTCGATATTGTCCAAAAGAAGATTGCCGTCGACCTCGGGCTTTAATTTTAGTAACCCAACCCGTGAACAGTCACCATTTATGTAGAATTATAAATTTCAGATTTGTGCAAGAGGCTGTAAGAATATATGTTTTTTTTTTCGAGTTTTGATACAACTTCTCCTGCAGCATGTGGTGTTTTGATATACTTTTATAAGTGAAATATTTATGTTATTTCCCTTACTGATTCCAGAAAATCCAGTAATAAATTGTGGCAGTTTATTTATATTTTTTGTTCCATACATATTTTATTTTTATCTTCAGAATTCAGCCAAATAGTGATACTAGGAAGAAGCAATTAGAAGCCTGGTGTGCACTTGTTCTTTCATATCTCAAACAGAAGAAAAGTCATAGTGTAGATGTGACAGAAATTCAGAATTCCCCCTTGTTTAACAACAAAGAAATCAACAGTATCCTTTCAGTGATCTTTTTTTTTCTTCAGAATAACTGTCAATATTTTACCAAATTCAAAATTTTATAAAACGATTAAAAATTAAATTACTTGAGAGAAAAATGGAAAACCTTGAGGAGTGTTTCATATTGTTTGCATGGAATAAAACATAAGCTCTTCTAAAGCAGTATATTAAAATTGTTACTATCCTTAATTTTCCTGTAAAATGCATAAAAACAGCATCTTAAATTTGTACTGTCAGTTTTAAATTTTGAGATATTTATCTTGCAATACACATGTACCTTTTTTCATATATTGAAAGAAAAATGGTCAATATAATTTTTAAAACAAATATGTTTAATTGGGTTAAGCATTCCATTTAACAAAATCAAATTTTGATCTTAACATAATGTAGGAAAATTACCTCCAGATGGTGTATATGCTGTTTTTGAAGAATTACAGAAAAAAGGTAGGTATCAAATTTAAATAACTTCATTTGGTTCATCTGATATAGGAAGAATACAGTTTAGAAACCTGTGTTCACACACACACACACACACACACACACACACACACACACACACACACACACACCAGAGAGAAAGAGAGTGAATACCTGTGATGATTTTCAATGCAAGTAGTGTTTCTAAGGTGTGAATAATGGTCTAAAATTTAGGGGAATAGCTGCTTTCGTAAGATGGACCTTTCACATCCACAAGACAATCATGAATAAGGCACCAAAGTTATCTACGGTATTTCTTTGCCAGTACAAAATTACAAAAGAGTTTATATATTAAACAAACTGGTATGTTATATTTCACACCTCTAACAAAAGTGTCAAAAATAGTCTCCAAGTATTGATGGTTTTGATTTAACTTTTTAGTAGTTTTATGTTATAGTTTTTGATGATTTTTTTTTGATATATTACAAGTGCAGATAAGCTACAGAACATGATTCTTCTGACAGCTCTCTTTAAAAAAAAACATTTAAGTTATATTTTAGTAGAGAAAAAGCAAAAAGATATAAGCTGAATAGAATTATTACAAAAAAATAATTACAGACACAGCCACTCATACCCACGGCTAGTATAAAATATAAATGTTTTGAATTCCAGTCTCTATATATGTATATTGTTATTTGAACTCCTGGTAATTTGTTTGTATTTTTGTGTCAGGTCATTTAGAATGGAAAGATCAAAAGACAAGAAAACAATGTTTGATTATGTGGAGAACTCCTGAAGAATGGGGGAAAATGATTTATGATTGGGTTTGTAGATCATTAAATTGACCTTCATATACCTAAATAAATTTTCATAGTGAAGTATATTGTGGCATTTTTTTTTTCTGAATGCCATTATCTACAATTCTGCTAGAGATAACAAAACAGTTCAAATTATCCAAATCCTGGGAAAAAAGAGAATTTTGAGGTAATTATTAGGATGTGTAAACTCTGTCAAAAGTGGAAATGTCTGGATTTTTACTTACAGTGGGAATGTCTTTTTCTTTATATTACAGTGCTTTAGAAGTTATATGGCCACAAATTTCTCTCATAGCACAATTTACTCTTTTCTAAACATTCAATGATTATCCAGTTGCATTTTGGGAGTTTAGATTTTGCCCCATCTCCAGTAATAGTTTAGGATTATTTAAGACTTTCTCCTAAGGGAGTAAAAGTAATATTTTTCTGTATGATAATGCCAATATTCATTTTAAAAAACTTGAACAACTGGATAACTTAAATTTACTTTTGAGGATCTAGATATATAGGGTAGAGTATATTCTGTATTCTGTTTTGTTCTGGATTTATTTTTTATTTTATTTTGTTTTTTTTTGTTTTTTTTTGTTTTTGTTTTTTTTTTTTTTTTTTTTTTTTTGGACAGCTCTTGATACAACATACATTAATTATATATGTTTTTAAATCAGATAACCAGCAAAAGTATGACCAACACAGTTTGCACATTGTATGAACTCTCAAATGGAGATGATTCAGAAGGCCAGGGTATGTACTTAATCTTTTCAATATACATGTATGTAGTAGTGAAAAAAATGTCTGTATTTGTAATTGTTAAATATTTCTTTTATTTTGTGATGATATTTGGTTTGAAAAAATTAATTTTGTAAGATACATTTACATGTAATGATATCCATAGGAGATTGTTTATTGTCCTTCTAAATGTAAGAAAGTGTTGGAATGCTGTTATGCGGTTATTGTTCTTCCTAAAAAGCCTTGGACATTGCTGTTATGTGGTTGTTTATTGTCAATCCAGAAAAAGTGTTGGACATTGCTGTTATGTGGTTGTTTATTGTCAATCCAGAAAAAGTGTTGGACATTGCTGTTATGCAGTTGTTTATTGTCCTTCCTTAAAAACGTTGGACATTGCTGTTATGTGGTTGTTTATTGTCAATCCAGAAAAAGTGTTGGACATTGCTGTTATGTGGTTGTTTATTGTCAATCCAGAAAAAGTGTATGACATTGCTGTTATGTGGTTGTTTATTGTCAATCCAGAAAAAGAGTTGGACATTGCTGCTATGTGGTTGTTTATTGTCCTTCTTGAAAAGCGTTGGATATTGCTGTTATGTGGTTGTTTATTGTCAATCCAGAAAAAGTGTTGGACATTGATGTTATGTGGTTGTTTATTGTCAATCCAGAAAAAGTGTTGGACATTGCTTTTATGTGGTTGTTTATTGTCAATCCAGAAAAAGTGTTGGACATTGCTGCTATGTGGTTGTTTATTGTCCTTCTTGAAAAGCGTTGGACATTGCTGTTATGTGGTTGTTTATTGTCAATCCAGAAAAAGTGTTGGAGTGCTGTTATGTGGTTGTTCATTGTCCTTCCTGAAAAGTGTCAGACATTGCTGTTATGTGGTTGTTCATTGTCCTTCCTGAAAAGCGTTAGACATTGCTGTTATGTGGTTGTTTATTGTCCTTCCTGAAAAGTGCTGGACATTGCTGTTATGTGGTTGTTTATTGTCCTTCTAAATGTTAAAAAGTGTTTGAGTGCTGTTTTGTGGTTGTTCATTGTCCTTCCTGAAAAGTGTTGGACATTGCTGTTATGTGGTTGTTTATTGTTCTTCCTTAAAAGCCTTGAACAATGCTGTTAATGTTATAAGGTTGTTCATTGTCCTTCCTGAAAAGCGTTGGACTTTGCTGTTATATGGTTGTTCATTGTCCTTCCTATAAAGCGTTGGACATTGCTTTTATGTGGTTTTTTATTGTCCTTCCTGAAAAGCGTTTGACATTGCTGTTAAGTTGTTGTTTATTGTCTTTCCTGAAAATTGTTCGACATTGCTGTTATGTGGTTGTTCATTGTCCTTCCTGAAAAGCATTGGACATTGCTGTTATGTTGTTGTTTTTTTCCTTCCTGAAAAGCGTTGAACAATGTTGTTAATGTTATAAGGTTGTTCATTGTCCTTCTTGAAAAGCATTGGACATTGCTGATATGTGGTTGTTCATTGTCCTTCCTGAAAAGTGTTGGACAGTGCTGTTATGTGGTTGTTTATTGTCCTTTCTGAAAAGTGTTGGACATTGCTGTTATGTGGTTGTTTATTGTCTATCCTGAAAAGTGTTGGACATTGCTGTTATGTGGTTGTTCATTGTCCTTCCTGAAAAGCGTTGGACATTGCTGTTATGTGGTTGTTCATTGTCCTTCCTGAAAAGTGTTGGACAGTGCTGTTATGTGGTTGTTTATTGTCCTTCCTGAAAAGCATTGGACATTGCTGTTATGTGGTTGTTTATTGTCTTTCCTGAAAAGTGTTGGACATTGCTGTTATTTGGTTGTTTATTGTCAGTCCAGAAAAAGTGTTGGACATTGCTGTTATGTGGTTGTTTATTGTCCTTCCTAAGCGTTGGAAATTGCTTTTATGTGGTTGTTTATTGTCAATCCAGAAAAAGTGTTGGACATTGCTGTTAAGTGGTTGTTTATTGTCTTTCCTGAAAAGTGTTGGACATTGCTGTTATGTGGTTGTTCATTGTCCTTCCTGAAAAGCGTTGGACATTGCTGTTATGTGGTTGTTCATTGTCCTTCCTGAAAAGCGCTGGACAGTGCTGTTATGTGGTTGTTCATTGTCCTTCCTGAAAAGAGTTGGACATTGCTGTAATGTGGTTGTTTATTGTCCTACCTGAAAAGCGTTGGACATTGCTGTTATATGGTTGTTCATTGTCCTTCTGAAAAGTGTTGGACATTGCTGTTATGTGGTTGTTTATTGTCCTTCCTGAAAAGTGTTGGACATTGCTGTTATGTGGTTGTTTATTGTCCTTCCTGAAAAGTGTTGGACAGTGCTGTTATGTGGTTGTTCATTGCCCTTCCTGAAAAGTGTTGGACAATTGACATGTTGTTATGTGGTTGTTTATTGTCCTTCCAGAAAAAGTGTTGGACATTGCTGTTTATTGTCCTTCCTAAAGCGTTGAAAATTGCTGTTATGTGGTTGTTCATTGTCCTTCCTGAAAAGTTATGTGGTTGATGATGTCATTATGTATACATATTATATGTTTACTTTCATTACTTTATTTGTACAAAATGTTGTGCTATAACAATTCATGTTTATCTATTTTCTTTAAAAGAAAATTTCATGTCATTACTGTTGATGTTGATCACCTTTTTTCATGACTATAAAATTTCATGTCATTACTTTTGATGTTGATCACCTTATTTTTATGACTATCAAATTTTATGTCATTACTTTTGATGTTGATCACCGAATCTTTATGAATATGAAATTTCATGTCATTTCTTTTATGTTGATCACCTTATTTTCATGACTTTAAAATTTCATGTCATTACTTTTGATGTTGATCACCTTATTTTCATGACTTTAAACTTTCATGTCATTACTTTTGATGTTGATCACCTTTTTTCATGACTTTAAACTTTCATGTCATTACTTTTGAAGTTGATCACCTTTTTTCATGACTATAAAATTTCATGTCATTACTTTTGATGTTGATCACCTTATTTTCATGACTTTAAAATTTCATGTCATTACTTTTGATGTTGATCACCTTATTTTCATGACTTTAAAATTTCATGTCATTACTTTTGATGTTGATTACCTTATTTTCCTGACTTTAAAATTTCATATCATTACTTTTGATGTTGATCACCTTTTTTCATGACTATAAAATTTCATGTCATTACTTTTGATGTTGATCACCTTATTTTCATGACATTAAAATTTCATGTCATTACTTTTGATGTTGATCACCTTATTTTCATGACTTTAAACTTTCATGTCATTACTTTTGATGTTGATCACCTTATTTTCATGACTTTAAACTTTCATGTCATTACTTTTGATGTTGATCAGTTTATTTTCATGACTCTAAAATTTCATGTCATTACTTTTGATGTTGATCACCTTTTTTCATGACTATAAAATTTCATGTCATTACTTTTGATGTTGATCACCTTATTTTCATGACTTTGAACTTTCATGTCATTACTTTTGATGTTGATCACCTTATTTTCATGACTTTAAACTTTCATGTCATTACTTTTGATGTTGATCACCTTTTTTCATGACTATAAAATTTCATGTCATTACTTTTGAAGTTGATCACCTTTTTTCATGACTATAAAATTTCATGTCATTACTTTTGATGTTGATCACCTTATTTTCATGACTTTAAAATTTCATGTCATTACTGTTGATGTTGAGCAATTTTTACCTTGAGTAGAAAATGTAATGCCATTACCATTTATGTTGGTCATTTTATTTTGATAGGTCGAAAATTTCATGCCATGGGCATTTATAGTTAATTGTTTTTGTTGAATTTGAGTAAATTAAATCACATTTGTCACTGTTTATAATTGTACAAATGTATAACTTTACTTAATAAATTTAATTGTACATTGTACTGTAATTGTATATAAACATTGAGTATTCTGTAGTGTAAGGTAATGATAAAAACAGATAAGGCTAAATGCTAATAGTGATTTTGAGATCTTACAGGACTTTAAAATTTTTTTTAAGCATACATTTTATTGAAATCATTTATAAATGACAGATACCAGTACCTAGGTTTCTACAAACTGACTTTGGAACAATTTCACCTTCAGAATAACTTATCTGATATTTTAATGTTTTATTCAATAGTTTTAAATGACTACCCAGTTATTTATATCGTCAATTTCAGGTAATGCTCTATAACAGTTGGACACCATTTAATTTTATTTTCAGAATTTCATGGATTAGAGAAATGGTTACTTCTAAGAGCATTACAGACTTTAGAACAGCAAGGCAAGGCTGAAATTATAAACTTTGATGGAAATGAAGGTGTAAAATTTTTCTAGTATATGATATCTTTTAATATCTCATTGGCTTCAATCATGTACCACTTGCTGAGGTTTATGTGTAACAGTTATTTCAAATGGCTGATAGCAGATTCAAGGAGTAACTGCATAAAAATAGAAAAATGAGAATATGCAATTTTTGTTGTTAGTAGAAAAATGGAACCTCACAAATGAAAAAGTACATAAATTGCAGCAGTTATGAAAGAACCTTAATTATCATATTTTTAGTAAGGTAGACATCTGAAAGTAGAAAAAGACGAAGAAAATAGAGATCTGCTAGGAATGAGGCTGATAAGTTGATCAGGTTCAAATTTGTTACAATGATTGTGTTTAAGTGTCAAGAGTGCTTGTAACAATTGTTAGCTTTGACATATTTGTAACATTTATATATGGCTCGAGCCAAACTTTCTCAAAAATGATTCTAAAATAAGGAAGATATAATAGATTTTTAATTCATTTCCAGTTAATTTAAATTAAAAAGACCAGTTATTGGGACCCTATGCCATGGGCTGAGGTCATAACAGTATTTTCCCCACAGGATATTATTTACCTATAGATCATTACTAATATAAAATTGATGAAAATTCTTAGTTGAACATTTATAAATTATTTTACAATTGATTTATTTAATGAAGTGAATTCAAACTAAATTGACACCTACCAATAATAAGGATACATGTATTATCTTTAATCCACTTTATTAATAAACATACTTTTTATGGTACATATTCCTTTAATTTAGACACGCACCTGTTATCCTCAGAATTTTAATTTACAATTTCAAAATTGATTTACAGGTGTTCATAAAGGGATTTGAGAATCCTTTTTTTATACTACCTGAAGTTGTTTCAGTGAAATAAAATTTGATTTGGTAAATGTTATTTGTCGTTAATGTAGGATTTTACATTAGATGATTTTTAAAAGAATTGTTCCCATTTATTATGAATGATTTGATTGCAGATAGCATTATTTGAATATTCCTCTGTTAATTGTTTTTTCTTTCATGTTTTTCATTGCATTTATACATCATTATAATAATAATAATAATTTGACATATGTAGGTGAATGTTCAAGTCAATACTTTCTCCTTCATTTATATCTTCATATATCACTAGTCAATAGTTTGGTTATTTTTGATAATACATCTATACTGCTGTTACTGCTCACATAGGTAACTCAAGTGCTGGAATCCCTTATTTGTGTAATGTAAATTTGTTTGTATAATTGCCGAATGAAATGAATACTGTTTAAACTAACATTACTTGTTTAAAAGGATGCAACCCAGAGAAGGCAAAATTCATGGATTTCAAACTGCTCAATCTCTTTTATTCTGTAATTTATATTTTATACCTATTTTGAAATTGTAGTATTTAAAAGTTATTAGAAACATTTTTAAAATTCAGTTACAGATATCCTTTTTTAATTAAAAAAAAATTGTGTGTTGACAATTTATCAGATTGGGTTTTGAAAGGTAAATGCATGTATGTTATTAACCATGCATTTTTCAGTTTAGGAAATACAAAAAGCAGTTAACAATACTATAAACTATACATGTATAATAAAGATGATAATTTTTATCCTGGCCCTGGAAAAAATGTGTGGCATTTAACATTTATTTTTATAACTGTTGTATACAGTAGAACTTCGATAACTCGAAGTGCTCGGGACTTCGCTGGGGACTTCGAGTTATCGGGGTGTTCGAGTTATCGAAGTTGAAGGATGATGTCCAAGAATGGTGTCACCTTAATATATGTTTTCCACTACAAAATATTGATGTTTTAAACAGTTACCTGTACTCGAATGTGAAAAAAAGTAAAAAGATAATTTTTAAAGAAAATACAATAAACAATTTATTAAAGGATTGATATTGACGGTAAAAGCGTGCGAAATGTATTATTTTATTATAAAATCACGATACATGTATATACGAACAACGAAATCGGAAATCAGATATATGTACATGTTTATCAAAATGCTTATTTTTTACATTCGTTAGAAAATACGAACAGAAACTTAATGAAATTATAAAGCAGTGCAATAAGTAATTTAAGATTTTAATGCAGTCGTGAGTACAACGGGGTTAGTCGTTTTAATTAAGCTTGGAGAACTTGGCTTCTTTTATTACAGTAGAGGATTAGCGTACCTGTTAGGCTTAATTGTCCGTGACGGTACTGGATTTTAATCCGTTAATTGATACTAATTAATACGGTAGATAACAAGAACTACTCGGTTATTTTCTCTACTATAACGGTAGCCAAATTACCGATATGTGATTTCTTTGATCGTTTTATTAAACGAGTCATTGATCATACACTGTTAGAAAAAATTCGAGTTTTTGAAGTTAATTTTAATAGTTTTTTAAACTACAGACCAAATTTTTACTTCGAGTAATCGGGGGTATTCGAATTATAGAAGTTTGAGTTATCGAAGTTTTCCTAATATAGTTTATATAGAAAACCGGTCGGGACAAAATAAAGACTTCGAGTTATCCGTGGTATTCGAGATATCGAAGTTTGAGTTATCGAAGTTCTACTGTACTAATATAAAACCAACAATGGGACACTGTTGTGTAATAATATCCAGCATATCCAGCATATCAATAACACACAAAACAATGTGAAAATGAACACTCTTATAAAGTGTTATAAAATTAGAAAAATTAGGCGTTTGTTCACATGAACAATGTTGTATTCATAACCCATAGTGTCAGGAACTGAAGATTAAAATAGCATAAAGATGATATGTCATAGTATCAAGTAGAAAAATCAACCAGGTCTGACATTCTGTGACATGATATTGAACATCATCATATTATCGGATTATTCTTGTGCAACATTAAATGACATTACAACTAAACAACCAATCAGAATTGTAAGCTACTGGAACAAATATGAAAGAATGTAACTTGTTTGGAGCAATGGCTGGCGTTTGTCACCCTTGTCAAGCTTCTTTCACTTATCTTTGAAGCAGTCAGTTCTGGGATGGAAGAGGAAACCGAGTTTGTGAAGATGAAGATATATTGCCATACATATAAATATAGAATCTGTTGTTTGGGAAATTTAATGTTTTAATGTCTGCAGACGACATAATATATTTGCCATAAACACAACATATCATGATAAATCGGAATGCAACAGCAACAATGAACTATCAAAAATTCAATGTAATAACGACAAATTAAGACGTTCCAATTAATAAAATTCGTTAATAAAACGAACAGAACTTACAGGAAACCCATTGTTCCTTTCTTAAATTGTATACATCAGTACATTCTGCAATTATGATTTAGTGATGTGCATCAGGTAACGTAAAGCATGTTAAATCATTTCGGTAAGCTACTTATCTCGTTCTACATGCTGAGTTGTTTTTTCATTTTCTAACTAGAAAAATCTTTTCTTCGTAGGTTTTAAGCTTAATAAATCATCATCATCATGAGATTTCGTGCGTTTTATAATGTTATTAATTTCTCGTGAAGACTTTAAACGAACATTTTAAAGTTTAAAAATAGTCCATCATGAATAACATTGTTAACGCTTTTTCACAGAAATTCTCCTAACCAAACTACGGAAAAGTGACTTGATGGATGGTTGCAATACATCGAGGATAAAGACCTAGTCACGAGAGAAATTCCGTCATATAACTTATATTATAAGATGGACTTATTAGAACTATTATTTGCTGCTTTTAAATTGTTTTAAACAAACGTATATGCTACTGGAAACAAATAACGCGCCGACATAATACAAACATATGATGCAAGTCAATGAAACAATAAATTAAGACAAGCTGCACATTACAAATAAAAACAAACCCGCAATAACACGACATAATACAATAATACAAGTCAACGATGCAACAGACCAACAAGACAAGACAATGAAAGGTGCTGAACATTACCAAACCACGCAATGACAAGACATGATTCAAGAAAATTATACAAGTCAATGATACAACAGCCAAACAACACAAGTCAATAAAAGACAATAAACATCACAAAACAACGCAATCAATAATTAGACATGATTCAAGGAAATAATTCAAGTCAATGATACAACAGCCAAACAAGACAAGGCAATAAAAGACATTAAACATCACAAAACAACGCAATCAATAATTAGACATGATTCAAGGAAATAATACAAGTCAATGATACGACAGCCAAACAAGACAAGGCAATAAAAGACATCAAACATCACAAAACAACGCAATCAATAATTAGACACGATTCATGGAAATAATACAAGTCAATGATACGACAGCCAAACAAGACAAGGCAATAAAAGACATCAAACATCACAAAACAACACAATCAATCACACAACATAATGCTACAGACGGTCCATGCTCCCTGGAAAAAAAAAAACGGAGTTAAGTGGTGCATCGAGGCGACACCTGAACCTGGTATTTGCTTAGATCGTCTGAATAATCAAGTCTGCGTAACCCAGGAAAACACAAAATTTATTATTTGTTTACAATAATTTTATCCTTTTCTATTTTCTACGTGTTTCTGTAAATAATTTTTAAAAAAAATAAATATAATACGAACTGATTTTTTTCCGAAGTAGTTGCCTCATTGGTACGCCCCTGTTATTATTTTATGAAAATCAAAAAGTAGCACATTACTTAATTTTGGCTTTGTCATGTTATTTTTGTTCGACTTTTACCTTGCTAATAAACTATGCAAGAAAATATCTGACGACTGATTACACAGACATCACGATTTTGTTTTGCGATCATACAGTGCAACTTAACTTGCTTCGAGAAATGTAGTCATTTTTTGTCGAACCTTGACATAAGGCGAGACTTAGGTGTTACTTTTCCGGTGTCGTAGGCGGCGGCGTCGTGTCAAAATGTGAAAGTTTATGTAAAAGTAATGTATTTTCTACTCGATTAAAACTAACCATACAAAACATTTAAATCTGTGGAATTTTTGTTATTCAAAATCTTTATATTTCAGGGACAAAAAAGAACATGCATTATCGTTTCGAGAGAATGATGTACATGTATATGCCAATTGTAAATGAAATGGAAGAATTTGCAAATGACAAAACATGTACATGTACTTGGCAACAACCAACGAAACCAAGCCAAGGAAAAATTCTAGTTAATGATAAAAAGCCAACTAATACAAGAAAAGACCAACATTAAAGCTGCATTTAGTTTTTCAATTTTCTGAATTGTTTTGGATTTTCTAAAAATATATTTTTAAAAAAAATAGATCACTTCTAATCACGATCCGTGAGATTCACTTTACTAAATTTCATCCCTATCAGCTGTAAATAAACGGAATCCTTTAACGGGTTGGTCAATGTTTACAATGATTATTATTTGCTCGGAGCATGCGCACGGAAGTACCGTTTTTTCCAGTGAATCGAAGTGACCGACCTGATGAACCTTTCTACTCAAACCGGAGATGGTTAAGATTTTAAAGTGACTGACCCGATGAACCTTTCCATTCAAACCGGAGATGGTAAGACCTCAAAGTGACCGACCTTATGAACCTTCCATTCAAACCGGAGATAATAAGATCTCAAAGTGACCGACCTTATGAACCTTTCCATTCAAACCGGAGATAGTAAGATCTCAAAGTGACCGACCTTATGAACCTTTCCATTCAAACCGGAGATGGCAAGATCTCAAAGTGACCGACCTGAAACCTTTCCATTCAAACCGGAGTTGGTACGATCTCAAAGTGACCGACCTGATGAACCTATCCATTCAAACCGGAGATAGTAAGATCTTAAAGTGACCGACCTGATGAACCTTTCCATTCAAACCGGAGATGGCAAGATCTCCAAGTGACCGACCTGGTGAACCTTTCCATTCAAACCGGAGATAGTAAGATCTCAAAGTGACCAAGCTGATGAACCTTTTATTAAAACCAGAGATGGTAAGATATTAAAGTGACCGACCTGATGAACCTTTCCAATCAAACCGGAGTTGGTAAGATTTCAAAGTGACCGACCTGATGAAACTTTCCAATCAAACCGGAGATGGTAAGATCTCAAAGTGACCGACCTGATGAACCTTCTATTAAAACCAGAGATGGTAAGATATTAAAGTGACCGACCTGATGAACCTTTCCAATCAAACCGGAGATGGTAAGATTTCAAAGTGACCGACCTGATGAACCTTTCCATTCAAACCGGAGATAAGTCTGTGTATGGAGTTTAATTATTGTTTTATACATTTATCACACACAATATAACAAGTTTAGTTTAGTTTACTCGATGTTGAAAAGGGTTTTATCATTAATTTAAAGTTATTTATATCTGCTGATTACATTTCACTTTCTAAGAAAAATGAACATATTTCCTTTTTATTTTCCTTCAGGTAATGCAAATACGTCATAAAATTACATCTAACCACTATCCATTCACAAAGCTAGGTTACGTAACTGTATTTGTCATCCGGGAAAATACCTTGATCTATTTTAAGAAACTTTTTAAGGAAGGCGATTGAAAAATATATTGGAGTTTACTGTAACTAGTACGTAAGTGATATTATTCATGGTAGACATCTGAAAGCCCCTTGCATAGTCCTTAAAAAAATAAATTTGTTAGCCGCATAAAGCGTTTTTTGTAACATATAAAAATACGCCCTTTTCCGCGCTTTGTTCGACAACTTGCAATCACTGTATCAATTGTAATGATACTTATTTTCTCAAAGGCGACATCTTTGCTGCAGAGAGACACGGTTTATATCCCAAAGATTCAATAAATACTATTAAAAACCTAAAAGGTTTAGATTGCAGATTGAATGACTGAAATGTACTGATTATTTAAGGTAGTGGTCACATCCAGTCATCATTTTCCAAACAGTCAAAACAAAAAAGGTAAGGTAAACTAAATAAAAACTAAACTTAATTACCAAACTTATGATGTCACGTTGTTCTTCTTAAAAGCATTTGAACCACTAAAAACTGTTACACAAGCTTTATGAAAAAAAGTCAGAGTCAACTACGAAGTCCCTCAGAGAACCGTTACAGACCCGCTGGTTTTTTATATAAATGAGCTGCCAGATAGCGACGGCTTCTTACTTTAGTCAATTTAAACAAAAACAAAATAAAATCTGGCAACGCTTCAACAATACCTCCCAGAGACCTTTGGTATGAGTTACAGTGTGATAAAATGCCGCATCCAGTCAAAAGAACTACATGACTACATCTTAAACAATCATACTTTAGAACAAGTCAAAAGTAACTTATATTCTGGTTTGAAAATACAAGAAAAGTTAAAGTGAAACACCCAAATAGAAAACTAAATGAAGAAAGCAAACTGAAGACTGCTTTTTCAGAAGAAACCTGAATCGATTAAAAATCATATATAAGCCTAGAACAGTTCTAGCTAGGTCACGGAACAATTATCTCGGACACACACCAATAAAACAACAATAGGAGATTACAAAAAAAACAGGAACTAAGACATCATAACCAGAATACTACAAGCATTAAAATAACCATCATTACAAAATCGACAAATTTTTTGAGATTGCTCTTCCTGCCCAAAGGTCGGTGCCAGCATAAATCCTGACATTGCACAGAAAGACCCATAAAACCAAAAGCATCTACTGACCGCGAAACAAGGCAATTTGTAAAAAGGTAAGGAGACATACGACAATACACTTCATAAAAACTGGGTTATATCCGCTGAGAAGAAGAGCTTGCTTCTGTTATGGACTACTATAAAAAAAAACCTCCTTCCCTTTGCTCATGCATGTATCGGGAGTCTCCAAAGTACAATAAACTTTGTTGAGTGCTTATTTTTGCATTTCTATTTAAAAGGACACATTTAAAATTATCCCAGTACAAATAATTTTTAATTTAACTCATAAATTTCTCCTTCTTTCCATTATTTATTCTCCTCTCTCTCTCTCTCTCTCTCTCTCTCTCTCTCTCTCTCTCTCTCTCTCTCAACCGAACACTTGATTTCTATATTCTAATAGATAACACTTGACGGATATGACTAGTATTTGGACATAAGACTTCTAAAACTATTTGGTAATAAACATAAGATATTTTACGACTAAATTACCTACCGAATCATTTACTTATCAATCTCTACTCATTACACCATCAATGGATTTCCCAACACTCCCATGATATGTATTGCAGTATAACGGAAGTAACACTTTCCTTATATTTTGCTTGATGCTACTTTGATGTAAATGAAATTGCAACCTGTAAAGCACTTACTCAGTAAAATTTATAAGAGAGAGAGAGAGAGAGGGAGATGGTGTAGGATGGTCGGAAAAATTTGTTACAGTATTTTCTCTTATAATTCTATAAATGTACCCGTTAAATGTTTCCTGTTATTCTACCATTGGTTTCTAACAATATATATATTTATATATATATATATATATATATATATATATATATATATATATATATATATATATATATATATATATATATATATGTAAAATTAATTATTATTATTATTTCAAACATTTATTATTTAGATCATTGCCCATTTAGGCAAAACTATGTGAAAAATATATCTTCATTTCGAATATTGATTTAGTTTAACATTGCGATTCGATTGGATATGGTGATAAACGTTATTTCTATAATTGATAAGGATGTGTGACTAATTAGCGAATTACCGCCTACTGACGGAAAATACATTGACGGAAATGATTTAAATTTATATTTGTAGTGTATCGTTAGAAAGCTACATTAAATAAAACAGAAAAATAAATTGTAAATGCTAATGTTTAAGAATAAATGTAATTTTTCTCGGTGCGTTGTGTACGGGGTTTCAAGGTAGGTCGTATCCTGGTACAATGTGTTGGATATCAGATCGATGATCATGACCGTATTTTATGGTTTAAATCCGTCTATCCCACACAGAATAGATAAATCATGCAACGTAATACGATCAGTGATGTATATCAAAAATTCTTTAATGCTTCACTGATTTAATTCTGTTTCAGACGTATAAAAACGTAAGCTATGGTAATGTTGTTTATAGTAAAGTATACATGATAAAATGATCTTATTTTAAGGTAAGTGTAGTGATATTTAACTTCTCTCTAAGTTGTTTCAAAAAATGAGAGAGAGAGAGAGAGAGAGAGAGAGAGAGAGAGAGAGAGAGAGAGAGATTGATTCTTAAGGATAAAAAACCGTATACAAATTAAAAGAGGTAATATTGCATGACACATGCATAAAACAAGTACCGTTCTTGTGGCAATTGTATTTTAATATTTACAATTATATTTGTTATTGTTCGAAAAAGCTCCCAAAACAATTGATAAAGCAAGTAAGTAGTTTGAAGTTTATTTATATAATTACAGTATGTACGGATATCCAGTATATATATCAGATGTCCCTCTGGGTACTGCACATCACCTACATTATATCTGTAGTCATGCCCTTCGTATTATGTATCTCTTATCTATCCGTGCATCATGTGAATGTTTTGTTGGATCAGTATTTATTATAATTATATAATTATCAGTTTAAATAATTAAATATGATTATCTTCTCTGTCACTTGAGTTCTTTCCTCTCATGGATTATTTGAAAACTGAATGCTCATCGGTAATGTGACTTGTTGGTCACATGAAATCTAAATATTGTCGGCTCTTAGAAACCTTACCTTCTTTGGTTTGACATGGAGAATTTCGTTTCGTCCGTTCACTATGGAATCTTTCAAAATCACAACTTTTAAACAACTTATTAAAGTTATATCACGGTCTCATAAAAACAAATGGCATAATGGTATCTAGTAGCGTTGCCTATTTACCTTTTATTGACCCTAATATCAACTATTCAGCTTTTTAAAACTCCTATCAGAAATGGTTTCTAAATCTCGACACTTTTTTTTTAAAAAAGTAAACCATCATGAAAATTTAAGATTTTTGTTTATAGTTTTAATTTGTTTTGTTTTACAGTTAGTTGACATCGCCTATTTCTCTCAGTAAATCCACAAGGTGCAGTAAATATATTTGTATAAAGAAGACAGACATAATGGCGAAGGGTGGATATCACAGGGTATTGGTTAGTTTCTAGTTATAGTATTATATAACATATACATGAACATTTGAATTTTTTGAGCACTAGTATTTAATTAAAATTTGCATATAACAACATCACAATTACAAAGAAGAAGGGAATGATTTTCCCACTGTCCACTTCACTATCTGCTATGAAAAGTTGGTTGAAAGCATCTTGTCACCAAAGGGTGACTATTTTATAGAAATGTCTGCGTTAAATTGAAAAGGTTTCAGGATATATCGACCTTTAGTTGACTACTATAGCCTATCAATCACTTTAAGTTGATCCTAAGGTGAGAAAGTTTGTCAGTTAGCTTGCCGAAGGTCGGTGGTTTTTCTCCGGCACTCCCGTTTTCTCCTACATCCCATAACTGACCGCCTCGAAATAAATGAAAGAATCTTCACTATGGGCGTAAAACACCGCTACTCCACTCTACTCACTGTAAGTTGGTTAATCCCGTTTTTCGGTTACCATTTACGAAATATACTGATATGAACAATAAAAATACACAGCATGTAACAAAGCAGAAAGTTAACAATAACCATAACAACTAAAGTATCTTACTGCAATAAAGATCATGAAAAGGTTTGAGCAGCATCACTAAGGTATTCCACAGATTCCAGGTGTGTATATTAACGACATAACGTAATCTCAGATATTAATAGTCTTTAACATAGGTATATTAAAGGTAGATGAATAAAAGATACTCGACAAAAAGAAAACGTCAAAACAAGCAGAAACAAGATAATCACGCCTTCAGAACAAAAAGGCGACGCTCTCTGTCATTGAATAATTTGAATCGTCTGAAATTAATTTATTAACACGCATTCAAAATATAAATCGACGCGAATGTAATTTTTTTTATCCAGAAGTAGTTCCAGTACCGTTCCGTTGACCTCCTTGTATTTTAACATTCTTTGACTTGTTTGTTTTTTATTTGTTGTTTCGTGATTTTGACAGTTACCGGTATATATTTTAGCTGTTTCTTTGTAATAAAAATGATTTCAATCTTTTATTTACAGTTGGCGTTGACTATTTTCTTTGTTATAACTACTTTGGTATTAGTAGCTGTCCTAATTTGGCGTGAAACTGGGTAAGTTCTTGAAATTTCAAATTCTATCAAGTCTCTTTGAATTTATAGTCAAAAATGTTTCTGAAAAAAAAATTGGAGGCAAAAATAAAAACTTGGCTTTAAAAATTTTGGTTACTGACAAGGCTATCGTTTAATTTAACGGCATTATTATGCACGAACCTTACAGCAACAAAAATCTGTTGATACTCGATATACAATAGAATTCTTTACTCTTCACCCCTCTTATTTAACAATATAATTATATATTCAATTTTGACGAACAAATGCAATGTTTGCGATATTCTGTAACAATAATTTTCCGGAGTTTTCCGTTTTTCATTTACGTCGGTTTTAAGTCCATATCTTTTAAAGGTTTTTGGAAACTTCTATTTTATGTTGTTGTTCAACAAATATGTTTATTTCGAGAATGTTTAACATCCCCTTTCTTCGAAGTATTTCATTAAAGACAGAGGACAGATTTAAGCAGAGGGCGCCCTGTATAACGTCACTGTTTGTTGGTGTTTTCCACAGATATTTCCCTTTTTTTAGTTATATCATTGTACTTGTGTGTAAGCATGTTAATACAAACAGTTTTAGATTTTTTTTTATATTTTACAAAAAAAAAAAACACCAATGAACATCACATGTCGTTTCCATAAACATTTATAAACGTATATTATTATTATTATTATTCACAGTAGAAACACAACTAACATCCATGACAAGCCGTTTCCATTAAGAATCAAAGAAAAATACCCAGAAAAATTCAGAACATTGGAAGAACAGAGTATATATGAAAAACATATCCAGAATGTTTCACGACTTCATCCCACTAATCAAACAATAATAACAAAAAGTTTTTGTAACGCTGATTGTCAATTAGGACAACCAATTAGAAAGAAAAGAGCTACTCAAAGCAATACCATGTTCCATTCATGCTGCGTCTCGTAAGTTACTTTTTTG
This sequence comes from Tegillarca granosa, assembly GCA_029721355.1. NCBI lineage: Eukaryota > Metazoa > Mollusca > Bivalvia > Arcoida > Arcidae > Tegillarca > Tegillarca granosa. The sequence continues at coordinate 30,207,960 of CM056597.1, read as the reverse complement.
GAAATTTGTTTAATACAGAAAAAACACAATTACTTCATTTATTATCTTTGTTTGTTTTAAATTAATTATATTTTAATATATAATCAAGAATGTCATATAGCTTCAACAAACAAATGCAGACAAAATCACTTAAGGTTTTTAATGTAGTGCAAAAACGTGTTTAAAAAGACAACTTAGCAACATCATCTTATATTAACGGCAATTTTTTAAGTATGTTAACCCTCAAACATTTTGATGTTAAAAAGTAGTTCCATCTGAGTGACGTGAAATGTGGACTAAATGCTGACCGCGGTTTTTACTGCTGCTTTTGAAAACCCAAGCTTGCGAAATCCAAATGCGCACGAAAAGAGGTCATCGATCATACAAATTTCGTACCATGTAGCCTATATTTTGTCTTTAAATGGCGCTTTAAAAGTCATAAAATTAATAAATAAACTAAATACTTTTTAAATGGATTAATGAAATAATAAACGGACCTTTCTACAGACACATGTCGTGAGTGACGTCAGCTAAGGCAGTTGCGATTTCATAATAGCCTGTGCTCATTAATGTTTTAAACTTTCTCATTAAGTATGTATCTACTGGAAACATTACAAAGAAAAAATATAAAATCATGTTTTATTAATTATTTTAGTAATTTTTATACGCGGTTAGTGTCTGAGAAAGTACAAGAAAAAATCCAGGAATGTGAACAAACTGTTCTAGGTAGCAACTGGCTATAGCCTTTAAAACGGAAAATTTCTCAAGCAGAGATAAAATTTAAACAAATTGAATAAGACAACTAGTAACTTAAATTGATAGATTGATGTTTAATATTATATTTAGGTCTACCTCATTTGATTCACCTAATACGAAAACGAATATCGGAGGTGTGGCAAGGACTTTGTTACAGTTTACTAGCATGAGACAGTACTTTAAAATACAGAGTTGCAGGTGTGTAATGTAATTCTAATATTGTGGGATAAAAATGAAATTATTCAAAACCTAACTGCATGGAACATGTTTTATAGAAATCTTTGTTTTTACACTTCTTACGACAGCTGGATTTCGACAAAAAAACCACATTAAAAACCACATACTTGATTGAGACCCTGGCTGCAAGATTTGCAGTGGCAAAAATTATTTAGAACTATTACTGGTAAAAATTAAAGATTTTGTCAATAACAACAGCATGTCTTTATAAAATTGTGGTATAGATGTACAATTCAGCAATGTATTGACGGCCATGGGAAATTAAAATAGAATGGAAGTAGCATATATTTATTTCTTTTATGAGTAAAGTCTATAGATTTATACTAGTATAAAACTTAAAGTGATAATGGATATTTTAAAAGAGAAAATAGACAAAGTCCAAATTCGACCCTATTCGATCTTTCTGGTATTTCTATTCTACCAGAGTTAGTTAAATGCTTTTTCATGTGTTTTTGTTTATCTTGCAGTTATACGTGGTAGTTCAGAAACGTTTTAAAAAAAATATTATTTCTCTGTCATTGCGGACACCAATGCAGAAATTGCATAGCCTGAATGTGTAACTAATTGAACCAGGGATTGTATCAGTCAAAATTGTACATAGGGTCTTTTGTCCTATTTCATTTTTATTCTTATATTTACTAATTATTAAGCTCTCTAAGAAAAAATATTATTATCATTTACTTAGTTTATTTTATGTTCCTTTTTATTTTTTTCAGCCAGGCGGTTGGTTGTACTGGATGCACATGTAACCTTGAAGATGACCTGAATACTGCCATAGTTTTGAAACATGGGATAAACCTAGAGGACGCGGATGACGTGGATGATACAGAGATAGATTTCTTTTATTTCCAAGGATGTTGTAAATGTTTAAATACAGGCGTGTCAATAAATGGATAAAACAAATAATTCTACTACAAAAGACAGTATTAAAAGTAAATCAAACACACAGTCTATAAAGTACTCACCTAAAACATTCATAAAACATTGATAAAATTGTTAAAATTACGTGCTGGGACATCGTTTGTTTGGATTCTCTTAAGGGCTTTACATTTATAATTCGTGATGTTTTAATTATGTACAGTTATATTTTTCATTCTTCCTTTAATGTTTTATTTGATGTATCCATGACAGTTGATTTTGCGTGGTTATTTCATTCAGCTTTTTTAATTAACATTTAGTAGTAAGATTTATCAAAACTTACTGATACTAACTGGTAAACTCAGGACTCATTTGTTCAAACTTTCGTTAGTTTAACTAAATAGTTAGTGAAAATCCAAAATGTTATCAAAATCAAATACTTTTATAATGAAAAAAAGATTATTTTTATTTGATAATAACAATTGTATGCAGTTTCTGTTGAACAGAAATAAAAATATAATGCCTTTCGAACAACTTGGATGGGCAGACAACTATACATATTTAAAACAACAAAATGACGTAAGTTATTATCTTCTTTTCTCTTTATTTTATTTATTATACATTACAATGTTTAAATTTATAGGGAAGTGTGTATCTATACTAAACATCCCCATATAATGTTTTGTAAATTGTTCTTTTATGTTAATTTAATGACCAAAATTTATAATAAATTGTAGAACATTATGAATGTGTTTTTCCCCATTTTTTATTTAAAAGATAGAAGATGCTTTTACAAAAGTATTATATTTGTTATATACATTGTATTTAATACCCTTGAGCGGGTACCGCTGCTGGTGGAGTAAAATTCCCCGAGGATATCCATAACTCAGTAGGCAGTGTTTTGTGCTGTCAGAAAATATACTATTTAGCAAAATTTTCAGTCGTCTTGATTTTTGAAATTTATTTAAAACTAAGGTCTGTTCCCTCATGCAAAACATTCCTTAGCTGGATTTCGATTCACATATTTTTAAAACTTTAGATTCATTAATCTTCAACTGTTTGGCGTATGTTTTTTTTTATCTATCAAACTTTTCGGCCACTAGTGTCACTGATGAGGAATGATTTTCCGAAATGTGCACATCTGGCACATCAAAATTTAGCAGATATTTGTTATATATTTACTGCCCCTGAGCGGGTACCGCTGCTGGTGGAGTAAAACTCCCCGAGGATATCCCTAACTCAGTAGGCAGTGCTTTGTGCTGTCAGAAAATATACTACATGTATTTAGCAAAATTTTCGGTCGTCTTAATTTTTCAAATTTATTTAATACTAAGGTCTGTTCCCTCGTGCAAAACATTCCTGAGCTGGATTTGGATTCACATATTTTTGGAACTTTAGATTCATTAATCTTCAACTGTTTGGCGTATGTTTTTTTTATCTATCAAACTTTTCGGCCACTAGTGTCACTGATGAGGAATGATTTTCCGAAATGTGCACATCTGGCACATCAAAATTTAGCAGATATTTGTTATATATTTACTACCCTTGAGCGGGTACCGCTTCTGGTGAAGTAAAACTCCCCGAGGGTATCCATAACTCAGTAGGCAGTGCTATTTGCTGTCAGAAAATATACTATTTAGCAAAATTTTCAGTCGTCTTAATTTTTGAAATTTATTTAAAACTAAGGTCTGTTCCCTCATGCAAAACATTCCTTAGCTGGATTTGGATTAACATATTTTTGAAACTTTAGATTCATTAATCTTCAACTGTTCTGCGAATGTTTTTTATCTATCAAACTTTTCGGTCCACTAGTGTCACTGATGAGGAACGATATTCCGAAATGTGCGCTTCTGGCACATCAAAATTTAGCAGGTGTTTGTTATATATCAGATTGATAACATCTTTTTTATGTGAATGTGAAGTGTATAAATCGATTTCATTAAAATAACGTTTTTCAACTTATGTTGTAGTATTTGTAGTTAAAAATGTTTCATGGGTATAATTATAAGTTATTTGTGCAATTGTTAAGTTATTAATACTTTATGATCCAAACGATATTTCTATCAGAAGTATGAATCCACGTTTACACCTTATTTGCATCTTACGTGTGTAGATTTCACTTATTCATATACAACCAGTCTGTTTGCAAAATGATTCCTTTTTGTTAGGATTGTATTTCACAGGGGGCTTTAATTTTACTTTAAAGATAACATAGTGCTCGTACAAACTTTTTAAAAACACTTGAAAAAAAAAAGTTGTTAGTGTTTTGGCAGAAATGGAATGGAACGAATAAAGCTGAGGTTGTTTTAAAATATTGACGGATTACGTACGTGTGTCAGATTTTTGGTAATATGTGTTCGTTTGTTTTTGTTTTTGTTAATGATTATAATCATTATGTTTTATCATTAGAAATACAGACAATAAAAAAGGAGAATGGTGAATATTACATTAATTTCTTAAATTGCAATAAAAATAACAATTATAATAACAATAATAATAATAATACAAAATAGGAATTTAATTTTGAACTAAACCAAATTAAAAAAGACGTAACACAGTGCACATACAAACATCAATAACGTGAGTGTGAGAAAATGCGTTATGTGTGTTTTGGCAGAACTGGATCAAACAGGAGTAAAACTAAGTTGTTTTAAAATATTGATAGATAATAATATTTTGACATATTGTTTTATTGTTTGGTTATTAGGCAGTAGGCAGTACTTTGTGCTGTCAGAAAATGTACAATTTATCAAAATTTTCAGTCGTCTAAAATTTGAAATTTATTTAAAACTAAGGTTTGTTCCCTCATGCAAAGCATTCCTTAGCTGGATTTCGATTTATATAATTTTGAAACTTTAGATTCATTATTTTCAACTGTTTGGCTTATATTTTTTATGTATCAAACTTTTCGGTCTTAGTGTCACTGATGAGGAATGAATTTCCGAAATGTGCACATCTGGCACATCAAAATTCAAGTGGTATTTGTATTATATATTTATTTATTTCTGTCTTAAATATTCATTGTTTCATCAATAGGTAGCACAAAGTATGTATATGCTTTTCTGAGTTTCAGGTGAAATGGGGAAAGGAAGGAAGCACTCAGTATAGATTTCTAAAAGACAAAGGAAGGGAAATTACCCCGTTGCATTTATAAATGTCAATCGATGGATAATCTGTCTGTTTGAATGAGACAAACATCAACTGAACATTTAACTTAATAAAACTTTTATTTCATTCAACTTTCATCATTTACTACAAACTTTTCGTCACACGGAATAAGAAAGTAATTAAGAATAAAAGTGGAAAATACAATAGGAATAGCCAAGTAAATAAAATGATATAACAAACAAAAGATAAAGGGAAACTACTCTGTCGCATTTGATTATCAAACCAATATTCGCATTAACATAAACTTTAAAAAAATCGATTCGTTCACTATTTCATTATACAATACGGATGTTTATAAAGTGAAAATGTGAATATTACGTTCTTATACTTCGTAAAAATGACAAAAATATACTTTTAAAAGTAAACCAAAAATGATAAAACCAAAGAAAGAATAACATAGTGACCATACAAATATCTTGAAACAAATTAAAAAAAACGCGCTGTTCGTATTTTGATAGAACTGTAACAAACACGAGTAAACGTGCGGTTGTTTTAAAACATTAATGGATAATAAACCTAAGCAGATTTTTTATGTTTGGTATTCTAATCTTTATAAATTTTCAAATGTTTTAAATGTGTAACTGAGTGTCAGATTTAGGATAGTCTGTTTCTTACATTTAGTTGAAATGATACAGACAACAAAGGCTTAGTATAGACTATAGAAAATACTATGGAATGGTAATTACTCCGTTGCATTTAAAAACTTAAATCGACTATCTTTCTCTTTCATATATAAATAAAAACAAGTTTAAATACCAAACTAACAGATATTTAACAAAAATAACAAAGTGCATTGAAAACCCAACAAAAATAGCAAAAACGATAACGTAATGATCATAAATATATTATCAATCACCTTGAAGAAAATGCGTTTTGTGTGTTGTAACAAAACTGGAAGCAATATGTAAATAACTGAGGTTGTTTTAAAATATTGGTGATCACCGTTTGGAAAATAAAAGACTTTCCTACTTTTGTCTCGGTTTAGGAAGAGGCCACATTTTATCGACGTAGCCAGATCATTCTTTTTTCTTGAGCAGTACTGTTAAACTTGTGTTCCTTAAAATACAGGGCATGCACAGAAGCATTGTATCTTAGGTTTACAAATGTATTTTTGGTTTAATGTTATTTAATTTTAAATCCAAATTTCAGCACAAAACAACTCTAACGGGGAAAAATCAAACAACTAGTTACGAAAGAAATTCAAACCTCTCACTTCCTATTTTTAAAGAATTTGCATATATATAAACTTATCTAAAACTATGCGCATTAGAATCATATAAATACGGTTGTTGAACTATATCTAAAAAAAGGAAGTTTAAAAAAATAAAGGTAAAATTATTGAAGAAAAAAATGTATAAATGTTTAAATTGTAGAGAGTAACGTGACAAATATTCGTTTAAAATCTGAAACCAATATGAAACTTATACTTGACGTTTTTTGTCTTATTCTGGTGATCACAAAAAGAATAAACTTCTTCAAACCTGTAAAACTGCTAGTACAGTCGACAAAAACATCTTAATCATCAAGTATTAGTATGACTGTGGCTGATTGTAGATTGACTGATGCAATGGACTTTATATCTGAAATTAAAACTGCTTTTTGTTTACTCGATGGTTGTTTAAATAGCTACTTCAAGTTGTTTGTTTGAGTCTGCGTCCAGTGACTTTACAGACTTAAATAAAACTAAAAAATAAAAGAAAACATGTATGTGCTATAGCTAATAAGTCTCATGTAGCTAAAATTGTAAAAGAAGAAAAGTGTGTGACCGAAAAATCTGAACAAGCTGTGGAATATGGTACAAAATTTATTTTTAGCTACTAGTAGTTAAAATATAACACATTTGATATTTTAACTGTCGTCATGTGCAAATGGAATTAAAAGTTTGAAAGAAATTAAATGAGTTTGCATGACATGTGCTAGTAATAAGTTATCAATTTGATGTGTATGCAGCTGCTATTGGTACCGATAAATGAAAACATCAATATCGACTTATACTGGTATTTCCATATTTACCAGCTACGTTTTTACACTTTTAAGTGCAATTACAATGTTCTCTAATTTCCATTTACTTTAACCATCAACCAAGTATAGGATATCAACATGACTATTCTACGTTTAGCTCTTTCAGTGCTTTGATTTGTTGCTTTGATTGGTTCTGGTCTTTATCCCTTAGACAGCATTTAATGTGATTTCTATGATCCTTCGAAGTTAAACACTTATTTGACTTAAATATGTTTTGTTTTGTTATCTCATATTTAGGAACATGATAACTGTCTATTTATGCTTTATAGATGATCATGAGTACAGATAATATAGAGATTGTGACATCCCTAAATATGAAAAGTAAGATGTTAGTTTTTCCAACATAACTTCAAGATGTTCATGTTGACATACCAGACTTCTTTCTAAATCGTATCTTTAGGTTAGACAGATTAGCTGAAATGCATTTTTGTTATATTTAGAAATACATTTTCTGAAATATTTTGTATTGACATTTAAAAATTTAGGTTTTTGTTATATTAAACAATGTAACTAAATATGCCATCAAATAAATAAAACCATATGACACGTTTTTTAATTGACAATAATCACAACTTTTGTTGAGCACAAGTTGATTTTAGAACCAGTGGTCTGTAAATACGCCTATTTAAAAATAAATTACGTTAACAAACCAACTCTACTAGAACTTGTATATGTTTTCCATAAAATTAAAAAAAGACAGAAATTTGTGAATGAAAAACATGCAACAGCCAAAGCAACCAAGAACTTGACAAACTTTAAACTTACAACAGAAAATAACACACCAGACTATGAATAAAACACACTGAAAACAATCGTCATTGTTTGTAAGTAAATATTCGAAATAATAATAAAAATAATAATAAAAGAATATTAAATAATAGTAATAATAAAAATTTAAAAAAGAAGTTTAACATAAAAGGTAAAAACACAGAATATAAGAAACTAGAGTCGTAACTGTCGCATTGAATTTGTAGCCAGATATATAAAGAGTTGCATATTTAAAGTTTTTTTTTTAATTACAGTATCAATGAGCCCCACCCCCAATTCGGTGGGGTATGTAAATGCTATCCTTTAAAATTATTTGATTATTATTACAACGACTACATATATTAATTCTACTAATAAAATTCTGCTGAAGATCAATACAACAAATTTGCAAATTTGGTATTCTTGTAAATTGCTTTTGGTTTTGTTAGAGGCTTGTTAGAGACAACAGCAATGGTTTCATCCCAGCTTTCAAAGTAAATATCCCATGATGTCCAATGCTATTTCAAATAACAAATTATCAAATATTTTTTTTCCAGATTTTTCTGAATTACTCTACAGAATATATTATTTAATCTGAGATTCTTCAATTTATGGCATATGATGAATGCAAACCTATTGTCACTTCTGTTACTGCCCTATTGCTTAGAACAAGAAAACTATAAGAATTACCAAATAACGAGTTTTTGTTTCTTTAAAGAAGCTTCCATTTTAATTCTAAAAATTCTCATCTATTCTCAAATATATTTATTCTATTCTTTTTCTACACACAAACGATTTAAATTTTTGAACTGTTGATGTTGCTGTCATGATACTTTAATAACTTCCTTGCAAAAGAGTTCAAATGATGATAAGCACGTGCGCGTTCATATATTTATTTATCAAATTTCAAACATACCACGTGTTAAGCATTGTGTAAACAATGATGTTACACATACAAGAAATACAAGCATAAAGTAAACACAGATGTTGATCACGTTAAAATGTTCGACAAATGTTTTAAAAATAAGACACAAAATTGGATGTATTCTTTCTAAATGAAAAAATGGATTCCGCCAGATAAAAATGGGATGTTTTAAACCTGCAACTGAAATCATGTGCTTGGCAACATCAAAAGCTTAAAAGAACACGGCCCAATACGTTTCACAGACGGAAATGGCCGAAGTAGACAAGGAAAAAAAGTTTAAATCTGGGGCATTAAATTGATTAATAACACAATAATTCTTGTTTATATATATATATAATTCTTCCCACTCGTACTAGCAGCTTTTTCGTGGTATAATGATAAGTTTTTATAAACTTTTTTAATTAAAAGCGATAAATATTAAGATGAGCCATATAAAGTCTTCAGTTTGGAATTTCTATTTTGTATTTTTAACATTATCAAACACATTTTAATTGTATCATTAACAAATGGCCTATATGTAAATAAATTACAATTTAATGTTTTATTTACATATTGACCATAGACGCAATTATATAACTCACATATATTTAAGTACACAAACAGAAAAGAGGTAAGCATGTACTTGACAACAGCCAACACAACCAAGAAAATGCTTATTGTTACAATAACAATACAACACAAGAAAATGATAAAATAACTACAATAGAGAATTATAAAAAAAGCCACAAAATACTGAACTGTTAAAATAAAATTAAAAAAATAAATAAATAATAAATTAAATTAAATTAAATTAAATTTAAAAAAATATATAAAAAAAAGATAAAAGACAGAATTGATCGTTGATCTGAGATATGGTTAAAACCACACTGCTTGATAGTAAATAATGAATCTGCTTGTGTTTGCAATAAATAATTGGAATTTTTACGACTTCTCTTTGCCAAGTTAAAATGTAATGAATTCTGAGAATTTTGATATGTGTCTATAGAAAGCAAAGAGGAGAACTCGTTAACCAAAAGATTTGAAAAGAGATTTAATCGCTATTTACAAAGTAAATTATTCTAGGATTCTCAACTATTTCCTGAAACATGCACTATAAATTTGGGAAAATATGCACTTGGCAATAGCAAATGTAAACAAGAAAACAAAACAATCAGACAAAAAAGTAAATAAAACAATACAAGACATACACATACACTGGAAAATGCAGATTTGTTGAAAATTTAAAAAAAAGAAAAACTTAAAAAAGGGAAATGAAAAAAAATGGGTGAAAACTAAGATACCTATTTAAACACATTTTAATACCTTTTAAAGGGGAAGAAGATATATAGACTATACATGTATTTAATTACATGGTTCTATGGAATATCTATTAGAAATATTAAATCAAGGTTTTTAAAATGGTATTGCTCTATATCGACGCTTAATCTGTGCCAATGTTGTATTTTGAAAACAGATATGCAACAAAATAAACATGTACATAATTTTTTATTTTAGTATAATAGAGATGCTGATCGCAATTCTTAACGTGACATTAGTTTTTTTTTTTAATGTCGTATGTTCAACGCCCCATTTATTGAGTAGAGTTTTAAAAAATCGTAATATTTCTGTAATTGCAATCAATAATAATAAATATTATTAAATCGACAAATAATTTCTTTATACAAACAAAAAAAGCTTTGGAAAGAATTATAACTAATTTAATACATAGTTTTTTATTGTTTATTTATTTTTCTTGTTAGATTTTAGAACCAACCTTGCGAGTAAAATGCTTGATCCAAAAGATTATTTTAAGACAGGCTTGGTAATGTAAATTACTGTTCGAAAAAGTTTTTCAAGTTTTAGATAACAACCCTGATATTTTGACATTTAAGTGAGGTTATATCTATATAGTCATCAGTAAAAAAAGTTACTGCCGATTTTCTCTCCTATAAATCGGTCAGATTCTATGTTTTGTGATATTTTACGTGATATTTCACACCTTATTCATATATTTAGAGTCAGGCATAATTTTACTAACAAAACATTTTAGCTTCCAATGATTTTGATTAGATAACAATGATGTTTATCTTACCATCATACACAAAACATTTTGAACGTCAGGAATATTTATACATAATCGTGATCGGATTTCTATAAAAAATAAACATTAACATTTATTCTACTTCTTGAGTGATTTCTTAGTCATCTTGTTTAATAAACATAAATAACAAAAAATAAGGAAATGTTTGATGGACTAGAATCAAATCTTATTATACAAATAAATTCCATCTCCGGTTCGATTGGAGATATTTATCTAATCAGTCACTATTGGATTTTTAATATACTTAGAATTATATCATATTGCGGGCGACTAATCGTCCCTAGCAGGGCAACAGTATTATACAAAACAAAATGATTTTCTTATTGAATAAAAAACTTTAAGCAGGATAGAAACACTGAAAGAAGAAAAACCTTAACAACGATTTTATAGCTCCCAGTGAAATGTACAAGTGCACCTTGACAAAAAAGTAGAACACTTAAAACGGTTTTACAGGACCAAGTAAAATGTACAACCTGGCTAGAAGAAGTACATTAACATCGGTTTTATATGACCGAGTGACGTCAACAACCTGACAAAAAGTAGATCACTTATTCTGGTTGCATAGGATCAAGTGAAATGTACACCCAAGAAGTATAGAATTCTATATAGCTCCAAATGAAATGTACAACCTGACAAGAAGAAGGGAACACTAACACCGGTTGTATATAGCTCCAAGTTAAATGTTCAACCTGACAAGAAGTAAAGAACACTAACGCCGGTTGTTTATAGTTGCAAGTGAAATGTACAACCTGACAAGAAGTACGGATAGAGAACAATAACGCAGGTTGCATATAGCTCGAAGTCAAATTTACAACCTGACTAAAAGTACGTCAAGAAAACTCTAACGTCGATTGTATATAGCCAAACGTGAACTGTTCACTCAACAAGAAGAAGAGAACATTAACGCCGGTTGTTTATAGATCCAAGTTAAATGTACAACCTGAAAAGAAGTAGAGAACCCTAACACAAGTTGTATATAGCTGCAGGTGAAATGTACAACCTGACAAGAAGTACGTGTAGAGAACAATAACGCCGGTTGTATATAGCTGCAAGTGACAGGTACAACCTGACAAGCAGTAAAGAACACAAACAACGGTTGTTTATAGTTGCAAGTGAAATGTACAACCTGACAAGAAGTACGTGTAGAAAACACAAGCGCTGGTTGTATATAGCTCCAAGTGAAATGTACAACCTGACAAGAAGTACGTGAAGAGAACACTAACGCCGGTTGTATATAGCTCTAAGTGAAATGTACAACCTGAAAAGAAGTACGTGTAGAGAACAATAACGCCGGTTTTATATAGCTGCAAGTGACATGTACAACCTGACAAGAAGTAGAGAACACTAACGCCGGTTGTTTATAGTTGCAAGTGAAATGTACAACCTGACAAGAGGTAAAGAACATTTACACCGTTTGTTTATAGCGCCAAGTGAAATGTACAACCTGACAAGAAGTACGTGTAGAGAACACTAACGCCGGTTGTAAGTAGCCCCAATGAAATACACTCAACAAGAAGTAGAAAACACTAACGCCGGTTGTTCATATAGTTCCAAGTTAAATGCACAACCTACCAGGAAGTTCGTGTAGAGAACACTAACGCCGGTTGTATATTGTTTCAAGTAAAATGTACAACCTGACAAGAAGTACGTGAAGAGAACACTAACGCCGGTTGTTTATAGCTCCATGTGAAATGCACAACCTGACAAGAAGTACGTGTAGAGAACAATAACGCCGGTTGTATATAGCTGCAAGTGAAATGAACAACCTTACAAGAAGTAGAGAACACTAACACCGGTTGTATATAGTTTCAAGTTAAATGTACAACCTGACAAGAAGTACGTGAAGAGAACACTAACGCCGGTTGTTTATAGCTCCATGTGAAATGCACAACCTGACAAGAAGTACGTGTAGAGAACAATAACGCTGGTTGTATATAGCTGCAAGTGAAATGAACAACCTTACAAGAAGTAGAGAACACTAACACCGGTTGTGTATAGTTTTAAGTTAAATGTACAACCTGACAAGAAGTACGTGAAGAGAACACTAACGCCGGTTGTTTATAGCTCCATGTGAAATGCACAACCTGACAAGAAGTACGTGTAGAGAACAATAACGCCGGTTGTATATAGCTGCAAGTGAAATGAACAACCTTACAAGAAGTAGAGAACACTAACACCGGTTGTATATAGTTTCAAGTTAAATGTACAACCTGACAAGAAGTACGTGAAGAGAACACTAACGCCGGTTGTATATAAACCCAAGTGAAATACACTCAACAAGAACTAGAAAACACTAACGCCGGCTGTTTATAGTTGCAAGTAAAATGCACAACCTGACAAGAAGTACGTAAAGAGAACACTAAAGCCGGTTGTATATTTTTGCAAATAAACTGCACACTCAACAAGAGGTAGAGAACACTAACACCGGTTGTAAAAAGCTCTAGCTTAAATGTACAACCTGATAAGAAGTACGTGTAGAGAACAATAACGCCGGTTTTATAAAGCTGCAAGTGACATGTACAACCTGACAAGAAGTAGAAAACACTAACGCCGGTTGTTTATAGTTGCAAGTGAAATGTACAACCTGACAAGAGGTAGCGAACATTTACGCCGTTTGTTTATAGCTCCAAGTGAAATGTACAACCTGACAAGAAGTACGTGTAGAGAACACTAACGCCGGTTGTATGTAGCCTCAAGTGAAATACACTCAACAAGAAGTAGAAAACACTACGCTGGTTGTTCATATAGCTCCAAGTTAAATGCACAACCTGACAGGAAGTTCGTGTAGAGAACAATAACGCCGGTTTTATATAGCTGCAAGTGAAATGTACAACCTTACAAGAAGTAGAGGACACTAACGCCGGTTGTATATAGATTCAAGTAAAATGTACAACCTGACAAGAAGTACGTGAAGAGAACACTAACGCCGGTTGTTTATAGCTCCATGTGAAATGCACAACCTGACAAGAAGTACGTGTAGAAAACACTAACGCCGGTTGTATATAGCCCCAAGTGAAATACACTCAACAAGAACTAGAAAACACTAACGCCGGTTGTTTATAGTTGCAAGTAAAATGCACAAGACAAGAAGAACGTGAAGAGAACACTAAAGCCGGTTGTATATTTTTGCAAATAAACTGTACACTCAACAAGAAGTAGAGAACACTAACACGGTTGTAAATAGCTCTAGCTTAAATGTACAACCTGATAAGAAGTACGTGTAGAGAACAATAACACCGGTTTTATATAGCTGCAAGTGACATGTACAACCTGACAAGAAGTAGAGAACACTAAGCCGGTTGTTTATAGTTGCAAGTGAAATGTACAACCTGACAAGAAGTACGTGTAGAGAACACTAACGCCGGTTGTTTATAGCTCCCAGTGAAATGTACAACCTGACAAGAAGTACGTGTAGAGAAGAATAACGCCGGTTGTATATAGCTCCAAGTGAAATGTACAACCTGAAAGAAGTACTTGTAGAGAACACTAACGCCGGTTGTATATAGCTCCAAGTGAAATGTACAACCTGACAAGAAGTACTTGTAGAGAACACTAACGCCGGTTGTATATAGCTGCAAATGAACTGTAAACTCAACAAGAAGTAGAGAAGAATAACGCCGGTTGTATATAGCTCCAAGTGAAATGTACAACCTGACAAGAAGTACGTGTAGAGAACACTAACGCCGGTTGTATATAGCTCTAAGTGAAATGTACAACCTGACAAGAAGTATGTGTAGAGAACACTAACGCAGGTTGTATATAGCTATAAGTGAAATGTATAAACATGTAGTACAAATCCCACTTGGGGCATATCTTAATATTAAAAAACTTGTCAGTTTGTTTGTGAAAGGTCGGTGGGGTTTTTTTTAATTTATTTATTTATTTCTCTATTTATTATTATTATTACAAAACCTTACAAAATTCCCCATGTTTAGAAATGCCACAATAATCAATCAGAAAAATCTAGCCGAAATCTTAATTTCATTTATAAATAGCTAATATGCATGTTTTAACTATAGTACAATACACAATTTCCGAATTAATAACCATTTCAGTATACTTATGCAGCCATGACTTTTTAACATATGACCTTGAACCAGATATTAAAATGGTCGTAATATCAATACCCACAACATTCTAATATACATGCTTGTACAAAAAGTTAATAATTTTCAAGATGATACACAATTTTAGTCTTCTTTGCCGATTTGACCTTGACCTTTGAATGTATGATCTTGAACCATATATCAAAATTATCATCATATCAATAAATAATAAATAACAACTTAGGTCATAACCTTGATTTTTTACCCTTATCCAATTTTAAAGGTTATTTCAAGAAAAAGTCAAAACTGAAAACCCCGTGTCATTATCTGTTCAAACAGTCAAGTTTTAACAATATGAAGCCATTTTACGATTTTTTAAAAATTAAACGCGAAAACGCGTAACCCATTTTTCGACCTAATTACACGAAATGAACAAAATATAGGCTAAATACCCTAGTGAAACCAAAGATTTTTTCTCCCATCATCGGTTTCGGAGAAGAAGATTTTTAATTGCACCCCTGGTTCACTTTGACTTAGTTTTTGTAGCCATGGCAACGCCATGAACAAATCTGAATTGCATTAGCCAATACATGTTTCTCACCAAGTATCATTGAAATCTATCCAGCAGTTTCGGAGGAGAAGTCGAAAATAGGTGTTAACGACGCACGCATGTACGCACATACACACGCCGCGCCATGCCATAAGCTCACATGACCTTTCGGTCAGGTAAACTAAAAAACTTGTTTGGGTTGTAAAACACCATTACTCAACCCCACTTTCAGTAACATAGAAATTGACACATAGACACCTACTGCTTGTAGTTAGTAAATTTTTCAACAATCTTTTTCCGCTAAACTTATTTTTGAAAGCCGTTTCGTTATCTTTCATTTAAATAATTTGTTTTCGCGTACAACAACCACCGTTTAAGAGTTCAACAAAGGTAAATAAAAACCTTACAATAACTGTGCTTCAATCTTTCTGATTGATTGATGAAAAGCGCGTGCGTGCTCTTTACCAAATTCAAACATTCCATATGTTAGCATTAGAGTAAACAATAATACACAGATACAGGGAATGGCGTCTTTTATAAATACAGGTGTTGGTATTACTTGCGTTTCAAAGCTTTAAAATACACTTTTATTGAAGGCATCCGGGTACTGAGAAAAAAATACGAATCAAGGATAAAAAAGACTAGAACACTTGGACTTTAACTTAAGTAGTTTCGGTTTTGTTGGTATCGGTACAAGTTTTTTTTTTTTTTTTTTTTTTTTTTTTTTTTTTTTTTTTTTTTTTTAAAAAGTTCTTGTTTAAGATTTAAAAAAAACCCCTGAAATTTGTAGCAAAAACGTCGTGTAATTGCCATCAGCGATCTTAACCAAGAAAAAAAAAATACAGCAAATGTTAAAAACAGTAAATTTGATATGAAAAGAAAAAACATTTTTTGGTAACCACTGATTAAAAAATGCCGACTTTTTACTGGTACTGAAGTAGATGTTTAGTGGTGTGGTTAGGGCCTTTCTATACTCTAAACATAATTGGTGATTAATTTATTTAACAAAAAATATTAACACCTTCATACAATTGTCAGCTATAGCTTTTGAATTTACTATTTCTTGTCATTTAAAGAAGCACGCTTTTATTTTTGAAAGTATTGATGTTCACGTTTAAAAATGGGAATTTGTAATGAGGTTGTAATAAGGGTTAATCTTCTTCTTTTTTTTTAATTTTAAAATTTGTTTTTGAAGTATTTTTTTCGATTTGTTTTTTCTGAATTGCATTGTCTGTTGTCGATTACACTTTATCTAGTCGTTATGGATTTTGTTAACAAGGAATTTGGTACTTTTGCGCTATACAGAAATCCGAAAACTACAACAAACAGTAATTTTTTTTTCGTCATATTAATAAATAATCTTCATTGTCTTTGATTTATATAACATTATTGCTTGTTTTTGTACTTACCCTGTTAAAAATTGATAGAAAATCAGTTGCTGAACCGCGCGCTTTAAAACGGCAGCGCCTCCGAGTCGCCACATTATTCGAATCCAACTTGAGGCAGAACTTTTTATGAGAACGTTTCTTAGTTTGCTTTTCGGTTACCTCAATAAGACATGTCTTTCATTTGTAAATACATATTGGCTCAATCATGCATGGTTTTATTTGCAATACATATTATCTCATTTAAAGACATTTATTGGTTAAATACAAAATAACTCAATCTTACATGTTTTATTTGTAAACACATATTAACTCAATCATACTTTAAATTTGTAAATACATATTAACTCAATCATACTTTAAATTTGTAAATATATATTAACTCAATTATTTGTTTGTTATCTGTGAACACAAAATCATTCGTTTGTCATTTGTAAATACATGTTAACTCAATCATTCGTTTGTTATTTGAAAATTCATAGTAACTCAATTATTCATTTGTTATTTGTAAATACAAATTAACTCAATCATTCGTTTCTTAGTTGTACATGTATATACATGTTACCTCAATCATATGTTTGTTATTTGTAAATACATGTTAACTCAATCATTCGTTTGTTATTTGTAAATACAAATTAACTCAATCATTCGTTTCTTTGTTGTACATGTATATACATGTTACCTCTATCATATGTTTGTTTTTTGTAAATACATGTTAACTCAATCATTCGTTTCTTATTTGCAAATATATATTTACTCAATCATTGGTTTCTTATGTGTAAATACATGTTAATTCAACCATTCGTTTGTTATCTGTAAATACATGTTAACTCAATCATTCGTTTGTTATTTGTAAATACATTTATTTGTAAATTCTTAGTAACTCGATCATTCGTTTGTTACTTGTAAATGTATATTAACTCAATCATTCGTTTGTTATTTGTAAATACATATTAGCCCAACAATACATGATTGTTATTTGTAAATAATTCGTTTGTTATTTATAAAAACATATTGACTCAATCTAATTTTTTTTTTTTTTGGAAATACAAACGTAAATACACGGTTTGTCGTGCCTTTTAATATTTGAAAATATTTTAATGTATGACACAATTATTACTCTCAAACGCATACGGAATATAACTCACTCTCTCTTTTGCATTGCTTCCTTTCCCTACGAATGGATCACAGACTATATGTCACATTCTGAGAGAGAGAGAGAGAGAGAGAGAGAGAGAGAGAGAGAGAGAGAGAGAGAGAGAGAGAATAATATACAGATGAATGATCTTCCTAAGAAATCAATCTTTTAGAAAAAGTTGGTTAGTAACACAGATGTATTCATTTCACTTCAGTAAACACGTGACACGGCACAGTCTAATCGATAACTCTCGGATCTTTCATGTAAATGATTGTAGCGGTCGTCAGTAGCTACTCTACAGATAACACATATTCTGAGGGAACACTGAGCTTTATCGCTGGGTATTGATCTGAGCCGGGAGGATAACCTCGCTGCGATTTTCAATTAACATATACAGGATACATAGCATAGAATGGAGTGTCTTCATGATAGATAATGTGGGCTATCTATTGTTAAAATTAATATGAAATACGAAATCGATAAAATATCAAACTCTATATTTAAAGCGTGACATCTGCGCGAGTTAACATGCAAAATAACATATCATAACTTCACACATATCTCAAATGTGATGATAAATACACATACAAACATATATCCGCTGTCCTAAAATTCTTCTGAATATGTTAACATGCTTTTTATGTGCATATTATGTCCAAGAAAAAAAATAAAAGATTTTTTTTTGCTGCAGCAACTGTGGTGGTTGTATCTCTGCGGTACACAGGCGGGCGTTAGATTCACGTGTGTTCAATTGATTACCGTTCTATTGAGAATCACACATACTTGTTAATGATATTATTCGATAAAACGCTCATAATAAATAACATTTTATATACACAATACATTCCCTGCACAGCAGGCGAAGAAAACATTTTCATTTTCTACACGGCTAAATTTTGTGTTACAGTGGAAACAATAAGATAAAATAGAAATCGGGTTATAATAATTTATGTCTCAGTATAAGATCCAATTCCCTATCCCCGTATTGGAAAATGAACTCGGCCGTTTGAGAACGAAGTGATTTGCTTTCCTATAAGCTGTGGATGACTCGATAACGAATAATGGTAAAGCATCATGATATGTGATAGAAAAAAAACCAACAAATGAAGACATTAAATTCAGATAATTTTTTTCAAGGAAATATTCTCATCTGGATTTAAGATAGATGTATGTTTAATTTCAAAATGGATAAATGATGAAGGGACATCCATATTAAATGTTTGTGTATTGCCTAGCAGACGACCAAGTTATGCTGAATTCATTCAAAGCAGGCGATGCCGATCTCGCCATCTTGGCATTAGTAAGAAAGAAGATGGTGGAACATTTTGTATTTTAGGCAATGAAAACTTATCTTATTTGTTACAATGGAAAAAATTATATATATTTTCAAGAGTGTAGTTCAATTTTCAACCATATTCTTGTCAAATATGGCGTAGAGGATGCGGATACGGGGCTTTACTTGTACAATTGTTCAAGCAAGTTGATTGGAATGGCGGGGTCATCGTCTGATGTTTTAATTGAACACCAAAACATTGGTGTTGTTATTGAGATAGGTATACGACCATAACATGTGGTGTTATCTTTTTACAAAAATGGATACATATGTAAATTTTTCTCGCGTGTTATTTTGCAGTTTATCAATATTGGAGTTAGTTATATTTTTCTTGAATTCTGTTGAATGTGGACACGGTATGTCAGATATCCCTAGAAAGCTTAACCAGTTGAGATATGGTTACATATCTAAAAAACAGACAGAACCCCCTAAAAAAAGTACAGAACTGCCAATAATCTCGCATGAAAAAATTGATTTGTTTTCTAAAGAAACCTCTAAAGCGTTGAAATATATTGAAAACATAAACGAAAATGAACAGTTAAGGGTTCAGGAGTGCGCCAGATTAAGAACCGCTTTAACTCTAAACGATTTTAAATTAAAATTCTCAAAAAAGTCTTTTTTAGAAATTTACAGTGCTCCTGCACGTAAAGCAGTCTATATTGCTAATGGGTTGACCAGTTTACTCTTCACACATAACCGATATTGGGATTTAAAACATTTAAATGACACTCAAATTGTAGTATTTTCTGCTATACTTAAGTACACTGTCGAACATGATTCCAGTATTGCTGGGGGAGGTATTGCCTTTGACAATGGCTTTTTCCCCTACATTAAGAAGACTACTTCCGGTGTGAAAAAACCAACAGACTTAGGAATAGATTTTAATTACACCGATGCTGAATTTTATTCCATACACGAAACAAAGAATTATTCCTCATTTTGGAAATCTAATCATTTTACATCTATGGTCGGAACAAACAGCAATAACAACAGTACATCATATGTCGCCGACACAGACGGTTACTGGACAAATCCCTACTTCGATTGCTGGAATCTTGGAATATGGGTGCTTACTTATTCCGTGCCATTTTTTCATATAGTAAGAGGAAAACCTGAATTCAGGTATGTTGATATTAATTTGGAAGGTATTTACAAGTAAACGTTATTAATAACACCCTGTTTATAAAGGACACTTGGCTTTATATATCAGGAAAGTTCACTTTGACTATTTTTCTGTGCCATATACTATAATACAATTCAAAAGTTGTCAGATGCAACTTTTTAAATGTATTAGTTCATAAAAGTCTAAAAGTAGCACAACTTTTATGCTACTTTTGGAAGTGGCAACTATTATATGCATCAGCTGCTTGTTATACAATACATTATTTGCATTGAAGATTCCATTTTATGAGACTAAATGAACATTTCCAATAAAACTAGATATAGTAATTTTTGGTTTACATTATCAGGTATGGTTCTAGTACGTCAAACATTTAAGTCCCTGTCTACCTATTTAGCCTTTATATAAGTACCACATAGTTTTGTTAGGTGACCTTAATTGAAAAGGTTTAGTGTGAAATACCAAGTCCGACAAACCTGTCTATGGAGTCATTCAGAAAACCTTCCAATAACCAGTTAGTTATATTATAGCCCTACTGTAACTTTTAAAATTAAAACTGGTATAACGAGCAAATCCAAGGAAAACTTTCAAAGAGGACACAATAGACTGTGTTTGACTTCTTGGCCTATGCTCTGATACGCGAAGAAGCACATTGAAGCTTAAGTTCTTGAAAAAAATTTAACCCCTTAAGTTTTGGCGGTCATTCGAAATTCCATTACATATATAAATCAGGTGCCCTTCAGTAAAACTTGTAAAAATTCCAAGGGTCCTTTATACACTGGGTTTTGTATTTAGAGTTAGCAAACTGAGCGTTTCAGACATATGTAGATTGGTTCACTTGCTTATTAAGTCAATTTTAATATTTGGGTTTCTTTGTATTTAAACATGATTGAGTGTAATTTTTGAGCGCTGTAAAGTGAAAATTTTATTTTAGGACTAGCTTTATATAACTACTAGCTGGACATCTTTACCTAATAAGACATGAAATAAATTGGTTGTAATTGTTCTAAAGCCACAAAATGAACAACTCTAACCAGTCCATACACAAAAAATTGGTTGTGAGTTTTAACCACCAGCTAGACAATATCAACCAAACAATACTTAAAATCAATTATCTGTGCGTTCTATTACCACTAGCTAGATAACTCCAACTTGACATACCTGAATTTGTTTTTAGCGTTATAGAACCACAAGATGAAGGAGCTACAATCAAAGTAGACATAAAATGAAGTGGTAGTGAGTGTGCTATAACCGCTAATTAGAATCTACAAACAAAACATACATCAAATATTATGTTTGTGAGTCATCTATCATTTGTGAGTCATCTATCATTTCAACCTGAATTTTCTTAAATCATAAGATCTTTAAAACATGAAATGAGTTATTTGTGAGTGTTTTGTAACCACAAGCTGATCATCATCAATGATAATAATTATACATTAAATATATTATTTGTGAGTTTTCTATAGGCACAAGCTAAACATCTAATATCAAACCAGAAAAAGGAAGCGACTCTAAATTCTGAATACGAGTTTATTTTTGGTATCCATCATTTACTTTGTCACCTCGGTTACCACGTCATTGAAGTATGATTCTTCGAGGTCTTCTTTCCCCAAGTGTATTGCGTAACCCCCTCTCTTAAAATTTCATCTTATAACGTGGGAATGTTGGTGAAACTGAGGTGGTAAAATCTGTTTGAAAAAAAAACTGCTGTAAATATCAAATATATGTCAGTAATAGCATGCCATGGCTTTATATAAATGCCGGTTATTCCCAAGTCCCCATTTACTTGATCTATATCGTCTCGTTTTGCATAAATCCAATTAATTCATGGTGATTTTTAATTAAAACTGGTGCGTTCAGACTTAATTGATAATTAAGTAATCGTTAATTAGGATTAACATGACTTAGTCCTGCCTTACATATTCCTTATCTAATATCAGAATTCCCAGGGTGGTCTTTACCTAACGTTATCTCTTCTGAACTTAAGTAGTTTGATCTGTGCTTACGAGTAGTTATATAATATACACAATTACTGAAATATGAGTTTACTCCCTAGTCAAGAATATTTCACTTATATCGATACATTTATGATGTGTGTGTGTGTGTGTGTGTGTGTGTGTGTGTGTGTTGCCAGTCGTCAAAAAATTGCATGATTTTTCAAGAGTATGACTAACTTCGGAGATTAACATTATTTTTGAAATTTTCTTACATTTACCGTAATTTGAAACCACGACTTTATTTTGAAAACAACCGACATTAACACTAGGCATATTAATCATAAATGTTTATTTCGTCACTTCAGTGTAAGAATAACGTTTATAATCCTAGCACTTAAATGTTTATTTCATGTTCATTATCCCGTAACTTTCTTTAAGCCACCGACGGGTCACATCCGGAACACCAATTCTCGTTATCTACTGAATCGCTGGTTGTATAGAAGTTATGCATTCCAAATTGTTTTTACTTTTTTAAATTTTTAGTACAGGTTTATCTTAATGGTTGTTTTATACAATGAGCTAAAGGTTTGAGTTTACTTGTAAACTAGTTCAGGCACATCAAATATTAACAACGTGTTGATTAAGAATGTTTTAAGGCACACACACACACAGACACACACACACACACACACACTCTCTCTCTCTCTCTCTCTCTCTCTCTCTCTCTCTCTCTCTCTCTCTCTCATCAATACAAAGCATATATAGTTCTGTACATTAATATTGCTATGTTAGTTCTGTAAAGTAGTCAGTAATTTCATTGATTTTTAACACATGCTTAATGTAGGTTTAAAAATGTAATTTTTCTAAGTGCTATATATACAAGTTGTTCAAAGATTCTTTTACATAGGATTAATTATTTTGTAGAAACTTAAAGTCATGTGTCCGCCTTCCTTTTGTACTTTCATTTAGTGCCAAACTCTATATAGCATACTGCGAAATTGAGAAGGCTTAAACGTTTTAATTACTCCTTCTATTATTATGTAAAATATATTGCTAAATAAGTTGAAGAAAGTAACCTGAATGCTGTTAGTTAATATGTTGTTATATTTTAAGTCCCAAGTTAAATCAATCGCCCTGCTTATAAACATTGACGGTTTTGCTTCGGACAGCTGCACTAGGCATTGGTTCTTCAATTTTTCTTGTGGTGTTGCTATTATAACCATTTTGTAAGCTTTGTTCTGGTGAGCTAGATGTTGCTTTGTTAAACGTATATGGTGATGTTTTGTTTAAATTCTATTGATGTCGAGCATTCTACATGTGATAAGATCGGGTTGATTGTTCAGACCGTGTACGTATATACCTTGACTTCGTCTCGTGAAAATATTTTTTTAAAATGTTCTCACTAAAGAGGGTCGTATCTAGCATTCATACTAGAAAAGCACCTATTGTAAATTTTTGCCTTTAGTCCTAATGACATGCCAAATCGTTCAGAGTTGACCTAAGGTTGACCTGGTGTTCAAGTTACACTTTTTGTTAATTGTCTTATTGATTTAGACGTTAATTTGACGTTCTAAAAACTCGACATATCGATCACTTTCACAACAGTCACTGACCGAAGTTACATGTAACGGTCGTGTCAACTTAATCACTTCGTGATGCAATTGGTTAGCCCCGGACTTGTCTGGCTTGTAATGTGATGAAATATACTTTACTGAACCTACTCCGACTTTGATGTGTGTGTGTGAAGTTTAGTAATAAGGTTATTACTTATTTAAAATGTATGGTCATTATCTATCTTTATTTTACCATAAAACTAGCACGAAAATATTGCAATGCTTGCCTATTATTAGCATGTACATATTACAGATTTCTAAAAATATGATAAACGTGTCTAGGAAATTTTGTTTAACATGTGAGTCAAACAATTTACAACAATAAACTCTGATCAAATCATAATTACAAATTTATTCTATAGCTTTGAGCTTTGAGTGTAAAAAAATACAATATAGATGCACAGATTGCAAGAAAATATGTAGAAAATGTAAAGAAGAATAAATGTAGTTATAACGACAAAAGTACTACTTGTCTTACATTTGTGCCTAACTAACTACAGTTAAAACTACATACTAAATAAATACTAAATACTTACTACTTACTACATACATGAAAAAGAAGAACAAAACAATATTTGTATAATTATATAGCTGCTTTAGCAGTCCAAACTTAATGCTAAACTAATTACAATTAAAACTACTACAGAAATATTAAGCTACACGAGATGTGACATGATAAAAGCTACTATAACACTCAAACATCAATGCTGAGGGAGCTTAAATGAATTCCACTATAGGTAAGTATAAAGCCCCGAAAAATATGTAACGATAATGGCTACTCTAGTTGCTAAAACAGCTACCACCGAAACCATTTCAGGTGTCGGATCAAACGATATATATATATGTGGTTAGTCAGACATCCACCTATGCTGAACAACTACAGGAAAGAAGAACATAAAAAGATATGTGTAACATTAATAGCTATTTTAGAATTCTAAAATCTATGTAAAAAAGTCAAAAGAAACCACTTCAGAAAATTAAAACAGCGCGATTTATAAGTGACAACAATAGCTACTCCAGTTGTGTGACATCTATGCTAAACCAGCTACAACTAAAACAGGTTTCAAAGAAGCACGATATATGTTTGATGTAGCAAGTTAACATCAAGGCTGGATAAACTACAATGGAAACCACTACACAAAAGTAGACCAAGACAATATATGTGTAACGATTAAAGCTTCTGTCGCAATTTTAGGTCTATGTTAACCTAGCTACAATTCAAACCTGTGGGGAAAGTGTACATCAAGATATATATGTAACGACAATAGGTACTCTAGAAGTCTGGCATCTATACAGAACTAGTTAAAGTACAAACCGCTTCAGGAATGTAGAACAACAAGATATACGTGTAACGACAATAGAATAGGTACTCTAGCAGTCTGGCATCTAAACAGAACTAGTTAAAGTACAAACCGCTTCAGGAATGTAGAACAACAAGATATATGTGTAACGACAATAGGTACTCTAGCAGTCTGGCATCTAAACAGAACTAGTTAAAGTACAAACCGCTTCAGGAATGTAGAACAACAAGATATATGTGTAACGACAATAGGTACTCTAGCAGTCTGGCATCTAAACAGAACTAGTTAAAGTACAAACCGCTTCAGGAATGTAGAACAACAAGATATATGTGTAACAACAATAGGCACTCTAGCAGTCTGACATCTATACAGAACTAGCTAAAATGCAACCCTCTTCAGGAATATAGAACAGCAAGATATATGTGTAACGACAATAGGAACTTCAGCAGTCTGACATCTTTACAGATCTAGCTAAAATGTAAACCCTTTTAGGAATGTACAACGGTAAGATATACGTGTAACGACAATAGGTTGTAAGCAGTCTTATATCCTTACAGAACTAGCTAAAATGCAAACACCTTTAAGAATGTACAACGGTAAAAATACGTGTAACGACAATAGGTACTCTAGCAGTCTGACATCTATACAGAACTAGTTAAAATTTAAACCCTTTCAGGAATGCAGAACATCATAATAAACGTGTAACGACAAAAGGTACTCTAGCAGTCTGACATCTATACAGAACTAGTTAAAGTGCAAACTCTTTCAGGAATGTAGAACATCAGAATATACGTGTAACGACAATAGGAACTTCAGCAGTCTGACATCTATACAGAACTAGTTAAAGTGCAAACCCCTTTAGGAATGAAGAACAGCAAGATATACGTGTAACGACAATAGGAACTTCAGCAGTCTGACAGCTATACAGAACTAGTTAAAGTGCAAATCCCTTTAGGAATGAAGAACAGCAAGATATACGTGTAACGACAATAGGAACTTCAGCAGTCTGACAGCTATACAGAACTAGTTAAAGTGCAAATCCCTTTAGGAATGTAGAACAGCAAGATAAACGTGTAACGACAATAGGTACTCTAGCAGTCAGACATCCTTACAGAACAAGTAAGAGAAGAAACCCCTTCAGGAATGCAAGACATCAGGATATACGTGTAACGAAAATAGGTATTCTAGCAGTCTGACATCTATACAGAACAAGTAAGAGTAGAAACCCCTTCAGTAATGTAGAACAACAAGATATATGTATTATGACAAAAAGGTACTCTAGCAATCTGACATGTTTACAGAACTAGTTAATGTGCAAACCCCTTCAGGAATGTAGAACAGCAAGATATCTTTGTAACGACAATAGGTACTCTAGCAGTCTGACATCTTTACAGAACTAGTAAGAGTAAAACCCTCGTGAGGAATGTAGAACAACAAGATATATGTCTAACGACAATAGGTAATCTAGCAGTCTGACATCCTTACATAACTAGCAAAAATGCAAACCCCTTCAAAAATGTAGAACAGAAAGATATACGTGTAACGACAAAAGGTATTCTAGCAGTCTGGCATCGGTACAGAACTAGTTAATGTGCAAACCCCTTCATGAATGTAGAACAACAAGATATATGTGTAACGACAATAGGTACTCTAGCAGTCTGACATCTATACAGAACTTGTTAAAGTGCAAACCCCTTCAGGAATTCAGAACATCAGAATATACGTGTAACGACAAGAGGAACTTCAGCAGTCTGACATCTATACAGAACTAGTTAAAGTGCAAACCCCTTTAGGAATAAAGAACAGCAAGATAAACGTGTGACGACAATAGGTACTTCAGCAATCTGACATCATTACAGAACAAGTAAGAGTAGAAACCCCTTCAGGAATGGAGAACATCAGGATATACGTGTAACGAAAATAGGTATTCTAGCAGTCTGACATCTATACAGAACAAATAAGAGTAGAAACCCCTTCAGGAATGTAGAATAACAAGATATATGTATTATGACAGAAGGTACTCTAGCAATCTGACATGTTTACAGAACTAGTTAATGTGCAAACCCCTTCAGGAATGTAGAACATGCAAGATATCTTTGTAACGACAATAGGTACTCTAGCAGTCTGACATCTTTACAGAACTAGGTATGTGCAAACCCCTTCAGGAATGTAGAACAAGATATATGTGTAACGACAATAGATACTCTAGCAGTCTGACATCCTTACAGAACTAGCTAAAATGCAAACCCCTTCTGAAATGTAGAACAGCAAGATATACGTGTAACGACAAAAGGTACTCTAGCAATCTGACATGTGTACAGAACTAGTTAATGTGCAAACCCCTTTAGGAATGAAGAACAGCAAGATAAACGTGTAACGACAATAGGTACTTCAGCAATCTGACATCATTACAGAACAAGTAAGAGTAGAAACCCCTTCAGGAATGCAAAACATCAGGATATACGTGTATCGAAAATAGGTGTTCTAGCAGTCTGACATCTATACAGAACAAATAAGAGTAGAAACCCCTTCAGGAATGTAGAATAACAAGATATATGTATTATGACAAAAGGTACTCTAGCAATCTGACATGTTAACAGAACTAGTTAATGTGCAAACCCCTTCAGGAATGTAGAACATGCAAGATATCTTTGTAACGACAATAGGTACTCTAGCAGTCTGACATCTTAACAGAACTAGGTATGTGCAAACCCCTTCAGGAATGTAGAACAAGATATATGTGTAACGACAATAGATACTCTAGCAGTCTGACATCCTTACAGAACTAGCTAAAATGCAAACCCCTTCTGAAATGTAGAACAGCCAGATATACGTGTAACGACAAAAGGCACTATAGCAATCTGACATGTGTACAGAACTAGTTAATGTGCAAACCCCTTCAGGAATGTAGAACAAGATATATGTGTAACGACAATAGATACTCTAGCAGTCTGACATCCTTACAGAACTAGCTAAAATGCAAACCCCTTCTGAAATGTAGAACAGCAAGATATACGTGTAACGACAAAAGGTACTCTAGCAATCTGACATGTGTACAGAACTAGTTAATGTGCAAACCCCTTCAGGAATGTAGAACAACAAGATATATGTGTAACGACAATAGATACTCTAGCAGTCTGACATCTATACAGAACTAGTTAAAATTCAAACCCTTTCAGGAATGTAGAACATCAAGATATACGTGTAACGACAATAGGTACTCTAGCAGTCAGACATCTATACAGAACTAGCTAAAATGCAAACCTCTTCAGGAATATAGAACAGCAAGATATCTTTGTAGCGACAGTAGGTACTCTAGCAGTCTGACATCTGTTCAGAACTAGTTAATGTGCAAACTCCTTAAGGAATGTGGAACAACAAG
Organism: Tegillarca granosa; assembly: GCA_029721355.1. NCBI lineage: Eukaryota > Metazoa > Mollusca > Bivalvia > Arcoida > Arcidae > Tegillarca > Tegillarca granosa. The sequence continues at coordinate 30,179,380 of CM056597.1, read as the reverse complement.
ATATATGTGTTACGACGATGGATACTTTATCAATCTGACATCTATACAGAACTAGTTAAAATTCAAACCCTTTCAGGAATGTAGAACATTAAGATATATCTGTAACGACAATAGGTACTCTAGCAGTCTAACCTCTATACAGAACAAGTTAAAATGCAAATCCCTTCGAGAATGTAGAACAACAAGATATATGTGTTACGACGATGGATACTTTATCAATCTGACATCTATACAGAACTAGTTAAAATTCAAACCCTTTCAGGAATGTAGAACATTAAGATATATCTGTAACGACAATAGGTACTCTAGCAGTCTAACCTCTATACAGAACAAGTTAAAATGCAAATCCCTTCGAGAATGTAGAACAACAAGATATATGTGTTACGACAATAGGTACTTTAACAGTCTGTAATGTTTACTGAACTAGCTAAAGTGCAAACCCTTTTAGGAATGTTTAATAATACTAAAAAGTAGAGACAGAAGCTGTAGGGGAGTGTACAATCTAATGTCTTCGATATGTAAGTGTAGCGGACCGGGCTTGATTTGCTGCTGGATAGCTCAGCCGGTAGAGCTTTTTGATGGTATTGGGAAGGTCCCGGGTTCGAGCCCCTGTTTGGCCGCTGCATTATTTCCTTTCCTTTTATACAAGAAAATGAACTCTTAATCCTACAGCCAGGGCAAGGATTGTGAATTAACATACGATATGCCGATACAGTAAACGTGCTTTAACAACAACGATAGAATTTTCAATCTTGTGACGTCCTTTGCCCATAATTTGCAATCCGTACACTTACGTTAATCTACCACTTGACTGTAAACAAAACCTTTTTTAATACCAAAGGCTTAATGCACACAGTATTCTGAACTGTACTCAGTGAAAAACTGTCTTTAAACGATTGGAAGTTGAGTTGTTTCTTACCCGAAGAAAATAAAATAAAAGTTTACATTTGAGGCATACATGAGTATTCAACACTGCCCACTCTCATTTTCTTTGCATACAAGTATATACCAAAACGCCTTATGCCATATAGTTTCTTGTCAGTTTTAGCTTTATAATATAACTTAATTGCTAACTTTGTACAAATGTATTAATAAAATACCTATGCATTCACTTGGTGTAATTTAGAGGATACAAAATATTCTATTTTTCTTAAACATTGAATCATTTTATGACTAAGTTGAGAATTCCCTATCCTCGTTCTTCTTTTATGTTTATATCAAGACTGAGTACTTGTCAATTTCAGTTTCATGTTGACAACCATTTACACACTATGTATACATAAATATATCGATCTACTGTAGCCGTCTCGTTTTTGTGACAAGTTTTAATTGAATATCCTCACGCCTGTATTTATTATAGAATATAGCCATTTACACCACTTCAATCTTCAACCATTACAAAACCGCGCTTTAATCTCAATTATACAGCAATTTTTGGTGTAACTTCAAATAAAAAAATCTAGCGTACAGGTCGAAGTTTACAACAACATTTTGTTATATATATGAACATATGACATATATATGACATATTGAACTAGTGGACTATTCTTTAATCATAAAACTGAGAGTTTCACACCAGTGAACGATTCACTCATTGAATCGGGTAACTGGTTTAAATATTACACTCTTGAAACTGATGAATGTTCAAAATATAAAATTTTTGATTCAAACAACTAGTTTAAATATTACGCTCTTGAAAAAAAGTGAATGATCCATAAATAAACACTTATTAAATAAATAAACACTTATGAAATAAATATATACTATTAAACTGATCAAAATGTTACACTTCTGAAAATGTATATTGAACCAAATATAACACGCTTAAACCACAGACGCCATATTTCGCCAATTTGGTTGTACATTTCACTTCAATATAAGGGTATCTTGAATCTTTAAGTTTGTTTTACTGAGGTGTTCAAAAAAGGCTGAAAGTTATTGCAATTATTTCTTTTTGTTTTCGCTTACAATGCACGACCAGGAATGTCTAGCCACTTGCTTCGGCATGCATTTATGTGTTTAGAACACTTTATACCGCCTAGATGACCACATCCATTTTAACTTTGAATTGTGCTAGCGGTTCATCTAAAACATTTGTTAGAACTTTCTTATTGTAAACTTTATTTGTAAAATGAAAAACGCACATAACAACCATGTGTTTTAAGTGGCAACTAAAGAAAACAAACGTTAAGAAAGACCATTCAAAAAATCGAACACCCATACATAACATCTGAAAACGTCACTATGTTACAAATAAAACGATATACTAGTAGTTGTTTTAAGTCACCTGACAAAATACAAAAATCTGACTGGTTATAGTCAAAAGTCAAAACATCAAAACCAGCTCTAAAAAAATTAAACAAATAAGTACAGAGCTATAGATATGAAAAATGTTATCTAGTCATAACCTTATCACACTTGTTACAACACGTTTTCCAAACCATGTCCTTTTATGGCAACATATGTTATACACATAAACACACACAGACACATATTTTATAGATTTGATCAACATGTTTATTATTAACAGTAATAATCACTTATTGATTCAATAACGATTGTCTCTCTTCAGTTCAGGTTAAAACATGACGCATGCATTTCAACTAATGTTCTGCTTGACGTTACTTCTACTATAAAGACATTTACATGATCTTTTAATTGTATTGATTATATATTTATCATAAACAAGGAAAGGTATTGTTTCAGAGAGAGAGAGAGAGAGAGAGAGAGAGAGAGAGAGAGAGAGAGAGAGAGAGAGAGAGAGATTAATTTTTATTTTATTGACAAATGATAAAATTCTTACTATATATGACTGCCTTACTGCATCTATAAGAACAGAAGTTTTCAAAATCACTGTCTCAAGTGGGACATCTCCATCAAAATTCTAAGCTCTTTTATTTACATTACTAGAATTGCTGTGGTTCTTTTCTACGTCAAACAGTTTCAGAACAATCTTATCGAAAAATATACATTTGTATAAAGGCTCGAACTCTGGAACAATTTTTTTCGGTTACAGTTAACTTATTGTGATCTCTGAAAAACCTCTTGGCTTAGGTCAAGCACTAAAAAGGTATTTAGTATTAGAAAGTTTACTCATTAAACCTTTAAAAAACGCCCCGACTTTGGAAGAGAACTAAAAAAATATTTAATACACGGAAGACTACTTCTGAAAACCTCTGAAACGCCCCGACTTTGGACGAGCACTGGAAAAATTATAAACTTACTTGGTAAGAGTACTTATTGAAGCCTCTGAAAAACGCCCTGAGTTTGAACGAGCACTGAAAACAAGTATTTGTTACAATAAGTGTATTTTTACCAATGTTCTTTTTATACACTTGTTTTAACGGTATTTGTTGACGATTGTTTACATAATACAATATATACACTGAAGCTCTTTAGGGAGTCTACACAAACCTGTGTAGCCGTCGGGATAAGTTGGCTGGGTCCAGTCACAAGTTATCTAAACAAGTCTAAAATATTTATTTCAAATTACCATGATACATGTATACATTCTTTTGATGTGTCAGTATTGGCGCTAATATAAAAAGCCTGAAATTACGTTTATTAATTATAAAATCGATTTTTTTGGAGAGTAGTGCCGTAGGTGGAGGAAAGCAAGCGATAACTCTGTCATGTTTGCTATCACGGGGAGTTATTCATTCTATGGCAAAGGGTATTTGATATGGTGGGAACCGAAGTGGGAATTGTTCATTATATTTCAGGATTATCTTAAATCGTAAATGTATATAAAAGCGTTGATATGTTAGCTGCTGAAACATAAAGCATGTGTTGTCTGTTATATTGTAAAGGTATATAAATACAGTGATGAAAGGTACTGAAATGTGAGTCGTCAATTATATTGAAAAAAAATTGTACGCATAAGTGCGATAATTAGCACAAATTCTCGGCCACCTAGGGTACTTAACAGATTGACTCCTTTTAATACTAATTTCGGGGCATCTATGTACCTAATCATATTGACTCGTTTTATAACATATTTTGTTGCACATGTGATATCTTATCAAAACAAATGATTTCATTACTGATTTCAGGGCACCTGTGATACAATATCATACCTACACCTGCACCTATATTACCTTATCATATTATTCTTTTTTTTTTAATTTTGGGACACCCAGAATACCCTTTTATATAATTTTTTTTAAATTTCTATTATAGGGACATCTTTGATACACTATGATATCTATCTTATTACTAAATATTTGGCACATAAGATCACAGGCGCTTGTTTCGATATTTTAAAAAATCAAACCCCTTGACCCTAACATAAGACAAGGTGTTCAACTTTCGCTATCCTAATTTTTGACCTACCTTGTTTCGGTCGTTTTTTCTATTTATTGGTGGACAATAAAAATAATAAATGAATGTCGCTCAAACCTTCATGCATTTCTCTACAAAATGGTGCATATCGGAACTACCGCCGATGTCTCTAAACTATATAACACGAGTTAAACGGAGACCGTCCCTTGTATCAAACGCCATTTCACACTTAGAATGGCAATCGTCATCCCGTGCTGAATCTCCACAAACGTTCTGATTGGTCAATCTGTTTTACCTAAAAGAGATCCGGGAAACTTTTACTTTCGCTTTTGAAATATGGACCAATCAGAATTTTTGTCGAGATTTAGCACGGGAAGACGATTGCCATTCTAAGTGTGAAATGGCGTTTGATACAAGGGACGGTCTCCGTTTAACTCGTGTTATATAGTTTAGAGACATCGACGGTAGTTCCGATATGCACCATTTTGTAGAGAAATGCATGAAGGTTTGAGCGACATTCATTTATTATTTTTATTGTCCACCAATAAATAGAAAAAAAACGACCGAACCTAGGTAGGTCAAAAATTAGGATAGCGAAAGTTGAACACCTTGTCTTATGTTAGGGTAAAGGGATTTTTTTTTTAAATATCGAAACAAGCGCCTGTGCATAAGATACCTTTTTATATCACCCTTTTAGCTTGTTTGCACGTAAGTGCGGAGGGCTTATGTCATACCCACGGCGTGAGCGTCAGCCTCCAATGTTAAAGTTTTTTTTAATGTTGAAGTTTTCATGTTGTAATTAATGAATAATCACATACTTGGTGCAAATGATATCTTAAGCCATAAAGGATTTGTGATAAAGTTGCAGAGGCTGAAGGTCAAAGGTCAAGATCAAACAGTCACATTGATAAAGTTTCATGTAAAAATTTTTTAATGTTGAAGTTTTCATGTTGTGAGTAATGAATTATCATATACTGTACTGGGTACAGAAGCTGACGGGCAAAGGTCTAGTTCAAGCAATCACATTGTTAAAGTTTTTATGATGATTTTAATTATCAAATGAATCAAAAGAAAGAAAAAAGAAAGAAATGAAAAGAATTGTTTATTTGCAACAAAATATAAATACGTCCCGTGTACAGTGAAAATTAATTTACACTAAAAGTAATTGAAAAAAAAGAAGGAGGAATCACTTTTATAGAATTGTAGCCAACTATTATATCAAATAACTTTATTTCTTGTTTAAGGCCATTTTCGATACCTTAGTATATCTACTAATGTTATTACAAATGGGGCACTTATGGTACCTTATCATATCAACTTATAGTATTACAAATAGGACATCCATTGTACCTTATAATATTATAACAAATGGGGCACCTATGGTACCTTATCATATCAACTAATAGTATTACAAATAGGGCCTCCATTGTACCTTATAATATCATTACAAATGGGCCACTTATGGTACCTTATCATATCAACTAATAGTATTACAAATAGGGCATCCATTGTACCTTATAATATTATTACAAAAGGGGCACCTATGGTACCTTATTATATTTACAAATAGTATAACAAATAGGGCATCCATTGTACCTTATAATATCTACTAATATTATAACAAATGGGGCACCTATGGTACCTTATCATATCTACTAATATTATTACTAATTTCAGGGCATCTATCTACCTTTTCGTATTTACATCTTCTTAATTTCACAAGAAATAGTTAACAACAGGACCAAGACTGAGAATTATTTTGCTGTTGGTTAAAATGTATATACCATCAATGTTTGTTATCCATATCGGCAATCCAAAAATTTTCAATTTCATTTAACCGAAACAAATTTATTATTAAATGAATTTTTAACCAACAACACTAAACAATAAATATTTGACAGAAACGACAAACATGACAAGGTAGAATTCCCGACTTAAGATAGGTAACGAATGTAATGACAAGCTCATATTCAGTGGATTTAGTGACAAAATAATTTCCATTGTGTTTGTTTCTTCAATAGATGGTTTTGTTGAACTTTTTTCCTTTTTCCTAGCGTTTTTCAGAAATGGATTGCCGTTTGTTTCTCAACCTTGTCCAAGGACATTTCTCGAAACTTGCTCGTCAGATATTTTAGAAACATTTTTATCTTTAAAGGCACATAAAATAGATACCACAAGCAAGGTATTACTTTTTAAACTTTTTTGAAAACACGTATAAATAAAATGCATGTATATCGAATCTCAGGTTTTCAATGAGAAGAGAACACATATTTAATTTATATTCAATTTAAGTGTTAGCTATGTGAAACATGAAATTTCTAATTAAAAGAAATTAATCATATGCATTCATTTGTAATATATATATCCTGGCAATCTTAGAATTTGTGCGTAAATTTGTTTTATCATTTATAAGATTATACGAATGTTGTTTCTCTATCCGTGCCGTTAAGGAGAATGTTGAACGTTATTGCACTTGAATATTACAGCTGATAATATCCATAGTAACGGCTATACATACTTGAATATCGATTTGGTAACGGTCTTCTTGTACTTCAGGTATAGCAGTTTCGATTCTTTTATAGTGAAGCAGTCTCATATCCAAGAAAATTTTGTGAAATATTTTCACGTGTTATAAAATAATTAAAATTTGGGTCCTAAAATGTACCTGTATATTGAACCACGCAACCACTGAAACATCATTATATCCTGTCTCTCCACAGGAAATAGTGGCGTCGATGGACAAGTGGAAAAGCGCAGGCATATGGATTAGAGCACCTCTCATGGTATAGGTTCGAATCCCACTGAGTTAGACCTGTATGAGAAAGTCTTTCAGTTTGATTGACAAGTCGTTCATTTCCTCCATCACACCTGAACTGATCATTTCGTTATTTTTGAAAAAAAGAATTTTTATTGATATAAAACATAAATAATCCACTCCACCCCAAAGTAGAGTTTTACAACCTATGCCTGTTTCATGTATTATTTTTTATCGTGACATTGCCGTGGTGGTTCTGGATGTTGCCAAATAATTGTACTCATCATTTCATTTTATTATGTAATAATTAGATAGAGTAAAACAACTATTACCGGACGGTTTTTTTCGCTATTTATTGCAAAAATTCTGTTAACATCAACAACTGGGCAATGAAAGTAGCATCAAAGGAAAGAGGGAAGCACGATGAATCTTCTGATGTATTTATTTGTGGTAAAAAACAAATAATAATGACTTTCTGTTGATATTTCTACTGTCCGGTAATAGTTGTAAGCCTTTGACACCGCCAACATATACCGGACAGCTACAGAACAATTTTCTATCGTGTGAAAAGAAAGATTTAAATGCATACAAATGCATTATGAATTGACATTACAACATCAAGACCTCATGAATATTATTAATATTTTCCACAGAAACGCAAAATCATTAATAATTATAACAAAAACAATAAAAGATAAGACGAAGTTTTTTTTAGTGTCTTCAATCACGTCCGCACAGTGTTGTAAATATATAACAAATACCTGCTAAATTTTGATGTGCCATATGTGTACATTTCGGAAATCATTCCTCATCAGTGACACTAAGACCGAAAAACCGTGAGGATCAAGTAAGGGGCAAATTAGAATTAACAGACTATTTATTTAGCAACTTACTGTCAGTTTTATCAAAACTAGTTTCAGTCATTTTGGCATTGATTCTTATTTTTATTCATTCATTTAGAAATAAACTGAATGGACGCTGTGCACACTGTGTAATACGCGCAGCGTCCATTCGGTGTATTTCTAAATGAACCGAATAAAATACTTATAATTAAATTCGGAATAAAATTATTTAACTATTTGTAATATTAATACAATAATTTTAACACTTTTTAAATAACAGTAGCGAGGATGAATATGACGTTGTCAATGACGTCAAAAGAAGGCGTGGTCTCGTGAATTCGGTTCATTGAAAATTGAACCGAACTTTACAGCCAATCAAAATAGCGGAGATTTGTAAAAATTAACTATTCCTGGTTTTTTAAATTTTTTTTTCCTACAGTAGATCTAGTATTGTTCTTTTTCTCTTTGTAATGCTATGCCATATCTCAGGCAACCGTGGTGGACCGAGTGGTTATGGCTTTCGCCTACAAATCTAAGGTTCTCACCGCTGCGGGTGACTCCCGGTCGGACCAACCACATGTTGGAACGGGGTTTCCTTACCGTTGGTCCTTACTGGTCTGTTCGGTGTCAGTATAATGTGACATGCAGGCAGTGTTAAACTAGCACTAAAAGTCGTCATAAGTGACCACTAGTACAAGGCAGATCAAAAATACCCACACGCATTCACGCACCTCATTAACTTGTAAATACTAGTAGTTTAATCTTCGAGATTAGGGAAAAATTTATCTCTTCGCACATGGCCGAAAAATTGCCAATTCGACGTAAAACATTGTGCAGTCAACCAACCAATCGCATCTCATTTTTCTGCGTTGCAAGAAGGCATGTTATATGTTTGCAAGTTTCCTCCAAAAAGAACTGCAAAATGACTAATGCTGCAGAATATCCAGGACATGTTTTCCGGTTTCATCCTAAAGAGCTGCAAAATCACCAGTTGTTAACAAAAAGCATAGTCAACAAGAAATTGTTTTATTACTACACACCATAAATTCATCTCAACAAAGAATTTTTAAAAATCTTTTCAATTATGTATATTCAGCTATTGGTAAAAAAAATTAAAGTCCAGTGTATTTATTTCAAGTTCGTAATTATCACATTTTATACAATTAAATGATACTAAACCGTACAGTATCCGTCAATCTCTCCTCCGTATGTAAAATCTAAAGAGCTAGAAACTGAGAAAGAGACTATTCCTCGTCGCCGTTGCTGCAAATGTTACATATTAACATATATCCAGAATCAATCTGCCTACATATAAATTCCGGTAGACACATATAGTGAAACCATCTATTACATGTATAACAAGAAACGCAGATATCTCCGTCTACCCCAAATACTTCTTCTATCATACACACCTCACACTGCCGTGTGAGAGGACTTACACTATCTAAAGATATGTACTCAAGAGTGTTATCTTTAGTTTTGATAGGGAACAATTGCACCACATCATTATCTGGATGTTCTGAAGAAATCTGTTCAGATTCTTGCTTTTCAGAACAAGACTTTTTATTTTGTTTTACTTTCTTCGTTTTGGATTTTTCTTCCCGTAGTTTTTCTGCTAGTGCTTTCTTCTCTTCTCGCTTCCGCTTTGCCTCTTCTTTCTTTCTTTGTGTCTCTTCTCGTTTTTTGGCTGCCAATTCTCTTTTCCTTTCCTTTTCAAGCTGAAGGGTTCTTTGCTCTTCTTGTTGTTTTTCAATTTCTCTTCGATACTCTGCACCTGCATGAATGAAAAGTTAGATGAATTTGAAAGGTAACAACCAAATCAAAAGAAATAAAGAAATAAAATATATTCAACATAAAGAAAAATCAGAGTTTTGACTTTCAAATATTAGGTTTTGTATTTGTTTAAACAAGTTCCAGACATTGGGACTAACTTAAAATTCTTAGTTAACAATTTACTCTCTCTCTCTCTCTCTCTCTCTCTCTCTCTCTCTCTCTCTCTCTCTCTCTCTCTCTCTCTCTCTCTCTTTGTGTGTGTGTGTGTGTGTGTGTGTGTGTCACCTGTTAATAATTGGGCTTTTGAGATTTTCTTTCTTTTCTTTCTTGTTTTAACACTTGGCGCCCTTAATATATCTGCGACTCCTTCGTCTATCAGTCCCATAGAAACAAGAGGGTTGTAAGGGTCTGTTTGTGTTTCTCTGTCTATGAATGACACATTAATTTCACCACTGCCGGTAGTGTTACCTGTCAACAGAAAAAATATACGACCCCGAATAGCTGCATCATGACGGCATATTATTAGTTGTCAAGATACCAAAATTCAAGTCGACTTGTCAGATAATTTTTTCGCCTTATAAGATATTTATGTCAGGTAACTATATCGACTTGTCAGATAATTAAGTCGACGTGTCAGGTATTGATAATTTTTATTTTGGAAGTCGACATATTTATCTGAGAAGTCAATATAATTTTCTGACAAGTCGACATAATTATGACAAGTCGACATAATTATCTGATAAGTCGACAAAATATTGAATTTCGCTATCTTGTCAACTGACAAGTAGATGGCAGAAATATGCCACCATACAATATGCATAAACATAAACAAATTAACAAAATTTATCACCTTTTCAACTGTAAAAGTACACAGGTACAACAATGTTGTCCTCATTTCACGATGACTATTGTTTTCGCCAGGTTTGTAACCATCTCTTACAGCGGGTGTTTCAAGTTGAAACTGCACCAGTCCACCTTCACTCGTGCGTTAAACTTTATTTGTTTGTCAAGGAATATTATTTTGCATTCTATTTTTCATAATTTGTTTTTATATTTAAATAAAAAGTAGTTTTTCTCATTTGGAATTCGAACCGACGACCTTCGTATTACAAGTCCTATCCATGCGCAGAATGTTTTATTGAAGGTCATAAAAGTTGCACATGATCAACAAATGAAAGAGCGACAAAACACGGAAATGCGACAAAAGGTATGACAGTCGTTCCAATTTTGCGTGCCACGACAGTAATATTAATCTGGCTCCCCACTAGATTATCGTAATGTATGATATCATAAGTATATTAAGTAGTTAATAGTTTATGGGTTAATAGACTTATGATGATATGAAATAACGTGAAAATAATGGATAGATTTTAACTTTGATAACCAATGTCTAAGTGTGAGAAAAAATAATTACCACAATATGAGAAGGATGAGGAGGGTGTTGATTGTTCAGCGATGAGTTCATTCTCTCTACCATCTGACTTTTCAAGAACTTTGTCGTCGGGTAATAATATTGACGTTTGAACAATACTGGTTTCATTTTGAGTACCAAACACATTTTCAACAGTTCTGCCATTGGCTAATGTTGTTGTATGCAGTTCATCGTAATTATTATCGTTCAGTTCATCAGTGTTTTCTTCATTTTGTTCGTTAGGCAACGGTGAATTATCATAGTTTGGCATTTGAATTATGGGATCGAGAACTGATATGTAAGACCTGTCAATGGCTGATGGATTGAATGGAAAAATACCACATGATTTAAAGGCACCGCTGACTCTACTTTTTGTTAGACCTCTTGGCAAAGCATATTTCAGGACAAGCGAAAAATTGTTCTTTGACAATGTGCTATTAGTGTTTACCATTCGCAGTGCAATAGCAACCTCCTCGACTGCCTGCCGTAAATGCTGAAATATCTGGTCCATTGGTTGAGCCCATGGAGTGCAGTTTGGAGGAAACCCCATTACTTCTATTTGATTTTCTACAGCTAGTTCTATAGCTTCTATAGAAAAGTGTGTTATAGAATTATCAAGAAGCAACAATACTGGCCTTGCCCTTCCACAGTTGGGGATGAAGCATTTTTTCATCCACTCGGCAAATACCTCTTTTGAGCTAAATGCGTTATTGGTAGCTACATATGACCAGTTTTCAGGTGCATCATCAAGCTTAAGTGGTAAAGATTCTTTAAATATTATGGAAGGAGGAATGAGTCTACCCTCGGCATTACCACAGATCAATGCTGAGATATGATCTACAATCAAACTCTGCTGTTGTATTGGATGGGCTTCCCCCTTCTGCACGATGACTTTCCTTCTTTTCTTATTGCCAGGGCCCCAGCCAATTTCATCCATGTTATATATTTGTGACGTCTTGTCCTCAATATTCAGATTGGTTATCGTTTGCTTTAGTAGGTTAAAATATTCGCTAACTATTTTCTCAGTGACATATGTGTGTGCCAACGATAGCTCTTCCGGTGTACGCAGACTAAGATTATGCTTCTTCAAAAATTTTGCACCACTCATTAGATGGCTCACGATGTTTGAAATTGACTCTAATTTTGTTATTCTTCTGAACGATGGCACCTACGTAATATTTCATTGTTTTGAGACTGAGTGGAAATCCTCTTCTGGACATGTAATTTATATAATTTACCAACGATGTTTCCTGAGTATGATTTAATGAGTTTTGTCGACCTGGTGCTTTTGTTTCGGATCTGTTTTGTGCCAGGCAATCTTGAATAGTTGATTTAGTTATTTTATATAACTTGGAAGCTTCTCGTATTGACAGAGTCTTCTCTTTTACTGAGTTGATTGCAGATTTTAAGTCACTGTCGTCATACTTCCGACGTTTTCTTTCTCCATTAACTGCCTTAATTTGTATTTTAATTTGTAGAATGTTTTTCTTTACTTTCTGCACAATAAAAAAAACATGTGTTTGAAAGTTAGATATGTTATTTAGATATGTTATACTAACGCAAAGGTTAAGTAAATGCCCCCACATCGTGCGATGTGCGATGTGCGATGTGACGTCGCACCCATATTCAGTCACACATTATGCCAGAGCGCCTGAAGTAAACCTCAGCGAGATATAATTTTGCTTGGTTTTATTTTGCATTTTTGATACCAGTTTTATAAAAAAAAAAAAAAAAAAGTCTCTGAAAACGTATATTATATTACTTTTGTATGTCGGGGAGTTTGATTATGTCTTAAAATAAAGTAGCATGCATAATTTAAAAAAAAAAAAAAAAAAAAAAAAAAAAAAAAAAAAAAAAAAAAAAAAAAAAAAAAAGATGTGGGACCATCAATTACTTTACCTTTACCTTAAGATTTGAAAAAAAAATCATTGTACGCGCACATACATTTATTATTGAATTATGACATTTGCCGCATGGGGAGCAGGATATTCTTACTATTCCTCCTGATCTCATTCCCAGATATCTGGTAATTTACGCTTTATTATACACCAAAAATCTTAACTAGTTGAGTCAACTAGTTTGGCTAGTTGATTTTCAGAAACGATAGTAAAAGTTGTTGCAACTACTTATCCTGGTAGATTTAACTAGTTACGTAGACTCTCTCTCTCTCTCTCTCTCTCTCTTTCTCTCTCTCTCTCTCTCTCTCTCTCTCTCTCTCTCTCTCTCTCTCTCTCTCTCTCTCTCTCTCCAAGCATTCATTCAACCACCCGATCCATCCATCCATGCAAGATTAGTAATCACACAAATAAGAACAATACTGGCATATTGATGTCAAAGATACATAAAATCCGATTTTCTTGAATCGTTTTCCATCTAAGATTATAGTATCAGGCATTTAATAAGAGTTGTCTCCCATATGAGTGATGGAAAAAAGTTAAAGAAGCGGGATCATTCAAGTCAGGTTGATCAACTATCTTCGACTTATTGTGTTAAACAGGTATGTTATAAAATAAAGATAAAATAGTTTTGTTCTTTTAAAAATCTTCGAACTAAAAATTAAGATCATGGAAGTTTAAATCAATCTGTTGTCAGTATCGCCCAGTCCACGTTCTGAATGTTGACCTTACGCCGTCCTTGGACAGTTCTAAAGCCTAAGCTGCAAAGTAATGATTTCTCGTTTAAAATCATTTAAGAGACTAAAAAATAGAGTGCTAAACAGATGTTACTAATAGAATTTAATTGCAATGCATGAAATGATTTCTAGGAAAGTTACAAATAGGCAGTAAACAAACCGGCACACCACAGATATAGGCTATTTCTGTAGTCGTATCCAATATTTGTCCATTATTTTATAAAAGTGGTTCACATCGAAAAAAATGACTATATATTTTGTATAAAATTCTTTTTTAAATTTCTCTAATTTATTTCTGGTTCGATTTTGATATATAACAAAATAATGAAAATGGTTCTATTCAGAATCACGCCCCTTCATTTTCAAATCTAGAAAGTATCTATATTACTTTTTGTCATTTGTTTATCAATTATGCACAATCTTACCATGGTTTTATAATATTCTTTGCATCCAGCCCCTCCATTAAGAAATATTCAACAGCAGCAGACAACCACGTGCGATTGTTTACGTTGTTTCACGCGCTATGAATATTCATGAGGCCAAGTTGAATATTCATTACCGATGAGTGACGAATAAAAAGCGAAACGCATACCGTGGGGAATAATTTATTAATCATTATAATGAAGGCAATAATAAAAATGTAAACCATACAAATCACACAAGAAAAATTCAAATAAAATTCCCTTTCGAGCAAAATATAACGAAAGTGTCCGGTAAATGTTGGTGTCCGGTAATAGTTGTTTTACTCTAAAAGGTGTTTGTAATCTCTAGGTATATGTGCTCTGTGAATATTTGACCTTTGCTGTGATTGTAATTTGACACTCGAAATTTTCGTTATTTCATGGATATGTTCGTTGTGCATTTGACCTTTGTTTCTGGTAGGTTGTAATTTGATTTCGTTTTCTCTGCGTCTGTCACCTCTGTATTCTCTGCAAAGTAATTTAAGTAAGATAATTATATTCAACTCCCCCGCACGGTAAAGAATAACATTTAGTATATTTGTTTAATAACAGACAGTAGGGTTGTGGAATTTACATCACAGTAGATTATGTGTAGCAGAATATTTTATGTCATGGACAATCGACTAACTATTACCTGAAGCTCTAGTAATTTCATCATGTTTCAACCACTGCCATTGTTAGCTTACCCGAGCTGAAAGCTCAGGGGAGCTATTGCAATCTGTATATTTTTTAATCATCTCCTCCAAAACTATTGGGCCAAATTTGATAAAACTTGGCGATTATCATGCCTAGGTAACAGGCTTTTAGAATTGTGTTCGGGGTTTGGCCACGCCCAACAAGATGGCTAAAACACAAAAATCTTCTTCTCAGAAACCAAAGCATGCAGGCAAATTTCGATTGGATATTTGGATTTAGCATACCTGGGAACATATAAATTGTGTTTTTCGTGAAGATTGGACGAAAAATAGGTTACGCGTTTTTTTGCATAAAGTTTTGTAATTTGTAAAATTTATTGTTATAACTAATCAACAGCTGAAGATAATTGTATGAAGTTTTCACTGTTGAAGCTGTCTTGCTTTTTCTTCAGAATGATGTCAAGGTTAAAGGTCAAGGTCATGTCCCAGTTTTTGACCTTTGAAAAAAATTCAGGTTATAATGGCAGGAGATTTTCAGTTTATTGTAGGTATTGACATGACATGACAATAATTTTGATATATGGTTCAAGGTCATACATTCAAAGGTCAAGGTCATAAAAGCATAAAAGCATCACAGCTGCAAAAAAAGATTGAAATCGTTAATTATGTTGAAAACAATAAACTTTTTGTATAGGCATGTATATTACAATATTGTAGGTATTGCCATGGGAATGATTTTGATATATGGTTCAAGGTCATACATTCAAAGGGCAAGGTCATAGCAGCATGTAAACTTTAATTGTTAATCATCTTGAAAACTATTGACTTCTCGTACTGGCATTTTTATAAGAAAATTGTAGATAATGACATAATGGTAACTTTTATGTATGGTTTAAGGACATGCATTCAAAGGTCAAGGTCATAACAGTATAAGAAGACTGAAATTATTAATTATCTTTCAAATTGTTAACATTTTGTATAGGCATGTATATTAGAATATTGTAGGTATTGAAATGATGATAATTTTTATATATGGTTCAAGGCCATGCATTCAAAGGTCAAGGTCATAACAGTATAAGAAGACTGAAATTATTATCTTTAAAATTGTTAACTTTTTGTATAGGCATTTATATAAGAATATTGTAGGTATTGACATGGCGATCATTTTGATATATGGTTCAAGGTCATACAGTCAAAGGTCAAGGTCATAGTTGTATAATATATCTTAATTGCTAATTATCTTCAAAACTATAAACTTTTTGTACAGGCATTTGTATAAGAATATTGTAGGTGTTGACATGACACTTAATTTGATATATGGTTCAAGGTCACAGGTTCAGAGGTCAAGGACACAGCTGTATAAGTATACTAAAAGGGTTAATGATTTGGAAATTATTCATTGTGATACAGTTACTATATGCATTTTAGCTACTTAAAAATAAAACGTGACTAGATATTTCTAATTATGTATAGTGACAGTTCTAAACTTGAGAAAACTTGAAAAGTTTCTGTACTTCATATATTGTCTATTGCACTTTGCAAACAATTTTGGACTTTTACTCAGATGAGCGTTAAGGTCCATGGGCCTCTTGTTTTTGTTGCTATTTTGAGCGATTAGATACATCTCTTATTTAAATATAAATTTAAAAATCTAAATCGGATTCATTCAGTGTTTGTATTTTATCTTAGACAGTTAGACAGAAAAAGTTCTGTTTCTAATTGCTGCTAAAATTTAAATTTATGAAATAACTGTGAAATCCCAATGAAAAAGTTAACATGTAATTTTCTTGATTGTAGGATTCAAAAGGGACTCTTGATTTTGTTACAATTTGCACCACAGTTGAATTTAGATTGACATGTATGTTTTTATTTGTTATTCTTGGATATTTACTAATATTCACAGATATTTGTTACAATTGTAAAATATCTGGCTTTGAACAGAAACATAACATTTTATCGTCAGGGAAAGCTCACTCAAGGTAGAATGCTCTTTTACTACATATCTGATTGAGTATTCTTATAAACTCACTTGCTTTTTAATTTCATCGGGCAACACTTATTACCAATGAACAGTAATTGAATATTTCTTTGGAAAACGCAATTTGATACAACACTTTTGTAGACATTATGCTGCAACGCTAAAATGACCTTTTTTGTCGTTATTGAATTGTAATTGACTGTTGTCTAGCTATCATCACCATTGTCTGAGCAAAGGTCACACGGGTAACTTAATTTTATTGCCACCCCCACGAAATAGATAAATAACATATGTATATAGCGTTTCTTGTTCTCTTGTATTATTGTTGAATTGATCATCTATAGGAAGTACTTTATTTCGTTTAATAGTCTCACAGGAGATACCTTTCTATTGTTATATACAGTACAACGCATGTAATTTTGATCATGATCAGTGACATTATCTTTTATTATTTTCTTCATTGTTTTGTTTTTATCATTATATTGTGCTTCAGCATTATATGGGTTTTTTGTTTGTGTGTGTAGGGAGTGGGGGATGGGGGTGGTACTGGAATAATATACATACATACCTTAAAACAAGTAAAATTAGTAGTTAATTATGTACGTTGTAATCAAGTATGTACTTATTTGGAAACGGTTTAATTTGTTATTTTTACAACAACCTGTAATTTCAATGTTGAGCAATAAAGTAGTATTATTTTTATATGAAAGTCAGTAACGGGGTAGGTAAGTGTAAATGTTAGAGAAGTTAAAACGACCGAAACTCCCGACCTACTTGTATTCCCTGAATACCTTGAATAGCGATTTATCATTATTGTTCCAAAATTAGGTTATGAATTGTAATAATAGTATTTTGATACTGTTTCTAGTTCCACAAACAGCTGACGTTTCGTTCCTTTCTGGGTCAGTTATTGTGTATAACTCTTAACACTCTTTGTAACGCATTGTGCATATATGAAACATTCTCATATTAGAACAAATGAATAAATAAATAAATTATGATAATGTACAATAGTTGATTGCACATTTTAGAAGATCCAAAAAGAAAAATTGCAGATGCTCTGAAAAACTAAACACATCGGCTATCGCCTCGATCAGTATTTTTAGCTCACCTGAGCACAAAGTGCTCATGTGAGCTATTGGTATCAATAGAGGCAGACCCTCCGTCGTCCGTCCGTCCGTCAACAATTGCTTCCAACGGCTTCTTCTCAGAAACCTCTGGTCACATTTTGTTTAAACTTGGTCAAAAGCATCTATAGAACATTGCCTTTCAGATTTGTGTTTTTGGTTGCCATAGCTACCAGATGTAGGTCATAATGACCTACATAGTTAAAAACTTAAAAAAATCTTCTTCTCCAAAACCACTTCACTGAGATAAAATCTGATGTGATATTTGGCATCTACGGCGTCTTATTTACCAAGTTTGTGAATTTCAATAATTTTTGTGAAAAATTAGGTTACGCGTTTTTGCGTTTATTTTTGTATTTTGTAAATAGTACTTTTTTACAAAAATTACAATAATGAATAAATTTAGGTGAACTCTTTTCCCAAACATCATTTTCTTATGTGAAGAAACATATGTTTGACAATTTTCATGAAATTCTGTAAAGCACAAGTCGCTTTTTTCGGCCTTTTTCATTTTCAAAATATATTGTCATATACCATTTTTTGAATGTATTTTATGATTAAATTCAAAAAATGGTATATGACACATCCATCAAAAGACTTCTTCTCAGACACTACTGGTCACATTTCATTCATATTAGTCAATAGACCTTCAGACCATTGCCATTCTCATTTGTGTTTCTGGTAGCTTTGGCTACTAAAAGTAGGTCACAGTGACCTATATAGCTAAAAACCAAAACAATAAAAATTAGGTTATCTGAAACCACTTCTATTGAGGAAACATGTTATGAATTACCAGGTATTATCAAGACATACCAGTTACATTTAAACTCAGGTGAGCAAATTAGGGCCATCTTGGGCCTCTTGTTTTATTTTTACGGTCAATATTTAACTTTTAAAAGTACATTATTGTATAATCTTTGACAAAATTTAAAGATGCTTAGCAAACTGATTATTGCTTAATAAATTAAATGTATATATAGTTCTGTATTCGAGTTTGAATATTTTTGGACTAGCTGTTCCGGGTTTATTGACATTATCAAAGAAAAAAACCTGGAAAGGGTAATTAGTAGGATCCGCAGTGTTTTAGTTGCAGTAGAAGTGCAAGAATATTTCTGGTTGCAGTAATTAAATTTAATACCTTGAACAACATGTATAACATTTTCGTATTTGTTCAATTGTATGCACGTTTTTGTTAACATAAATCCTTTGGTTATATTGCAGGGGTGTTGTCATGATTGACATTGACTTAAACAAAACTGACATTAATCAGTGTGCTCAGGATAACAGTCTCTTCTCCCATTCCGACAAATGCCAACCAGAAACTACTCAGGTAAATAGAATAACATTTCCTATTTCCGGTTTACATATTGCATGCTTTATGTATTTCTTTAGACGCCATTAAATTTTACCAAACTTTCAAGCTAAGAAATTTCTTCTTTTATCATGTATACTATATATACGATAATACTGTGGTTTAATTATCTCATAACACTTTTTGAATGTATTAATGTTTAAATTCAAAGTGTTAAATGATTCTGTACTGTTTATTTTTTATAATATAAATGTGCTTTACTTGCATTAGTTGCTTTCTTGTGGCGGTGTTAACTTGGTGTGTATACATATTCAACTACACATTTCTGATTTCTATATTCTTTTCATTCAAAACGAGCACATTTTTTATCGCGTGTTCGTTCGATGTTGGAATAAATTATTTAAAAACGCCAGAAGATTATATTTTGTGGTGTATTCTATCACCATATGCTGCCATGCGCCATGCACGAATTTATCTCTACAAATTATTTCATATTTCCATCCATTATGAATTGATTTAGTGAGAAGATTTCACATTTACAATAGAAATCCATGGTTTATAACTTAACGCTTCACGTTGTTCTTGGAAAGTAAGCAAATTTCGATTTCCAATAATGGATTTACGCCGTCTATTGAACGACGGCCATTTTTATTGGATTTAAAGAGTGTAATATCCTGTTTTATACCGTTTGCAATACCCTGAGAAGAAGAAACACATGACTTTTAATATATTCGTTTCCAAAATAATTTTAATGATTGAAATAAACATTTGAATTTGGTGTAATTTTACACTTTTGTTTCCGATGAACTGCTAGTTGTTAAAATTTTGGGATGGTTAAGTTTTCTATTACATGCTTTTAAAATACTCAAGGCGCACCCGATTTCGTTAGTTTAATAATTAGTATTCTGAATATGTTTGCGTTGTCTTATCTTATTTCGAAGACCTATTTATTTATTTATTTATTATATCTGTGTGTGGCTGTTTTGTTTTGTCTATTTATTTATTTGACGTTTAAGTTTAGTTAAAAAATTATTACTTCTTAAATCAACATACAAACGTATAATATTACAAGCTGAAGCTACTTCATAAACGCGATGACATTATCTCTAAACTTTCCATTTTTATGCAGCAATATACATGCTTCACCTGCTCATGGTTTACTTGTTTCACGGTTAATACGGCATGATAAATCTTGTTCCGACTACGGGAACTTTATACTACGAAACGCTGCTTAAAAATGAAATTTTTTACGCTTTTTAAAGGATATTGCAAGTCTAGACTAATAAAAGCCCTCAAAAACGTTTTTATTATTATTATTATTATTTTATTTATTTGTTTTTTTTTTGACCGCCTTTACAATATTGCTTATATACAACGTTCCATAGTCCCGTGTTCTTCTCATTTTCAATCTTGATTTTAGGCGGGTGTAGCTAGCTAGACAAGGGTTCTTACCCCCCTGAAGCACCCGGCCTCCCTTCCTTGGTTGAAGTTGACGTGTTTTACTTATTTGGCTAGTTTTCCTAGTTTTTACTTTTTTTTTTTCCTTTTTTTTTTTTTTTTTTTTTTTGGGGGGGGGGGGGAGGGGGGGGGGGTGTTCTGATTGGGACATGTATGTTTGAATTTGAATTATCCGCAACCTTTTCTTCGTTTTTGCTACGTATTTATATTTTTAAAGCTTCATGTGTATATTTAATTTATTTCAATAATTTAAATATTTTTTATTTTTCAGTGTACCCCTCTTTCTGGTGGAGGACTGAAAAGGGGAAATTACCACTGCGAGTGCCAACAAGGGTATTATTTTCCACTTACAAACGCTTCAAATAAATATTATACCGGAATTACTTTAGAAAATGTGTATTTGGATTATCTTTATAACAAAACAAATTTTTCAGCTAGCTCTTTCCAATGTTCTCCGTGTTCGCAAGGATGTGATGAATGTGAGGACGATTCACCGTGTATGGCAAAATTTAATATATTACTCCGTGGTATACCATTAGGAATTCAAAGTTTTTGTATAACTGTGACACTTGTAATTGGAATAGCTGTTTTAAGACTTCGAAAGTCAAAGGTATGTATGGAAATATTGAAAAAGGCAACCTATGGTTCTACCTTATAAGAATATTTTTTGGAACAAACTTTCAGCTAATTGTCTTCATATTTCAGAGGAAATAGTTAAACATTAGGTCTCTAATCATGACGACATATAAGTAACGTTTACGGTAATAAACGAGTACTAAGTACAGGTGTACTAAGAAAGATAACGGTATCATTTAAAGTCAAACAAAGAATCATAGTTGCTTCTTAAAATGATAATTGAATGCTTCTTTTTAGAAATAGGCGTCATAAGAATTCGTTATATAAGTTGCAGCTCATGTGTCATGTGCAGAATTTTGAATATTTCTTTTGGTAAAAATACAGAATTGTGCACCTAATGCATGTAAATAATAAACAATGGACGGACAGCACATTTAAATCTATTAAGTCATTTTAGTAGCATTTAGAATGTTAATAATGACTGCGAAGACACACCTTTCCGACCCATTAATTTTCCCTGACCATTACAACAATGTTAATATACTATGCGCTATATTACAGTATTTATGAAAAAAGTAGCATATAATAGGACGCAGCAATTAACATAATAGTTTACCTATAAAACGATACAATTTATAGGTGTTAATAGTATAAATAAGATTAGTAAGCACAAACAACAAAACGCCAAGTTTCGTGAAGATTCCATGTTGACCAAAACCTTCAAACCATACAATGTTATAAACTAGGACTGTGAAAGTCTTGATGATTGATAAGGGCAATTCAAAACTATTTGAACCAAATTCAAATTCTTACTCTACCAGTTGTGGTGCACGCGTTACTATACATACATTAAATATTGCTATTTGCGACATTCATTTTTATATAAATTTCAATACATCAGGAAATATACTTTTTCATTACATTACGTATATTATCCTGTGTCAGCCTAAAGCTGTGGGCCCCTAAATCGTGTGTCTTCATTTCTTTTATTTCTTGTTATCTTATTCAATGTTCTCTGGGTTTTTTTCCAAATGATTCAATCATTTATTTATGATTAAAAAAATCTAAATCTGATCGCTTTATATTAATGATACAAAATTTTAGAATGATGAAATAATAATTATATCGATATGCGGTTCAGATACGTATAAATTCGTGATAAATACAGTAAGATTTCATCTGGTCATTTTATATTGAATATAAATGCAACGCATATACATAAAATAACTTACCATGATTTGCATTAGAAGTGCTGAAATGTTTTAAAAATAACTTTGTGAAACTGATTGAATTGATGGAGAGTGATATTTATAAAAAGGTCCAAATTATAATTATAATTAAGCTCGTTCATTTATTGTCTGCTTACATTCAGTGAGTGATAATCAGTTATTAATATAGCCAGTGCAGTGACTGTCTACATTCAAATGAATTGTTAACAAGAGTTGTTGTTGTCAACACATGTTCCTTGTGAGTTGTAGTATAATCTGGTATACCACAACTTATTTGGCCAGTTCAACTTTAATTATTTTAATTATTGTGTTTCTGGTTGATGATGATGATGATGATGTGACAAATATTTATATATATCGTGTGTGTGTGTGTGTGTGTGTGTGTGTGTGTGTGTGTGTGTGTGCTCTTCCTTTTTTACACATTTTATCTGTCTGGCTCGTGTATTTATCTTTATCAATCGCAATACAAAAAAACTAATTTTTTAGGACCCAGAGTCAAGGTATCTGTTTTTCTACTTATGTTCTCAAAATATGGGATTAAATAGAAATGAAACCAACAGTCTTCTTTTCAAAACAAAAAAATTGGTCTGTAATAGACTTGATGCCTTAAATATCATGGTGGATAGAAAATACTTTTGGATCCTTTTCAAATTTCAATTGGTGTTTAGGGGATTCTGAGACTTATGACTACTTGGCGCCTCCATATATCATGCCTGATAAGCAACCTCTTTGAATCCAATAACTGAATTCAGTTTATATTACTTAATTGGACATTCAAATGTATAATTTCTTCTGAAGATCGTTGGAAATGACCGTAAATGGATCAGATATCAAAATGCGTAATTTCAAGTGAAGATTGTTGAAAATGACCACAGATAGATGGTTAAGATTTGACATTGATTATTACAGCCCATTTAATAGTCGACCGACTCCATTTAGATCCGAGATTATAAATATAGTTTAAACTCTGTAAACAATAATCTATATCTTCACCAATATCTGAATAAAATATCATCCAATCATTGAAATTATTGTCTAAATATACCTTCTTCTTCCATGATATTGAAAGAGAGCTTACCTACAGCCTTATTCTCTTCATGTTTCTAATAATAAATAAAACACAAACATACCAGTCCATGTTCAAATCACAATCCCCCCCTCAAAAAATAAGAGTAAAAACTTTGAAAACTGGTAAATTAAGGTATACACGTGAACTTCTATCAAGGAAGTGAGACCGGGTGTTCCGGAAGGGTAAACACCTCCTGTCTAGCTAGCTACTCTCGTCACGTGCAAAGTCATTTTGAGAATGAAAGGAACAGGCTATGATAAGTCAAATATATTCAATATAAGTTTGGATACAGTGACTCCATACTTATCAACAATATTGTGATGACGGCTATAAAACTTTTTAGGGGCCTTGATAAGCCTAGGCTTGCAATATCCTTGAGTCAACAATTTAATTGTAAGCAGTTTGCTTGGTTGTAGAAAGTCCTCGTAGTGGGAACAAGCTTTGCTATACCGTATTAACTGTGAAACATATACACTATACGCAGGAGCAGCAGGTATATTACTGCAAAGAAACGGCAAGTTGACAGTAGAAAAATTGAAATCATCATTTGTCGTATAGCTTCATATGTAACCTTTCCTGAGTGTCATAACTGAGTATAAGTCCAAATATGAAGCAGAACATTAAGAATCCGTCGTGTCTTTTACTTAAAGCTCACTTGGATAGATGGCATCCACATATTCTCCAAATTTTGGATTATTTAGATATATATATCTTTTGTCTAATGCCAAATTTTGAATATTGTATTTTATAAAATTCAAAATTTTGCACAATTTTATTCCCTGGGTTTCAACTGGAATAAGTTTAAGATGACCTTCAAAAAGAAACCTTGATATTTGAATGTCTAACGTTTCAATTTTAACAACTGTCCTTAGTTAGTAATGTTTGTGAAAATCAGGACTGGAAACAACTAAACCACCAAAATCAAATCACAAATTTAGGTCAAAGCGGTACAAACGTACTGAAAAACTAGAACTGTCACTTATGAGCGAAATAGTGTCACCAAAACATTTGCATTTGACCTTGTGGCCTTGACCTTTGACCTACATATATATATATATGTGGCACGCAACATGTCATTTCAAGTTGGTATACTTTGTGCCAAGTTTTTTATTTTTTTCAAAAACCATCCGTAGATATCAAGATTACGGAAAAGCAGACGGAGACATAGTGGTTCCTGTATACCCTGTCATACTAATATTGTTGAAGCATTTAAGCACATCGATAAATTAATCGTGACAGACAGTAATTATAGTAAAGCTTATTTATATTTAAATCCTTCTGTGTTCTGTCAGTTGACCTCGTAGTTTGAATATGTATTTGTATTTGTCCTTCAAAGAATTGATCGGATGCAAACTTTGAAGTTATAAAAAATTTGTCTTTTCATCAAATATCAAACTTTGGTTTAAATCGTTTGTCTTTTGACATCGAAGATTAAATAAGAAAAAGAATCTATTCCTTAATACCTTGCCGGATTTGCTCTGATTTATGAATACAAAACGAGGTATTCTAATTTGTGAACCATTTGTCAACCAGGAAGTAGAAGTCATAGTTGTGAATAGGTTAATCTGGTCGTGGTCGTAGTACTACTGATCTGCTCTCAAAGTTTGTTACTTAATCGTGTTTCCAGTTATCTGTTCTCAAAATTCAAAATTTGATATCAAAGTCTTAATTTTACATGTATCTGACGACAAAGTGTTGGTAACTCGTGTATCTAACTGTCGATTGTACATGTATCTTATGTAAAAATGTTAATTGTAAATGTATCAAGCGTAAGGGCGGAATTTTTTTTTTTTTTTTTTTTTTTTGACGTTTTCTTGATTTTATAAATACCCAATGTCAAATTTGGATTATATTTGCATCTTTTGTCAAAATGTTAATGACCGATATCTGTCAGTAGAAGTGGACATTTCGTGTGATTCTCAAAACACAACACCTGATGGCTAAGACTAGTGTTACTTGAATGTTTTAAAAAATTGTTGTTTATTGGACCATTAGTTTTAATTTCAAAGGGGAAACTTTTCTGTGAAATTTTCTGTTTGACATTTTATTTTTGGTTCGTTTGTTCTTCTATACTACTAAGTCTAGTATTAATCTACAACCGGAAGCACGTTGAAATGTGTTTATTGAAATCAAGAACATTTTCTGACGTCATTTCGTATTATGTTATTAAAAGTGTTTACCGTTTACATGCACCTGGTAGAAAGTGTTTAGATATACAATCTTAAAAAATTGTTTAAGCTATTTTCTCAACACGTGTTGTTGCTCGGTGTAAAGTGTATTTCTTAACAAATTCTTGATAAGTGTTTAAAGTATGAGTGAATGAACTGTAAGCATCGAAATTTAAACCTTGATGTCTTACTGCACCTGTACGTATGTCTGTTTTTACAGGAAAACCAAAGTTTCATCCATCTGTTGATTTAAAAGAGATGTCCATCGATAATATTCATTTAGTAATTTTCCTTCACCATCTAATTTATTTGGTGAAAAATCTGGCCGGGAAAGGATTTAAAATTCCTCATCTTCTGATTGTAAACCTTGGATTTTTGTGACGCATTACAAAATTTTTTATTGTTCTTGAAAATACCTAGATAAATTGAACTTTCTGTTTATCACTAATAACTTGCAAAACAATGGAAATAAGAGGCAATTTAATGCTATTTATACAAATTGAAGGATAATTTGATGGTTTATTTTAACTTCCTTGTATTTTTGTAAGTATATTCCATGTAAATAACCAATGAAATAGGACGATTAACGTAATATCGAATAAAATTAGAATTTGGTGCACAGAAACCAGTTTTAGTTCACAGATTTGGTTTGACACCGGTTCTACAAAAAGTTTTAAAACCGGTTTAGGTTTAGTGTCTTTACAACAAACAAACAGTTGACATATCAAATATGGCATCTATCGTATTTGCAAGTCTTGTTATGGAACTGTTAAATGATGACAACAAAGAGGAAAATTTTCTATTGACATCAATTTATCAATGCAATACAATTTACAGCTGTTGGGATTTTAGCAAGCAATAGCAATACAAGAGTCCAGCGTATTTGCTTGATAACTATGAACAAATTATTCCTAAGAATACAAACCGTATACATTCATTTAATATTTCTGATGATGTTATTGCATAAAAATATTCGATTCTGACCAGTTAACCTCATTGAATTTTCAACAATCAGGCCCTAAAAGACAACAGATAAATTAAAAACATCAATGTTTAATCAATCATACTCAAAACAATAAAAAGAAATGACTAGATTTTTGTATATGTCATGAAATCCTCGCTACATTCTCCTGACATCGAAGTATCAAGTCCGTCATTGCCGTCATGCAGTTTTTGATGAACAGAGCTTGCGCGCGCAACCAAACTGCCTCCCGAGGCGGTTTGGTAGGTTTTTACCAAACCGGCTTTGGTTTCTGAAAAACAAACGACAAACCGGTTTCGGTTTTAAACTAAGTTTGTTACTGGTTTGATAAAACAAATGGAAATTTTAGTAAACCGAGTTGAAACTAACCCAGTGCGTGTGCATCAAATTCGACTGAAGTGTTTGCAGAACAACTATTGCCTGTCTCTTCTTTGGTTGTGTTTCAATAACACAGTGAACATAATTCAGCCCTATCGTGAATGTAATTATATTAGTTCATCACGGATAGTGTGGGCTGTGATAAACCTTTGTTTAAACTGAATGAAGCAAATATGTTTGTACGCCGAAGTCGAACATGCATCATTTTAGAAGTTTTTGAAATCATAGGGCTAAATTCATGTAATAAGAGCATTTTAACTAAAAAAGACCTGACCTCTCAAATATAAATTAACATCTGCAATAATCTTTTTACTGTTTTCGAAACGAACCTTAGAGTAATGTTAAGCAGTAATGAAGGGCTAAATGCATTTCAGATATCTGGTTTATGCCTATGGCAATGTTTCTGCTATAGATTTCGAAGTGTCCTACTTTTTTTAAAAGTTGGTTTTTTTTCATTTTCTATTAAAAATTTTGGGCAATAGAAAATAAGATTAATTATCTTTAAAAATTAAAGAATGTGAAACATGTTTATAAAATCTAAAGCAGCACAGAAACAAACACGAAACAACACGGAAATCGAAAGTTACTGGTGTGTATGGAAACATTGATTTGAACTTTGTGTATATTGAGAATTTCACATGTTTATAAAAATAGTAGACAAAGCGGCTGCCTTGTCTGTCTCTACGGTTTTGGTGTACACTTGTCATAAATATTAGTCAAAGTCTCACCGTTAGCGCTAGCTAGCGCTTGATATAAATCAAACTTTGATTTATACTGAGAAGCTAAAGCATTCAGATCAGAGATATGTTTTACATATTTAACTGGCTTTGAACAAAAAACAGGAACAATTTTACCATTTGTAAAGAAAATGTTTCACATGCTTCATGATGTAAAAGTTAACATTTTGATTGTACGGTATAATATGTGCACACTTGTGTACATACAAGTTCCTAGAATAAAGTTCGAATTTCGGAATATGTCTGTATGTAACGGAAATCTACCTTGCTTCAAGTACTTCCTGGTTTGCATTCGATCAGCATGTAAACACCACAAAACTGTTGAACACGGTTCAAATTTTCACTTTCTGGTAAACATGTTCCATAATGATAGTTATAATGTCAAAATTTTTGTTTAACATAGAAATGCATGTAATACAAATCCATCGATAGCGGGTTATTCTCTTATTGTAATATAGAAATGATTGTGTAACTGTCAAAATATTTCAAGCCCAAGAGATTAGTTTTACACAGATCATGGTAATGACAATAATTTTTTTTTTTTAAAACTCTATTATGTGCATTCTATATTTTTTTACGAAGAAAGAAAATGTGTTTTGACTTTCTTTGTGTACTCTTCTTTTGTTAGTTTGAATTGAACATGCACTAGTTGAATATACTTAAACATATTTAAAATAAACAGCAACATTTTGATTGGATCATTTTTTGTGTCCCTAAAATAACTAAACGTGTTAATTCACTGTTTCACGCATTTCGCGTGTGTTACAACCATTTTGGGTGTAAATCACGCTCACGCGCTAAACTTTCACAAACACACGCATAGAATCAACTATCCAGATAATAAAAACTGAAAACATAGATTTATTATTAGAAGTTTGTTAATATTTTCAGCGGCCGACACTAAACTCGTAGATCCGGTAATATGTACCGATCTGGTGATATATAGGTTTCTTGTTGCATGTTTTGTAGATGGCTCCGCTGTTGTAAATGTCTCAAATTGCAGGTGAATGAACGATTACACCATTTTCCACGATTTTTTCCGGGGACATGCCTCGGTCTTTGGGTTGTCACACGCTTAACTTTGAAAACCCTCGACAGCTATGTGTGAAATATTTCAGTTTTTGATAAAGACAGAATTCACAATGACTTACAGTGACTTAATGCTAATAAATACCTACCCGTTTTAATTAGCAAAAGACCAGATTATCTTCATTAAAAAAATCTATATATTATCTGCCAATGTTTACTACACACAACATGTTATACTTTATATTAAAATATTCAAAGAGAAGGAGAGAGAAAGATAGAGACTTCAAAACCAAAGATTTTTTGGTGTGTGTTTTTGATAACTCTTGAACTTCCACTAATTCTTTGATATTTGATATATTTGTTTCAGGTTATGGTGTCTGGAATGTGGATTTTATTGGAAGTAATTCTTTTAGGAGCAATCTTTTTATATGCTACAGTAAGTCAAGCTATATAAACAATTAACAGAAATAAAATTTTGGCAATTGGTAAAAGGTAAACACTGAGTTATGGTATCATTCTGATTTAAGGCATGCAAAACCTGCATGTTTTCTCTGCCAAGAATTACATGCATTATAGATCTTAATTATGGTAAAATCCAGTTATTCTATTTACTTGTATTTTATTCTTAACATTGTAGCTCATCTGAGTCCAGGTCCTAAAAGTTTTACCATGTGCAATAATTTTCATTTAGTTGCTAATCAAATCAAGGGCATTGGTGGCTGAGTAGTTTAAAGCGCACTTTTAGGTATCACAATACCTCCTAGCAGCTAGGTTTGAACCAAACTCAAGATCTTGCTGTGGGAAAGTTTGCAAGTTTGCTTGTCAAAGGTTGGAGGTTTTTTTCCGGATATCTGTTTTTTCTCCATCATCCTAAAAGTGAACACCTCGATATATATAAATAAACATCTTGACCGGGGCACAAACATTGATAATCCACAGAAATTAGATCCTTGTTTAAACTCATATGATCATAGCATTGTTTCACAATCCAATAAATACAGACCTGTTTTTGTGAAATAAATCAATAAAAATTCCCTTTTCTTCATACCTAAATGGTTCCTGATAATTATTTGTAAAATGATGTCATTCCATTGTTGAGACTGTCATGATGTTGAGACTGTTATGATGTTGTTGAGACTGTCATGATGTTGTTGAAACTGTCATGATGTAGCAGTAATTTTATTCCAAAGAAACAATAAAGAAGTGAAATTGTTCCATATGCTCATAGAGAGTAATCCTCTAGTTATTTCTGATCTGTTAACAAGCTTAGTACATAATCACTTGGAAGTCTCATGCTGTCTAGAACCTTTTTACTCCCAATCAAAAATAAGCTCTAAGTGACATGGCACCATCCTTTGTATTGTGATAAAATGATGATATTCCATGTTGCAGTTAGTGTCAGAAATTGCATTTTTTAAGTTTTATAAACAATTCATATTAAAAAATGGAATTGTTTTCTTTGGTTTGATGTGTATGTGAAAGATTGAGATTTTTTGTTTTGATTTTTTAGTTCATAGAACTATGAAGCAACCACAACATAATTCTATAACTGTTGTATGTTTTGATGCTGAAAACAGTTTCCAGAGACCTGTGTATTTTGTAAACCTTACTTAACTAGTAACAACTAATGTTATAGAATTATTTATATCTTTAAAATAATTTTTTTTTTTGATTTTTGATTTCCAACATTAATCATGATATTTAACATATAACTGTTGGACATGCTATAGTTTCAATCACATATGTTTGCTACAAAAAACTTATACATGTATTTTGAATGATTCAAATGAAAAAGTCATCTAAAATGTAACATCTTATAGCAAATTTATATGATACATACTTACACAATTTTGTCTCGGTGATAACTTATTTTAATGAAACAGGCTATAATTACTTCAAAGTTAGATACAGCTATTAAAATCAAACAGATTTTATTTTTGATGATTTGTTCTTCATTCATGTATTTTGTTATGGATTTATGAGACGTCAGGTAATGTAACCTGCCTCATTTTGATCTATAACATACATATTTGTCTATTGTCATTTATCATTATCTTTAAGGCTCTAAAACTTCTTCATCAGAGCTAATGAGATATTGTGGCATCACTTTATATAGGGATGTTCCAGCTATGTTCAAGTAATTTAAATAAGAATGTAAACAAAAATTGTCAAAAAGGATAAAAAAAACTTGAAATTTCACCATCAGTAGACTAAATTTGAGCTACCATGAATCACACAAAGACAAGTCAACTGTAATTGAACTGAAAAGCTTCTCATCATAACTAGATATCTGTACTTACATTGACATTTATTTATTTATAAAATTAAGACAAAATTAATGTTTTTGACCTTATAAAGACAAAGAGAAATTTCAGCCTTTTATTCATAGGTAGAATAAGATCTGTCCAAACAGTTTATTTGGTTAGCTTCATAACTACTCTTGATTTGACTTGGTTAGCAACATTACTCCTCTGGATTTGACTTTGGTAAGCTTCATTATCACTCTTGGTTTAACTTGGTTAGATACATTACCTCTCTTGGTTTGACTTGGTTAGCTACATTGCCTCTCTTGGTTTGACTTGGTTAGCTATCTTATGACTCTTGGTTTGGCTTGAATAGCAACATTACCACTATTGGTTTGACTTTGGTAAGCTTCATTATCACTCTTGGTTTAACTTGGTTAGCTACATTGCCTCTCTTGGTTTGACTTGGTTAGCTACATAACCACTCTTGGTTTGACTTGGTTAGCTATATTACGACTCTTGGTTTGACTTGAAAAGCAACATTACCTCTCTTGGTTTGACTTTGGTTACCTACATAACCACTCTTGGTTAGCTACATTACGACTCTTGGTTTGACTTAAAAAGCAACATTACCTCTCTTGGTTTGACTTGGTTAGCTACATTACGACTCTTGGTTTGACTTGGTATGCTACATTGCCTCTCTTGGTTTGACTTGGTTAGCTACATAACCACTCTTGGTTTGACTTGAAAAGCAACATTAACACTCTTGGTTTAACTTGGTTAGCTACATTGCCTCTCTTGGTTTGACTTGGTTAGCTACATAACCACTCTTGGTTTGACTTGGTTAGCTATATTACGACTCTTGGTTTGACCTGAATAGCAACATTACCTCTCTTGGTTTGACTTTCGTTACCTACATAACCACTCTTGGTTTAACTTGGTTAGCTACATTACGACTCTTGGTTTGACTTGAAAAGCAACATTACCTCTCTTGGTTTGACTTGGTTAGCTACATTACGACTCTTGGTTTGACTTGGTAAGCTATATTGCCTCTCTTGGTTTGACTTGGTTAGCTACATAACGACTCTTGGTTTGACTTGAAAAGCAACATTAACACTCTTGGTTTGACTTGGTAAGCTACATTGCCTCTCTATGTTTGACTTGGTTAGCTACATAAGGACTCTTGGTTTGACTTGAAAAGCAACATTAACACTCTTGGTTTGACTTGGTAAGCTACATTGCCTCTCTTGGTTTGACTTGGTTAGCTACATTACGACTCTTGGTTTGACTTGAAAAGCAACATTACCTCTGCTGATTTGACATGGTCAGTTACATTACCTCTGATGGTTAAACTTGGTCTGCTACATTTTTTTCATGGATTTGATTTGGGTAAGCTGCATTAGTTTTGTTAATTTGACAGGGTCAGTAACAATACCTCTGTTGGTTTGACTTTGTCAGCTACATTACCTCTGTTGGTTTGACTTTGTCAGCTAATAACCTCTGTTGATTTGACTTGCTCAGTTTCATAACCTCTGGTGGTTTGACTTTGTCAGCTACATTACCTCTGTTGGTTTGAATTGGTCAGCTACAAAACCTCTGTTGGTTTGACTTGGTCAGCTACATTACCTCATTGGTTTGACTTGGTCAGCTACGTTACCTCTGTTGGTTTGGCTTTGTCAGCTATATTACCTCATTTGGTTTGTCTTGGTCAGCTACATTACCCCTGTTGGTTTGACTTTGTCAGCTACATTATCTCAGTTGGTTTGACTTTGTCAGCTACATTACATTTGTTTGTTTGACTTGGTCAGCTACATTACCTCTGTTGGTTAGACTTGGTCAGCTACATTACCTCTCTGTTTTTGACTTGTTAAGCTACATTACTTCTGTTGGTTTGATTTGGTCAACTACATAACCTCTATTGGTTTGACTTGTCAGCTACATTACCTCTCTGGTTTTGAATTAATCATCTACATTACCTCTCTGGGTTTGACTTGATCAGCTACATTACTTCTGTTGGTTTGACTTGGTCAACTACCTTTCCTTTGATGATTTGACTTGGTTTTCTAAATTACCTCTCTGGTTTTGAATTGATCATCTACATTACCTCTCTGGTTTTGAATTGATAATCTACATTACCTCTCTGGTTTTGACTTGATCAACAACATACCTCTCTGGTTTTGAATTGATCAACTACATTACCTCTCTGGTTTTGACTTGATCAACTACATTACCTTTCTGGGTTTGACTTTCTTAGATGCAAATGAAAAAAGCTAATATCTTATTCAACTTGGCTTTGCCTTGTCTTAGGCAAGCTTAGTACCAATAAAAATCTGCAGTTTCATTTTTTAAGTTATTGAATAATAAAGCTCTTTTTTTCCTTTCTGGTGAAAATTCCTAATAAATCATAACAAAAAAGTGTTTCAATTACTGTCTGTTATTGTTAATTATTTCGGGAATTGGTATTCAAGATTTAGTTAAAAGGCTAAGAATTATTTTGGCTTTTTTTTATTTATTTATTTTTTTTCATTTACCCAAATTCACTCCTGTTGTCTTTTCACAAAATCTTAAGAACCATTTTTGTGTAAAGTAGCCAGCCAATCCATCTCTCTAGTTACAAGCTTCATAGAGAAACAGATTCTCAAGATGATCCTTTGACCTTGATGACATAGTTTTCTTGATTTCTATTTTAACAGGATTTTTTCCTTACTGAAAATTATTATTACAATTTATGTACATCTAATAGATCTATTGGCAAGTAAAACATAAAATTGTACAGAACTTGTACAGAATTGTGTAGGTAACTCATTTTCAACTTAAGCTGCATTGATTTCTCAATATGTGAGTTTTCTCCCCCTTTTTAATTTCTCAGCTCTGTGCTGCATAACTCAAATCAATAAAAAGAATTATTATTGACTATAGACGCCGGAATTATCTGATACATTCATTTAAACTAGGTAGCGGGAGATGCTTCACCAATTAAAGAAAAAAATCAATGATGGTTCCGCACCAAGTAAATGAAAAAAGATCAATATAAGTTGTTCTGCACTGAATGTTTTTAGGAGAATTATTAATTTTAAGATGAGTTAGATTTACTGACCTTGCTGGTGTATTTATTTGACAACATATGTTATAAAAAATTTTTATTCACTTTTTGATCCAGCCTAATATTTTAACACCAGTTACCAGTTTGAAAATGACCTTGCCATAAAGTTGCATTAATTTGGTGACATATTCTTATATATATATATATATATATATATATATATAATTATTGGCAATGTTACAATTTTCTGGAGAATAAAAAAAATTATGAAATTATATTATCATTAACTATATTTTCATTTCAAAAACCTCATTTGTGAGCTTATTGTATAGAGCATTATGACTGAATGTGTATAATGTTTGTATTCTCTTCTATTACAAGGGGCATACAATATAGAGAATCTTCTTTCAGGAAAAATGGCACTTTTTAATTTCCCTTTTCAGAATCTTTTGCCTTTACATTTATAGTTTTTTTCTTTTCACAAAAATTTTGTTTTTAAAAAGATTGCATGTTTTAGTGTTTGAATGAAAAAATTAGAAAATAACTATAAATAATTTTTTCTGACCTAACATAAAATATACTGATTATTGTCAACATGTTAATATTTTCTTGAAATGACCTTCAAGATAAGCTATTTTTTTTACCTATATGTTTTTATTATTTACACAGTGTATTCTGACCTATTTTAACTGTTGCATATAGGTTATCCATTTTCTTTTGAGATAATAAAAATATAATAATGTTAAATGTCCAAGAAAAAAATCTTAAATTTATTAATGATGTTTATTAGATTAGATGGGTTTGACAGGGTACATGTGTTGTGTACCCCACACAGTTCATTTAGAACCTTTATGCCAGTGGAATATGGAATTACATGAATCTATATTCTCTGCAAAAACAATGTAATTCTAGGAGTTGGTGCATTGTAAATAATTTTTATATTTTATTAAGATAAAAAGTGAAAGGAAATGTTGATGACATTGCTCTCATTTACTGAAGTTCTTTTTTTGTTTGTATATTTTAGGTTATAATACAATATTTTGAAGCAACAACAACGATATGCCTAATAATTCCTTGGTTCAGGGAGATAGGTTTTGCTATAGTATATGGATCATTGATTCTTAAAATGTATAGGTAAGTTGAAACAGTTCTCACAGTTAGTCACACATTGTTGTCATTATCAGCATGGAAATACCTGCTGCTTGGCTATTTTGCCTGCTTGGCCATGGTTTTATTACACAGTTAATCTCCCTTAACTGAACTCTTTAGGACCAAAGTTTGTTTTAGATAGGTTTATTTTTTACATTGGTGTTATAGGTTTGTCCTGATAAAGTTGTATAGACAAGTTCTCTGTTCCATGAAAGTTTAAAGTTTTCACTGGTTACCATTATGTTACCATGTTTAAATTTGTCATTATAATTTCTATAGTTATTTCTATGCCATCACTAAAAATGTACTCATCATGTTATGTGACAGGTAACAATATTTGTTCTCTTTAGGATAAAAATAGGCTGATTTTGTCACTTTCCTATTTTGATACAAAAAGGACTTACAGCAATGCTTGAAAAACCTATTGCAGTTTTAATTTGTGTGTAATATTATCAAAATGTGGTTTTTAAATTTCTGAGTACTTTTATACTATATAACTTACTTTGAGGAAGGCTGAAATTAGACAATTTACAGAAATTCAAGCCATAGAGTTAGTGTTGATATATCAATCTTAATTTATTCATTTACAAATTTAAACTGATAGAATGATAGGTTGGATTTATGTGGTTATAAAACTCAATCAGTATGCTAAGTAATAGCCATTTGTGATTAATATGGCTTATAATGGGTTATATATAATGGGTCAGTTGATATGTTATCCATAGCCCATTGTCATTGTCATTGCTTTCTGTAATACTGTAAACCTTCAAACTTGAATGGTAGTGTTAACCTAGGTTTGCACCATCAAAACCTTTGATCAAAAAGTTTTATTAAAGTGAAATTGAGGTGTTTTAGACCATCAGAAAAATAGATAAAAAATTTTGAACAAAGATTTAAAAAGCTTTAATAAAATAGACCACCATCCTATATTTGTTAAAACTTTGATCAAAGTTTATTTTATTTAATAAAACACAATCAGATAAAAATATGTCAAGTCTTCAAATGATATGCATAGGGAAAACATACTCATACTTTTGTTACATGGATTAGCAACCCCTAACGAAGCAGAACTTTAAACAAAATGTAAAAAAAAATTATTAGACAAGTAGTGGTATTAATTCTAATGTAAATTTTTTAAGCCTTTATGAAAAACTTGGATGGCATTAACACATTAACCTTGATCAAAGTTTTTTGTTAAAGATTTTGGTCAAAGATTTTGATAATAAAAATCTACCTTATTTTTCTTTATTACATTTGTGCTAAAATAAAACAGTGTTTACTTATTATTCATTGAACTGGAGTGCATAAACTAAAAACTAACATGCTAAAATGTTATGTAAAAACTAATGTAACAACATTTTACTGTTATTTCTTTTTATTCTCTAAATAAAATTGCTAAAATAAATCCAGTTTTCAAAAAGATGTGTGATTTATGTTTGAAGTCTCTGATCCAATGCCTGGACAAGACATAAAAACATTTTGAAACATATTTGAAATCCAAGATCAAACATTGTTGTTGATTACATCTCAATTGTTGTGGGAAAAAAATATTTGGGTTATGACCATGATAAAAAATGTTTTGCTATCTGACATAATTTCTGCATTATCACATCAATTTTTCTTGTTCCTGGAAATCACAAATTCATGCTGGTCACAATACCAGAATAAATTACTGACTCAAACAAAGTGGTTTACAAAATAATCATGTCTTTTCTGGTTCCTACAGCCAACCAGAATTATACACTTACGGACAATGTTCTGCTACACCATTAAAAGACAACCATTTTATAAAAGACAGAGAAACTATTTCTTATTTTGTTTCATTATTTGAACCTGAATATAAATACTACTTACCTATATATAAAGAGAACTTTTGTATAGGTTTTTTATGATAGACCTTGTAGACATGGTTTGATTGGAGTTATGTTTCAACTAGTATTGAAGTCTTTAGTTGCCAAGTGGTCTAATGTGTGTGCTTATGGAACACAGTGCTTCTCAATGCCTATGCTCTGGCATAACCTTACTTAAGCAAAGGTTGGTGGTCTTCTCTAGGTACTTTGATTTCCTCCACCATCCAAAAACTGACTCCCTCAATATAAACGATAAAAATCTTAGCTTGGGCATTAAACACAATTACTAACTTTAAGTTGTTTTAAGTTGTTAGGTGCTTTGCCATTACTGCTTGATACTACCATTTTGTCATTATTTTCATTGCCTATTCAAAGTCAGGTACTTTATTTTCAACAATCTCATGATGAATTTTTCTTGTCTTGCTTTCTTATTTCATTCTTGTTTGCATATGTAAGAAATGATTCCAGCTGCTATTTTATCTTTTCATCAGCATAATTAGAATTAGTGCAATGTAATTAAGATTATCTCCCTTTGAGACCAGAAATTTAAGTGGCTATTGTACAGAGTAGAGAGTAGAGTATTGGTGTTTAATGTCCAAGTCAAGAGTATTTCACTTTTGGCAAGATGTTGCCAGCTATAGGTAAAAAATGCAGATATTTTGCCTGTGCGTTGCGCTGATGGCATTATACAGCAGGGTTCTTTAGCATGCCATGCCTACCGTGACAAGGAACCTTAATCATTTTTAAAGTTCAAATCCGAAAGAACTGTGACTTTCACTTCGTAATGCCAGGTGCTTGGCAAAAGAACAGTCAATACTCGCTTTTAAGTCTTGGGTCAGACCTGGTCAATGTTCAAACCCACGACCTCCACTTAAAAGGCAAGAACTCTACCAACTGAGCTACTGCAGTGGTGCTTTTGTACAGGATAAGGATTATAAATTGTATTTTGTTATATGTATATTAATATGTTAAATTAGTTATGAAAATTCATAAATAATGTTCAATTTTAATTTCAGATTATTGGCGGAGTTTCAATCTCGCAAGGCACATAGGGTTCATGTACGGGATAAGGACCTAATGAAGTATTTATGTTGTGTTATAATAGTTGTGTTAGGGTATATGTCGGCATGGACCACAGTTACATTAGATCATATTAGTGAAGGAAAGACTATTTTAGAGATAGGTGTAACATCAACAGACAATTTAAAATATTATGTGTGTAAATCAGGATGGTGGGAATATGTTATAGAAATAGGTATGTATTATGATATAACATGTGCCAGTTGTCACAAATACACACACATATACACATGGTAAGCAAGTTTAGATTTAATTTTAATTTTGTGTGTAAATCAAGATTGTTAGAATATCTTAATTTCTGTTAATATATATATATTTATATAATTATGAGTCACACTCATATATTCCAGTAGTGTTGTTTACAGAAAGTTCTGAAAAATAGACTTGACTTGTGTGACATATGATTCTCAGTAACATTGTGTGAACATGGTGTGACACATGAAAAAAAATCTATCATAACGTACTTGGTGAGACAAAGGAAACTATACCCTGAGTTTGGAATGTAAGTCCAGAACTGCTTCATTATATTCTGGACCAAAAATATTAGACCTTAAATTCAAATTTATTTTTTCACACAGTGGGTTCTAAAAGAGTTCATTTATACTGCACCATTATATATATACTAGTATATGGCTATTTCACTTTGCACTTGACTGTTTCACCCTTTTACACCCTTGGTCTGGTTCATATACATCTTCTTTTTGGAAATACTTTTATTGTTGTTTGTTTAATTACTTTTTAAAATTCCAAAGAAACCTTTCTGATTCAGAGAAAACCTTGAAGATCTCTCTCTCTCTACCTCCCTCTTTATATATTTATAACCTAAAACTATCTTTCAGTTTAAATAACTATCTTTTAACAACCTTTAGTTTGAGATATTTGATACTAAAAATGTTCATGAATGTTACATAGAATAAAATGGAATTAGATGAAGCTTGTTTTGATGTTCTGACATAAATAACTTCAAATATGAAAGGAATTTATTTAAAATTTATCAAAGAAGTGTTATTCAGTATTACCCAGAATTATACCATGATAAACATTTTATCCATTCTTGTAAACATGGTTTACATAAGGTTTGATTTGTACAAGATTTAGTTTAACTAAGGTTCAGTTTACTAAGAGTTCAGGCAGTTAACACACATGTTGGTTTACATAGAGTTTGATTTGTACAAGATTTAGTTTAACTAAGGTTCAGTTTACTCAGAGTTCAGGCAGTTAACACACATGTTGGTTTACATAGGGTTTGATTTTTACAAGATTTAGGTTAACTAAGGTTCACTTTACTCAGAGTTCAGGCAGTTTACACACATGTTGGTTTACATAAGGTTTGATTTGTACAAGATTTAGGTTAACTAAGGTTCACTTTACTCAGAGTTCAGGTAGTTAACACACATGTTGGTTTACATAGGGTTTAATTTGTACAAGATTTAGGTTAACTAAGGTTCACTTTACTCAGAGTTCAGGCAGTTAACACACATGTTGGTTTACATAGGGTTTGATTTGTACAAGATTTAGGTTAACTAAGGTTCACTTTACTCAGAGTTCAGGTAGTTAACACACATGTTGGTTTACATAGGGTTTAATTTGTACAAGATTTAGGTTAACTAAGGTTCACTTTACTCAGAGTTCAGGCAGTTAACACACATGTTGGTTTACAAAGGGTTTGATTTGTACAAGATTTAGTTTAACTAAGGTTCAGTTTACTAAGAGTTCAGGCAGTTAACACACATGTTGGTTTACATAGGGTTTGATTTGTACAAGATTTAGTTTAACTAAGGTTCAGTTTACTCAGAGTTCAGGTAGTTTACACACATGTTGGTTTACATAGGGTTTGATTTGTACAAGATTTAGTTTAACTAAGGTTCAGTTTACTCAGAGTTCAGGCAGTTAACACACATGTTGGTTTACATAGGGGATGATTTGTACAAGATTTAGTTTAACTAAGGTTCAGTTTACTCAGAGTTCAGGCAGTTAACACACATGTTGGTTTACAAAGGGTTTGATTTGTACAAGATTTAGTTTAACTAAGGTTCAGTTTACTAAGAGTTCAGGCAGTTAACACACATGTTGGTTTACATAGGGGATGATTTGTACAAGATTTAGTTTAACTAAGGTTCACTTTACTCGGAGTTCAGGCAGTTTACACACATGTTGGTTTACATAGAGTTTGATTTGTACAAGATTTAGTTTAACTAAGGTTCAGTTTACTCAGAGTTCAGGTTGTTTACACACATGTTGGTTTACATAAGGTTTGATTTGTACAAGATTTAGTTTAACTAAGGTTCAGTTTACTAAGAGTTCAGGCAGTTAACACACATGTTGGTTTACATAGGGGATGATTTGTACAAGATTAAGTTTAACTAAGGTTCACTTTACTCGGAGTTCAGGCAGTTTACACACATGTTGGTTTACATAGGGTTTGATTTTTACAAGATTTAGTTAACTAAGGTTCAGTTTACTAAGAGTTCAGGCAGTTAACACACATGTTGGTTTACATAGGGGATGATTTGTACAAGATTTAGTTTAACTAAGGTTCACTTTACTCAGAGTTCAGGCAGT
Source organism: Tegillarca granosa (assembly GCA_029721355.1). Classification (NCBI taxonomy): domain Eukaryota; kingdom Metazoa; phylum Mollusca; class Bivalvia; order Arcoida; family Arcidae; genus Tegillarca; species Tegillarca granosa. Next base: position 30,138,620 of record CM056597.1, on the reverse strand, counting down.
TTACACACATGTTGGTTTACATAGGGTTTGATTTGTACAAGATTTAGTTTAACTAAGGTTCAGTTTACTCAGAGTTCAGGCAGTTTACAAACATGTTGGTTTACATAGGGTTTGATTTTTACAAGATTTAGTTAACTAAGGTTCAGTTTACTAAGAGTTCAGGCAGTTAACACACATGTTGGTTTACATAGGGGATGATTTGTACAAGATTTAGTTTAACTAAGGTTCACTTTACTCAGAGTTCAGGCAGTTTACACACATGTTGGTTTACATAGGGTTTGATTTGTACAAGATTTAGTTTAACTAAGGTTCAGTTTACTCAGAGTTCAGGTAGTTAACACACATGTTGGTTTACATAGGCTTTGATTTGTACAAGATTTAGTTTAACTAAGGTTCAGTTTACTCAGAGTTCAGGCAGTTAACACACATGTTGGTTTACATAGGGTTTGATTTGTACAAGATTTAGTTTAACTAAGGTTCAGTTTACTCAGAGTTCAGGTAGTTTACACACATGTTGGTTTACATAGGTATTGATTTGTACAAGATTTAGTTTAACTAAGGTTCAGTTTACTCAGAGTTCAGACCGTTTACAAAAGATTTTTGTGGCTTTTCTTTCACAAAATTCTTAACATTTAGAAAAATATCAAGTCACATTCATTGTGAGTGTGTCACACACTTTTGCATGTAAATCACACTCACATGTAAGCTTTAATGAACACACACACATTTTCAAAATGCCTAAAATAAAAAATGATGATGCAGATTTAAGTTTGTTTACAATATCAGCGGCCAGCACTAAACTTTTAGATCCAGCCAAAAAGTTCCATTTGTTTTTTGTTAATTTTGAAGATTTCACTGCTGAATAAACAAGAACTTTGTTGTATCTATTATGTCTCAAAACACAGTAGAATGTATGAATTTACACCATCATTTCATTTTTCCAGGGGTTACCCCTGGTCCCCTTCCTTCTAGTCTGGCATTTAAGATGCATGCATTTTTCAGATTATCACACATTTAACTTTAAAAATCCTTGACAGTTATGCCTTAAGTTGAGACATAATGTGTAAAGTAAAACAAATGCAGGTGAAACAATTAAGAAACCTAATTTTTCATTGCTATAACATATTGTATAAGTATAATTTTTCTACCTTCATCTATTGTCAATGGCATTTCTGTATAAGTGAAACAACATTGATTGAGACATTCAGTCACTAATTAAATTATGAACATTCTACACCTTTTTACATTGAGACTAGAAGCAATTATAATACCATGATTTATTGATTAATTTATCACCTTTAGCTGGTAACATCTTGATTTAAGTCAAATTATCAAGACTGTATTCACTCACTGCATTGTGGTATTGCTTATATAGTGTAAAATCTAGATCATTTAGTATTTATTATATGTGGAAGGAAGACTATTGATTAATAATTCATGTCATTGTAAGGTTTTATACCAAGCCAATAAATGTGTCATGGAATCATAATTACTTAGGCCATTGGTATCTTATTATATGTTTATCGTCATAAAAGACTTAAAACTTAAATCATAACAAAGACACCCTCCCTTTACTGCTAATAAATAATAAATGTTACTAGGCCATGGGGTTCTGTTTGTATGTTTATTGTCAAGTGATTGTGTAATTGTATGTAACCTCATTTATATTGACAATTTTTTCAAACAGTATGAAACTTTTTACCTTGGCCTACTGTCATTCAGACTACAGGCCAAAGTTGCATTTACTACTAGTATACAGTCAGAGGAGATACTAGGCTAATTATTATCCACATTTTAAAATCCAAAATAAAAACAAATTTGAAGAATGATAATTGTCCAATCATATATCAGCAATTAAAAGTACTAGTGGCCTATGTAAAGATTGCTATGCTAGATGGCATTAGAGGTCAAATTGTTAGCTTACAAATCATGAAGTGCCTCTCATTCTCTGGGTTCCACTTTGGGTGGATCCTAGTGCTAGAAAGTTTATCAGTTTGCTTTTCAAAGCTGAGTTTTTTGTTTATTTTATATAAAAGTTTTAGAGGTTGGGTTACTTCATTTTTTTTTTTTTTTTGCCACTCATTGACTTAATTACCATTTTAATAAAACTGTAATACATGTATATATTTTACTGGTGTCTAAAACAGCTGTATAATACATGTGTACCATTCAATAATAATATCTTAAACCATAAGGTGCTATTAAGTAAATGTTTAGTTTTGGGTCATTAATACATGATTTTTTTATCATAATAATCAAAGAAATGTAAATCTGAACTATAACATGCCATATACAACTAAACCATAAATATTTTAGTACCATAGGCTACTTGATTTTTATCACTGGAAAAACAAGCTTTATCATCCAAAGCTACTGTGTTTAATGGCTAATTAATTAATAGTCTTAGTATTACAGCAGGTTGGTGCTGTTAGGGCAACAGTGTTTAAAACAACCTGGTACTGTGTCTGTTATGGATGTCCATTATAAGGCCATGGGATTTAATGTTGAGTTAACATTAGTCTTTTTAAAATAGGTTGGTTGATTGTAATGTTATTTAATGTGGCATCAGCAATTACTTAGCCATTCATGACGAGAGCAAGGTTTTTAATCAGTAGGGATTAATCTTAGACTTCGTGTATGTGTGAGATATGTGAGTGTTTGAGATATGTGAGATATGCGAGTGTGTGAGATAAATGTGAGTGTGTGAGATATGTGAGTGTGTGACATGTGAGTTTGTGAGATATGTGTATGTGAGATATGAGTGTGTGAGATATGTGTGTGTGGGATATGTGAATGTGTGTGAGATATGTGAGTGTGTGAGATATGTGTGATGTGTATTATGGTCTGCCTTGTACTAGGGTGCACTCAGGATAACTTTTTGTTAAGGTGTTATCTCACTGTTTTAGTTTAGCCTGGACAAACATACTACTCCCCTAGTCCATTATCCTAGCATTGGATGAACCAGTGAACTCTCCCCTTAACCATGCATCAGACAAGGAAAATGTACATGAATGTAAAAATTTTAAAGTCTTATTTATGATCCAGCTGCAGTCTCTTTAAAATAAATTTGTTTACATTTGATTTATTTGTTTGTATGCTAAGTAAAAATTCAACAACTCAGTTATTATCAATTTTAACTTATTTTGCTTGTGTAACATTATTTTGCCAAATTACAATTGATTTGAAAAGTATGCTGACAGTAATGCATGTTAAATGTCTACAAGTTAGATCATTTAATATGCCACTGAAAATATTTTATTGGAAGCATATAGTGTTAGGTCTGTCTCAAAACTTCCATCTGCCCAGCTGTCTGTGATACATTGTTGGCTGTCTTGATACATTGGTTGTCTGTGATACAATGTTGGCTGTCTGTGATACATTGGGTGTCTGTGATACATTGGTTATCTGTGATACATTGTTGGTTGTCTGTGACACATTGTTGGCTGTCTGTGATTCATTGGTTGTCTGTGATACATTGTTGGTTGTCTGTGATACATAGGTTGTCTGTGATACATTGGTTGTTTGTGATATGTTGTTGGTTTTCTGTGATACATTGTTGGTTGTCTGTGGTAAATTGTTGGTTCTGTGATACATAGGTTGTCTGTGATACATTGGTTTCTGTGATACATTGTTGGTTGTCTGTGGTAAATTGTTGGTTCTGTAATACATAGGTTGTCTGTGATACATTGGTTGTCTGTGATACATTGTTGGTTGCCTGTGATACATTGTTGGTTGTCTGTGAAACATAAGTTGTTTGTGATACATGGTTGGTTTTCTGTTATACATTGTTGGTTGTCTGTGAAACATAAGTTGTTTGTGATACATTGTTGGTTTTCTGTTATACATTGTTGGTTGTCTGTGAAACATTGGTTGTTTGTGATACATGGTTGGTTTTCTGTTATACATTGTTGGTTGTCTGTGATACATAGGTTGTCTGTGATACATTGGTTGTTTGTGATATGTTGTTGGTTTTCTGTGATACATTGTTGGTTGTCTGTGGTAAATTGTTGGTTCTGTGATACATAGGTTGTCTGTGATACATTGGTTTCTGTGGTACATTGTTGGTTGTCTGTGGTAAATTGTTGGTTCTGTAATACATAGGTTACCTGTGATACATTGGTTGTCTGTGATACATTGTTTGTTTTCTGCTATACATTGTCGGTTGTCTGTGAAACATAGGTTGTTTGTGATACATGGTTGGTTTTCTGTAATACATTGTTGGTTGTCTGTGAAACATAGGTTGTTTGTGATACATGGTTGGTTTTCTGTTATACATTGTTGGTTGTCTGTGAAACATAGGTTGTTTGTGATACATTGTTGGTTTTCTGCTATACATTGTCTGTTGCCTGTTATACATAGGTTGTTTGTGATTCATTGTTGGTTTTCTGTTATACATTGTCGGTTGTCTGTGAAACATAGGTTGTTTGTGATACATTGTTTGTTTTCTGTTATACATTGTCGGTTGTCTGTGAAACATAAGTTGTTTGTGATACATTGTTTGTTTTCTGTTATACATTGTCGGTTGTCTGTGATACATAGGTTGTTTGTGATACATTGTTTGTTTTCTGTTATACATTGTCGGTTGTCTGTGATACATAGGTTGTTTGTGATACATTGTTTGTTTTCTGTTATACATTGTCGGTTGTCTTTGAAACATAGGTTGTTTGTGATACATGGTTGGTTTTCTGTTATACATTGTTGGTTGTCTGTGATACATAGGTTGTTTGTGATACATGGTTGGTTTTCTGTTATACATTGTTGGTTGTCTGTGAAACATAGGTTGTTTGTGATACATTGTTTGTTTTCTGTTATACATTGTTGGTTGTCTGTGAAAGATTGGTTTCTGTGCAATAAAATAAGTTTTGGTTTTATTTTTGTTTTTTAGTAGAATTTGAATGAACTTAATACAACTATAGATTGTAAGAATTTAAGCTTAATTATTGAGGAGTTCATCCTTAAGAGTTGAGGTCAATGTTAAAATAAATTCATTTAAGGATTTGAGTACAATAAAATGTGTTTTGTTTTGATGGAATTTCATCATTTTTATTTATTGATAGACTTCTTGAAAGAAAAAACAAATTGGTTTTGGGGGTTAAGGTTATTGTTTCTTTGACAACATTAAGAGGTGGAATTTAATCATCTTTAAAGCACTGATATTTTTGAAAGGAAGAAGACTCTAAGTTTGGAGATTATAGCTTAAAGATTAAGATCATCGTTACTGTAAATAGATTTAAGGTTTTCACACAAAAGCTTAAGTTTACCCATGTTAAATCTCCAGTTGGCAGAGTGGTTAAGGTGCTAGTCTTCTAAACAAGACCTCTCACAATTATGGGTTCTACCCTAGTAAACTGCAAGTGAGAAAGATTTACTGTTTGGACCTGTTTCAGTGTAATGAATTGAGTCATTGGTTTGTTTATCAGTAATATTATGGCATGAGTGTGCACTTGTAAAAAGCAGACAAAAACACTTGCGCAATAAGCTACGGTTTCCTCCACCATTCCTAAAGTGACAACCTTGAAATAAGTAAAAGATTTGAATCCAATCTAATCCTATCCTCTGAAATCTTTGATGTGTTTCATTTTATTCAATTTTTTTTTTTCAGCTGAACTATTATTTCTTTGTTTTGGTATATACCTCTGTTATCGTGTGAGATCGGCACCTTCCGATTTTTCTGAAGGTACATATGTCTCTGCAGCAATATGTTATGAGGCTGTTTTATCTACAATATTCTATATTCTTAGGTAAGTTCTTAATTTACATATAAATTGATTATAATTTTTTTTTCTAAAAATACTTAATACAAATCAATAATACATACTGTGTGGCCAGAATTTTATTTTCTTAATGAAAGAAAGAAAAAAATCAGGTTTGATGTAATAAAACATGTTCAATTAATGACATCTGATTCAATTCTAATGTTTTTGATAATTTTTTTTACAAGAGATTTATTATATTTTAGAAAAGAAAATTAGTATGTTTTAGTTTCATCCAAATATGAATGTAAAAACTCACTTTGTTAAGATATATTATGTGAAAACCCTTATTCATGATTATATATAGAATCAATTACACAATTACACAGCCTTTTTCTTTCATAACTTGATAAAAGAAATAATGATGTAATCATGGAAATTTCTTCAATAAGGGATTTTTCTATGTCAGTTCAATTTTTAGAACAATTTTAATTACCTTGTTTCTAATTTTATTTCATATATATATAACAGGAGTATTATGTTTTTATGTCTGTCACTCCTGGTTCTTTGGTTTATCTGTCCATCCATCAATCTGTTAATCCATCCATTTATCCATACATCCCTTATCCATTGATCCATTTATCTATACATCCGTTATCCATTGATCCATTTATCCATTGATCCATTGATCCATTTATCCATACATCCTTTATCCATTGATCCATTTATCCATTCACCCATTATACATCCACCCATTATCCATACATCCATTTATCCATACATCAGTTATCCATCCATCCATTTATCCATACACCCTGTTATCCATCCATCCATTTATCCATACACCCCGTTATCCATCCATCCATTTATCCATACACCAGTTATCCATCCATCCATTTATCCATACACCCCGTTATCCATCCATCCATTTATCCATCCATCCATTTATCCATACACCAGTTATCCATCCATCCATTTATCCATACACCCCGTTATCCATCCATCCATTTATCCATCCATCCATTTATTCATACACCCATTATCCATTCAACCATTTATCCATACATCCATTATCCATTTACCCATTTATCTATAAACCCATTTTCATTCCATCCATTTATCCTTGCACACATTATCCATTGATCCGTTTATCCATACACCCAAAAGTTATCCATCCACCCATATCCATACACCCGCTATCCATCCATCCATTATCCATACACCCATTTATCCATACATCAATCCTTTCTTTATACCATGGATTCAAAGTTTGTTACCTTCAACTATTCATTTTAATGTGTATAACACAGATATAAGTTTATTGATAAAACAAAGTTAAATTTAAATATTAACATTTTTGCTAAGGCATTCTGGAGTATAATTGTGCACATTTTTACATAGATTAAGCTACAATGAGTTAGATTTCTATTTGACCTGTTTATTGATGCACTCGTTATGTTGAAGTATAACATTATAAAGTGAACTACATGTAATGTCATTATAGTCTTACTTATTTTGGGGCATTCATTTCTGGGGTGCTGAAAGAAAACTGGAGTACTCTGAGAGAAAACTATTGACCTTTGACAAGCAAACTTACAAACTTTTCCCATTTAAATCTGTTTGAATTGGATTCAGACCTAAGTGGCCATAGGTTCAGTGATCTGTAAGTCCACCAGCTAGACAGCCAAGCCACTTAGACTTGTTCAGGTGTACTTAGTTTTAAACTTAGCTATATGATGTAAAGAAGGACTCATTTTATACCCTCAAAACAAGCATGAGGAATGGTGTCACGGTAGCATTTGTTTTAGAAAAATTTTGTTTATAGATAATGAATAGGTGAGAAACACTGTTTTTCTGGTGGTTCAAACATAATTTGCATTTATTTTGTAAATAAACCTTTTTTCTAAATTTGTAATAAAAAAAAAAAGAATCAATTAAAAATTCATTTATTTTGTTAATCCACACTTTGGGTCTTGCTAATATTTTTCAGAATAAGTAAAATGTGTAGACAAAATGAATTTTAAATATTTTGTTTATTTAATATTCAATTCTTTATTAATTGATATTTTAGATATTATCTGATTTAAGTTTTCTCTATGATTTGTTTTACAGACATATATATTGGTTAGATCTTCATCCAGATTATTTATTCTTAATGTATTTTGTCCGCTGTCAAATGACTGTTACTGTGACGCTGCTTTTAATATTTGGACCAAAGGTATGTAATATGTAGGATTTCATTTGATCAATTGATTTTTCATCCTCGAGCTCTTTTTTACAATACAGGGCTTTTGATCTGCTTTATAGGGGCAAAAACCAATATTTTTACCAAAGTATTTTGGTATCTTTTCAATCTAAACAATTTTAGTATAAAATTGAAACTTATTTATACTGTTTGTTTTTCATTACAATTATTTTTCCAAAATTAAATTAAATATCACTTGTATTTCCCCAATCACAAAGACCCTGGGTCCCATTAGCAAAAAGGAGGGGTAATAGTCCTGTAATATAGATATCTGATATTTTTTGGTTAGTTCGTTGAAATTGAAAAAATGTTTTAGATAATGTCTATTAGTAAGACCCTAGGCCACAATTAAAAATATCTTTGTTTCCCCTTGCCCTACCCTTACTTCTGATATTGGGTAGGTAGATAGGTTTTTCGTTTTTTTGGTTTTTTTTTTCATAGTTTTCTTTTCTGGTTAGGAAACATTCTTCACATGTCACCTTGTATGTTTACTAATACATCTTCATCACTACTGCGTTTGTAAGAGAAACAACCAGCAATCTTTAATTTTAAGATGTAGAGTACACAATTAACACCAAGTTTTTGTTTTGGTCCTAAAACAGTTTTATTTTCGAAGAATTTCTTCAATTGATTGCTTTATAATGGAGCAAATGTATAAGTCCACCATTAAAGAGGTTATGCCATAGTCTTTGTGCTACATGATCCATATCTCATTATCTTTAGTGACGGACATCAGTGTTAAATGTTAAAAGTTGTTTTGTTTTTTAACAAGTGGTATAGGTTAAATATGCTTTTTTAACAACTCTTGTTTATTTTCCAGCTTTTGTATGCACACCGACCACCAGATGATCAGTCACATATAAGAAACAGAGCTTACTCGTCCTCGGAGCCAGATAATATGGCACCAGAAACAATGAAGCTCAACATTGGTGTATCATCTAATGGTGATGTAGATGTTGGAGAGTTAAGTTTAGCTGATATGGAGATAGAAGATATAAGAGTAAGTTATGATATGATAAATTCATACATGTACTTGATATGATATTGTTATAGAACTCTGAATAAAGAATGGTATTGTGTTGATGAATCAAACAAAAATATTGATGGAGGCAGTAGCTAAGTAAATGTGAAGTTGTAAAAATATATATCTTTGTTGTGTGTTAAAAGTAAGACAAGTGAAGGTTCCTTACTATAGAACATTAATCAATCATAAAATTTTCTTTCCCTACTGATCACCTTTTGAATTCAGTTCTAGATAGCATATTCTAATGTTAGAGAAAGATCTTTTATTTCACTTGTTCTGTGCCATTTCACACTATGTTCTAAAACTGGAATGAAGAATTTCTCCTTCACTGATCTTTAACTTGGAATATGAAAACATGAAAAATAATGTACAGTTTTATGTTAAATATGAAATGGTTTAAATTTTATCATCAAAAAAGAGTACATGTAATTATGAATTACAAATGCAGTAAAAGCTAGAACTAAAAACATCATTTGTTGAAATTAGCTCAGAGTCTGTATACCGCAGATAAGCATACCACCTCTCAAGTTACATTATCGACACTGGGTGAACAAATAGATACACATTGCTCTTAATGCTGGCCACCAGGTAAGGAAGCATTACTTCAAATTTTAAATTACGACCCAGCTTGGGTTCCAACCCATGACCTCCTGCATTAGAGCAGATGCTTTACCTCTGTGCCATGGATTTTAATAAGGAGTTAAACAATAAGTTGAGAAAAACTTCTTAAGAAATTGCCTTTTAGAGAAACATTGAATGAGGTAAAATAACTAAGGGACATTATAAGTGGGTTTTACTGTATATTTAAATGTTTATTTTTTTCAGCTTGAGTTGAAACGTTTGTATACACAACTACAGATATATAAGACAAGAACAATGAGAAAAGACAATCCTCATATATCAAAACGACGAGGTGGAAGAAAACAAACACATCGGAGATTCTCATTAAGTCAGGCATTCCATCACAAACATCGTCACCACCATGAACATGACCATGAACATGAGATGTCCAAAACACCAGAAGAATCAACGAACAGTGCTGAAGCAGTTACCATGGCGTTTGAAACAGCGGCCAATAAATGTGATGATATTCATGATAAAGATAACAAATCTAGTGGACAGTGTACAGTGACTTTCAAAATGGGTCTCAAGTAGTTGCATTTTTTTTTTAATTTGGACATCTTTATGATTGTTCTTTCAGGGCCAAATAGGACCATGCAAGGCAGTTCACATGGCATTATCATTATTACTATTATTATTATCATTATTATTTAGTATTCATTGGTAGTTTATTAAGTTTACATTTTATTTTGTCATCGAATTCCCATTTCATTATTACTAAAAATTGTCTCCCTTTTTTATAAGAGTTATATCCCCTTCTCTTCGTTATATTTAATCATTTACACTTTAAGTTATGAAAAGGATTCAGTCATGACAAAGACAAGGCATTTACTTTGCAAAAAGCATTTTATAAATGCTGACTAACATTGCAATACATGTATAAGCAGAACTGTTCAAACATTACATTTAAGGAATAAAAACATTCAAAAGATGAAAATTTAATAAAATGTAATATGTAATATATAACATCAAACCTTAGAAGACTATTAAGAAGAAATAACTCTTATAAAAGGGCAACATTTTGTTATAGGGAAAGGGATTTTCATAATCATTATTTTGTGAGGTGTTCATAAATTTTAAGGAACATGTTATATATTTATGAATTAGAAAATAATGAATATCATTTTTCAAAGGCTGTGAATCGCTGTAGTTAAAATTAACATTTGTGATATAATTTTTTTAAGAATTGTTGGTAACAATTTAGAAATTAGTATATTTTTTTTAATTTCACTTTGACATTGTTATAATTAAGAGGTTCTCAGCAGAGTATCCACTAAATCAGTTGGATCTGTTTATCATTTGATATTCTTCACATTTGTGTAAGATTATTATTAACTTCCATTGGATATTGTATTCATATAATTTGACATTTTTTGACATTATTCTTGGAATAAGTAGCACTTCCAATAACATAACTGGAACAAATAGTTGTGATCCACTAAATCTAGTGTGAACATTAGTATATAGATGAAGCCCATATATATATATATATATATATATATATATATATATATATATATATATATATATATATATATATATATATATATATATATATTGTAAAGAAAAACAAAATTTAACACCTTCATTAAGAATTAATACATGTACCATTCGTGAAACTACATGTATCAAACTATTGTATTCAATGCAGTAAACTGTTGTTTGATGCAGGTTATACTGTTATACCATTCTAATGCCTCATCATGGGTTATCTAAATCCTTTTAATTATCAAAGCTTTATTTCTGGAATAATGTCATATTTAAGATTCAATGATTTCATGTAAATCTGATGTAGATCCACATCATCATTAAAAAATTTCACATGATACATTTATGAACTACTTCCTTTTTTAATTTTAAATGTTTACATGATGGTGTAATTTTATTCCTGCATGAAAAAAAGTTTTGGAAAGCATGAAACTCTGTAGTAATTATGAAACTGAACCAAAATTATTCCCTGAAATCAGTATATCTATTTTTTATAAATAATAATCAATGGGTTTTGCATAAACACCTTTAAGACAAGAGAATTTTTGGGATTTTTTAAAATGTTATTTCTGGGAATTTTAGGTCTTCAGAAACTTGACCTGTGACAATATTTGTTTTTGAAATCATTGGGAAATTTAGATATTGGAACTCAAAATTATGAACAAATGTGTTATTTCAAAGATAAGTAAGAAAGTTTTACCTACTTGACATATTTTAATTTGACTGTCTTCCTTATTTCTCTTCTTTGTAAGTCTTTGGATCTCAGTGGTTCTATCTCAGGGTGTTTCTAGGCCTGCCATTTTATCTTTGACCCTGAGGGTTCCTTTTGATGTTTGCTGCATCTCAGTAAAAATTGAATGTTTGAGATGCAAAAAGATGGAATTTATGTCAATAAAGTATTTATAAAAAAACAAGAAAGAAATTACATAAAGCATTTTACATGTGGTGTGTTTCCTTTTACATTTATGCATAACTGTTTAAAATTCATCAGGCATCCCTGATATATAGATTGCTAAAATGAGAGAGAGAGAGAGAGAGAGAGAGAGAGAGAGAGAGAGAGAGAGAGAGATTTGACTGGGTAGTGAACTTTGTTAATGGGTTTTTTGTATTGTTTTATTAAGATTTATTTATTTAATTTATTAATTTTATTTTGTTTTATTTATATATATATAAATTATTTATTTTTAATTGTTCCAGATACTCAGATGTGTAATATTTTATATATATTTAAATTATACAGATTGCAGGAGACATTGTAAATTTACTTTTCAGATTTTCATACTTTTTTTAAAGATTTAATTTTATTTATCTGTTTTTGCTATCAGGAACAGAAGTATCTAAAAAGTATAACCAAGCATATATATTGTGCCAGTACATTTTACTGTAAGAACCTCTAAAAATCATCGATATATCTGGGCTTGGGGTTTCACAGCTAGTAGCTGTTTTGTCACTCGCATAAATTTGACATAATTTTTTCTTCTGTTTTTGTAAAATCATTAAAGGAACATAGTAAATGATTTTTCTTTGATATCATTTTCATAAGCATAACACACTATAAGTATTACTTGACTATTTTTGCAATTTATTGAGGGAGGTTGGTTAAAGAGTTATCTCCCTTATGCTACATGCTGCTTCTCTTTTAAAAACTCGGAGAGAGTTTTAACTTATTTTCAATTGAAATTTTTTATCAGCTTTACTCAGACATGATTTTTTTAAAAGTAAGAGGTACAAAATCATAATTCAGTGTTATAAAAATGACTTATTTTCTGTATTTTTTAAGAATCAGTATTCTTCATTGTTCCTTAGAAAAAGTTTATTTACACAACTTATTTTAGCATTGGATTTTCATCTTTCTATTTTTCCGTCATTTTAAAAAGTTCAAACTATTATATTCTTCTGTTACAGAGGGGGCCTTGCTGGACAAGTTGTCTAAAGCAAATGCTTATAGATTACATCACTTATTATTGCCTAAATTTGAAACATCTCAAAGAAAATCTTAGTATGAAGAAAGCATGTCAGTTTGCTTGCCAGATGTATGTCGGTTTTTCTACATGTACTCTGTTATTTTCCACCATCCCAGAACTGACTGACTCGAAATAAGTACAATAATTTTGACAAGCATAAAAAACATATACTCCACTTTACTCCATATTGCTCTCCCGTTCAAAGAATCAGTGTTTGTAATATCACTGGATATTATATTACACTGAATCAGTATTTGTAATATCCCTGGATATTATATTACACTGAATCAGTATTAGTAATATCATTGGATATTATATTATACTAAATCAGTATTAGTAATATCCCAGGATATTATATTACACTGAATCAGTATTTGTAATATCCTAAGATGTTATATTACACTGAATCAGTATTTGTAATATAAAACTGGATATTATTTACACTGAATCAGTATTTGTAATATCCTAAGATATTATATTACACTGAATCAGTATTTGTAATATCCCAAGATGTTATATTACACTGATTCAGTATTTGTAATATAAAACTGGATATTATTTACACTGAATCAGTATTTGTAATATCCCAAGATATTATATTACACTGAATCAATATTTGTAATATCCCTGGATATTATATTACACTGATTCAGTATTTGTAATATCCCAAGATATTATATTACACTGATTCAGTATTTGTAATATCACTGGATATTATTTACACTGAATTAGTATTTGTAATATCCCAAGATATTACATTACACTGATTCAGTATTTGTAATATCCCAATATATTATATTACACTGAATCAGTATTTGTAATATCCCAAGATGTTATATTACACTAATTCAGTATTTGTAATATCCCAAGATATTTTATTACACTGAATCAGTATTTGTAATATCACTGGATATTATTTACACTGAATCAGTATTTGTAATATCCTGAATAATCTGAAATTGTTACATGCACTAAAAGTGAATTCTTTTTAAAGATATAACAATCCTGGAACTAGCAAAGATGAAAATGGAGACAACATTTTTGGTTTGTATAAAACAATACAAATTTATAATTGGGCAAAATTTGACATTTCTCTATAACTATTTTATTTGAAATTGCTTGCTTTTATAGTGGGAAATATCACTGCCACACAATTTCTCAAAAACCAGAAAAGTCAGCCCATGTACTAAGTATTTATAATTATCAAAAAATTGCATTTGCAAAATGGTATATCTAGGGGACCATAAATTGTTTTTAGACCAATCAGAGGAATTTTGCATGCTCCATTTAATTTTATATAAACAATTAGTTTCAGTAGAAAAGATTACTGTTGCTGTTTTGATTTTGTGTTCAAAGTAAATTGTTCAGATGAACTTTTAAAAACTATCAGTTATCCTTCAGTAAATAGGCAACCTCTCTTTAAAGAGCTTAAGTAGAACCTGTAAAAATAAACCCTGAATAAACAGGCAACCTCTCTATACAGATTTACAATAGAACCTGTAAAAATAAACCCTGATTAAACAGACAACCTGTCTATACAGAACTATAGTAGAACCTGTCAAATTAAACCCTGAGTAAACAGGCAACCTCTCTATACAGAACTACAGTAAAACCTGTAAAAATTAACCCTGAGTAAACAGGCAATCTGTTTATAAAGAACTACAATAGAACCTGTAAAAATTAACCCTGAATAAACATGCAACCTCTCTATACAGAACTACAGTAGAACCTGTAAAATTAACCCTGAGTAAACAGGCAATCTGTTTATAAAGAACTACAATAGAACCTGTAAAAATTAACCCTGAATAAACATGCAACCTCTCTATACAGAACTACAGTAGAACCTGTAAAATTAACCCTGAGTAAACAGGCAACCCCTCTATACAGAACTACAGTAGAACCTGTAAAATTAAACCCTGATTAAACAGACAACCTGTCTATACAGAACTACAGTAGAACCTGTAAAAATAAACCCTTAGTAAACAGGCAATCTGTCTATACAGAACTACAGTAAAACATGTAAAAATAAACCCTGATTAAACAGGCAACCTGTCTATACAGAACTACAGTAGAACCTGTAAAAAATAAACCCTTAGTAAATAGGCAACCTGTCTATACAGAACTACAGTAGAACCTGTAAAAAATAAACCCTTAGTAAATAGGCAACCTCTCTATACAGACCTACAGTAGAACCTGTCAAAAATAAACCCTTAGTAAACAGGCAACCTGTCTTTACAGAACTACAGTAGAACCTGTAAAAAATAAACCCTTAGTAAATAGGCAACCTGTCTATACAGAACTACAGTAGAACCTGTAAAAAATAAACCCTTAGTAAATAGGCAACCTGTCTATACAGAACTACAGTAGAACCTGTAAAAAATAAACCCTTAGTAAATAGGCAACCTCTCTATACAGAACTACAGTAGAACCTGTAAAAAATAAACCCTTAGTAAATAGGCAACCTGTCTATACAGAACTACAGTAGAACCTGTAAAAAATAAACCCTTAGTAAATAGGCAACCTCTATATACAAAACTACAGTAGAACCTGTAAAAAATAAACCCTTAGTAAATAGGCAACCTGTCTATACAGAACTACAGTAGAACCTATAAAAAATAAACCCTGAGTAAACAAGCGACCTGTCTATAAAGAACTACAGTAGAACATGTAAAAAAAAACCCTGATTAAACAGGCAACCTGTCTATACAGAACTACAGTAGAACCTGTAAAAAATAAACCCTTAGTAAATAGGCAACCTGTCTATACAGAACTACAGTAGAACCTGTAAAAAATAAACCCTTAGTAAACAGGCAACCTCTCTATACAGAACTACAGTAGAACCTGTAAAAAATAAACCCTTAGTAAATAGGCAACCTGTCTATACAGAACTACAGTAGAACCTGTAAAAAATAAACCCTTAGTAAATAGGCAACCTGTCTATACAGAACTACAGTAGAACCTGTAAAAAATAAACCCTTAGTAAATAGGCAACCTCTCTATACAGAACTACAGTAGAACCTGTAAAAAATAAACCCTTAGTAAACAGGCAACCTCTCTATACAGAACTACAGTAGAACCTGTAAAAAATAAACCCTTAGTAAATAGGCAACCTGTCTATACAGAACTACAGTAGAACCTGTCAAAAATAAACCCTTAGTAAATAGGCAACCTCTCTATACAGAAGTATAGTAGAACCTGTAAAAAATAAACCCTTAGTAAATAGGCAACCTCTCTATACAGAACTACAGTAGAACCTGTCAAAAATAAACCCTTAGTAAACAAGCGACCTGTCTATAAAGAACTACAGTAGAACCTGTCAAAAATAAACCCTTAGTAAACAAGCGACCTGTCTATAAAGAACTACAGTAGAACCTGTAAAAATAAACTCTGAGTAAACAAGCGACCTGTCTATAAAGAACTACAGTAGAACCTGTCAAAAATAAACCCTGAGTAAACAAGCGACCTGTCTATAAAGAACTACAGTAGAACCTGTAAAAAATAAACCCTTAGTAAATAGGCAACCTCTCTATACAGAACTACAGTAGAACCTGTAAAAAATAAACCCTTAGTAAACAGGCAACCTCTCTATACAGAACTACAGTAGAACCTGTAAAAATAAACCCTAAGTAAATAGGCAACCTCTCTATACAGAACTACAGTAGAACCTGTAAAAAATAAACCCTTAGTAAACAGGCAACCTCTCTATACAGAACTACAGTAGAACCTGTAAAAATAAACCCTAAGTATACAGGCTACATCCCTATACAGAACTATAGCAGAACCTGTAAAAATAAACCCCGAGAAAACAGGCTACCTCCCTATACAGAAGTATAGTAGAACTTGGAAAAATACCTTGATAAAGAAGAAATTAACACCTATTTACCACTTTAATATCAAATTTAATATTGATAAATTCTCCTTAATTAGAATTATTCACAGGAAGAAAACATTTCTAATTTTTTTTGCCATTTTTCAAACTCAAATATTAAATCTTGGCATAAATGCAAATATAAGAGTGGAAAAACCAGATACATGTATTTCTTCTTTCTGCAAACAGAACTTTATTTCTATGACAAATTTTGTTGTGAATCATTTACCAAAAATTATATGTGACAAGAAAAATTGAGAATTTACAATTCACAATGTTTTTACCTACAATTGACCACTTTAATTGTAGACTTTTATGTTCACACACTTTATTTCCGTAATCTGTAAGCCTGTTACAGATTTACTGAGTATTTCTTGAAAATTGTGTTTTATATAGTTATCAGAATCAGAACTATAATGAAGAGTTTGTATAGATTTAGGATTTACCATTTTCTACTTATTTATTATCTGTTTAAACCAAGATCTTCAAATATGAGATCATTAAATTTGAACTAGTAATATCATTTATTGCTTACTTTAATTGTCTTGAGTTCTCTACATGATTTGTAAAAAAGAGAGAAACTACAAGAAAAAAAAAACAAGAGGATTTTATTAATGACCTCTTACATGATATTCTTTTATTTAATAATGTACCAGATTATATTTTCTTGCCATTGCCTTTCATCTTAATACATAATGTATTGCATGGGCTAAAATTAGATTTTTTGTAATTGTATGGTATATTATAGCACAGCTAAGTTTGCAGAGAAGTGGCTGTCTGTTAAATTGGAAACATTAAGCACCATTTTTTATCAGAACCATTTCTTCTGTAGAACTGTTGATGGTCCTAGACCAGCAACACTACAAACCCGGTAATTTCATAATTTGAAAATTATATTATGTAAATGATGAAAATGTCATTTTTATGGAAACACTAGCTGATTGCAATAGCAGCTAACAGTTCCACAAAAGAAGTTGTTCTGATACAAAATAGCTCTAACTGGTCTTCCGTTAATAGATGGGTCTTGTATTGTCAAGATTGCTACCAATATGCTTATCAGAAATCATCATTTTCATCATCATGTAGTTAATACATGGGTACCATTTATGTCATCACTTCATCAACAGCATCATTTTCATCAATTATATGACAATAATAAAAGTTAAGTGTCAATCATGTGTTCATTAGTAAATAAAGATGTAAATAAAATTAAAACATTTAAATATAACTTAACTGTTATTGTTTTCATTTAGTTATGTATAGTAATGTGGTCAGACATGGTGGAAATGCATGTACTGTCACTATCTTTCGAAGTCATGGGTTGTGTGGTGGAACCTGATTTGGGACTTTTGACATTTTTAACTGTAAAAAGCTTTAACAAGCTCAATAAACTAGAGTAACCTTTTAGACAAGACTCAAAACTAAGTTTCTGAGCCTTGGTTCACAAAAGAGACACCTTTTTATAGTTGATAAAAACAACAGTTTATCTGTGGCTGCTACAGAGGAGTCTTAAAACTAGAGGTGAGTGAAACAAGCTGAGCAAGGTAGCTGAGGATTGTCCTGAACAAAGTCACTCCATTTTTATACACAAACAATTGATCTTTCAATTTCTAACATTCGAGCCTTTAAGGATGATTGTACAAAACATTACATAGTGAAAGGTCATGGGTTGGAACACAGGCTGGGCCAAACAAAAGATTTTGAATGTTAGTTGCTTCCATGCCCAGTGCTTGCCATAATGGAGGACAGAATATCAACTGGTTCACTCAGTATCTGAATAATGTGATGGGGGAAATACGGTAGTATGCTTGTCTGTGGCTTAGCGACCTGGGGAGCTAGTTACACCCTCCAGTTTGAATGGGCTTCTGGTGACACCAGGGTTACAGTGGGTTGTACTTCAGGGTGGTCCTCATAAAGGTAAATGGAACAACAAAAAAATTATTCTTTTTACATCTTTTATTCATCATCATGACCATAACACTGCTACAGGTATCAAGTTACTATATTTTTCTTGCTTCAAATATACAGCTCTTATATACACATAAGTTAACAACCTGATGATTAAGTCACCTATTGATTTACCCTTTATTATTATTATTATTTCATGTATTATTATTATTATCATCTGTATTTTTCTGCCACACTTTTGTAAACAGCATAGTTCAAAAACGGTTTGGTGGAATGTGATGAAATTTTGTACACTTGTTCCCTATGACATGTTGTTGTGCCTTTTGGGGGTCACATCTGATTGGTTGAAATAGAAAGGGAGATAATAACGATGTCACACTCTACTGATTTTGCACTCTAGAAAAGAAACTAATTTACTGGTCTCGACCAAATTTGTTTTATAAGTACAATTTAAGATGCTCTACATGTTGTACCACAAAGTCGGACATTGTGACCTCATCTTCATGGTCCAGTGATTTTCTTTGTTATTTTAAGAGTTATTGAATGAACTTTTTTCTGCCACACTTTTGTAAACAGCATAGTTCAAAAATGGTTTGGTGGAATGTGATGAAATTTTGTACACTTGTTCCCTATGACATGTAGTTGTGCCTTTTGGAAACTTAGTTTGTAAGTACAGCTTCAGATATTTATGTGGTTCAATACAAAGTAGGTCATTGTGACCTAATTTTTCATGGCACACTTTTGTAAACAGCATAGTTCAAAAATGTTTTGGTGGAATGTGATGAAATTTTGTGCACTTGTTCCCTATGACATGTAGTTGTGTCTTTTGGGGGTCACATCTGATTATTTGAAATAGAAAGGGTAATACATGTAATAAAACAATGTCACACTCTTCTGATTTTGCACTCTAAAAAGAAACTTATTGCCCGATCTCAATGAAATTTGTTTTATAGGTTCCATTTCAGATGCTCTACATGTTGTACCACAAAGTCAGACATTGTGACCTTATTTTCATGGTCCAATGATTTCTTTGTTATTTTAAGAGTTAATGAATGAACTTTTGTAAACAGCATTTCTGAAACAACATTTGATAGAATTAACATCTTAGATTAACATCTAAGAAAGAAGAGATAATTGCAGCGTATCAGTCGAATTCAAATCCAGACCGAAAAAGACAACGAACAGGCAAAGACCCCAAGGTGGAAGAAGCCCTGACACAATGGTTCTCAGCAGCAAGATCGAGAGACATCCCACTTTCAGGCCCAATGTTGACGGAAACAAGCTAAGAAAATGGCAGAAAAGTTAGACAATGAAGAATTTACACCAACAGCAGGGTGGTTGTCTAGATGGAAAGAAAGACAGAACGTTGGGTTTAAGAGGATCCATGGCGAGAAGAAAGATGCCGATACACCAGCCGCAGAACACCGGACAAAGACCGTTTTACCAGACATACTAAAAGACAACAGCCCCGACCAGATCTACAATGCCGACGAGACCGGACTATACTATAGAGCCTTACCAGACGGGACACTAGCTTTAAAAACAGAGAAGATTGCCGGTGTACAAAGAAAGCGAAAGACAGTGACAGTGTTAGTAACATGTAATATGGACGGAAGTGATAAGAAGAGATTGCTAGTTATTGGGAAGAGTAAAGACCCTAGGTGTTTCAGAGGAGTAAAGAAGTTACCCGTTTCTTACAAGTCCAGATGACGAGTCAAATATTTACAGATTGGTTGAAAGAGTTTGATAGAGAGATGGTAATGAAGAAGAAGAAGATCGTTTTAATGGTAGATAACTGCTCAGCCCACCCCAATATACAGAACATGAAGAACATCAGACTAGTTTTTTTTTTTTTTTTTTTTTTTTGCCTCCCAACACAACGTCGATAATTCAACCCTGCGGTCAAGGAATAATTAGAAATCCGAAAGTTCACTACAGATCAACATTTGTGAAGAAGATAATAGATGAGATCGACCAAAATGAAGAACGACTTGGCGAAGAAGGTGAATTTGTTAGACGCCATACACATGATTAATAAAGCCTGGAAGAATGTGAAAATATCGACAATTGCAAATTGTTTTCAGGAAGCTGGATTTTACTCAACCTACAGAAGAAGAACTTGCTCCACCGACAGATATGGCCCGTGAAGAATTTCAATACTACGTAGACCAAGATGAGAACATTGAATGCAGAGAAGAAGAGACAGAAGACAGCATATGTCAAAAGATTGTGAAGATTTTGTTCTACCCGTGACAACGGCAGCATATAGATGGGCGTTGCCAACTGTGAGAAAATTCCTAGAGCTGAGAATGATTGTGAGATGTACGATTCGTTATACAGTTTAGAGGATTTGTGTGGTAGAGTAAGTGTGAATGCAAAGAAACAGACGAAGATTACAGAATATATACACGTTGACTGGTGACTGTGATAACAAGTGACTTTTGTGTATATACAAATGAATTAGTGCTGATTTCTAGTGCTCAAATGAATTGTCGAAATCATTTATAAAATGTGTGTTTAATGTGCTTAATTTTTGTGTATTTACCGATATTCATAACATGTATGCTTAGTTTAATGTTTGTGCATTTGCCGTTATTTATAACATGTATGCTTTGTATAATTTTTGTGTAATTGCCGATTTTTATAACGTGTGATTTGTTTAATTTTGTGTATTGTTCCATGATTAATCCTGAGAGATAAATAAACTCGCTTTAAATAAAACTTGCTAGAAAAATTACTGATGTTGCTTAAGCAACATTACAACTAACCAATTTTAGCTCACCTGAACCAAAGCACAAAGTACTGTTTTATGCGTTAGAATAAATTTTGAGATTTGCCACAGCAAAACAGAAGATTTATAAACCGATTTAAATTTTTACAGAGTTCTCAAAAAAAAAAAAAAAAAAAAAAAAAAAAAAAAAAAAAAAATTAATAAAGACACAACTTATCAAGGAAAACAGTTTATTAACTCAGTGATTTAATGCTTGTTTGTTCTGTTAATACTGGTTCACCTCTAACATGCATATTTTTGGTTTTGTATGTATTGTCACGTTTTAGTTATTTTTTGACCTGGTTACTTCTCAATGGACCACAGCTCAGGCTACAAAATCCTTTGGTTGATTCCTAGAAAGCTGGAAACTAGTCAACAAAAAGTAATTCAGGATAAAGCTCCATTTCAAAATAAATAAATAAATAAATAAATTTATTTAAATAAAATGGAATACATAATATAAATAAATAAATGGATGGACAGATGAATGAATTAATGAATACATAGATAAATGGATGGACAAATGAATGAATGAATGAATAAATATTACTTCTAAATTGGTAACCTCATGATTTCTTCATCACAATCTTAGAAAATCATTTGTTAATTAAATATAACAAAATGGCGGCAGGTGTCGGACGGGTGTAATTCACCCAAGTAAATTAAGATCCAATAGTAGTGATGAACAATGAAATTTGACTTTAAATGGAACAGAGAGTCAGTGCTGCACCAAAGGATGGTAAAGTAACAAAAAGTGATAACAAACGTAAGCGTAAAAAGAGTAAAAAATCTCAATCTAGTGATGATTCTATAGACTCAGTGTTAAACTTCATAAATGATAGTACACAAAAACGGGCCACAAAAAAGGGGAAACATAAGACAAAAGGTATGAGTGTCAATAGTAACACAATTATGAACTTGGATTCTCCGACGGAGTTTCAGTATTCAATCCCACAACAGGACATTAATTCCATGTCAAACCCCACACAATCGCCTGCACCATTAATGCACCAAATGCAAAATGCGCAATCAAATGTATTATACCCGTTGGGTACCCCTGTTACGTCAAGTACTCCAGGTATGTTAGATGGTCAGAGTGGTCACTCAGGTAATCAAGTCATGCCTTACTGGGTAAATGAATTGTTCCATCGTATTGACGTATGGAATCTAAACTAACTGCGCTTAGTACTATAAGAGATGATATTACTGTTATTAAATCTAAATTAAGCACTGTAGATATGGAAAATAAAAGACTTGATGGTAAAATAAAAGACACTGAGAAAAGCACTGACTCTATAGGTAAGTTTTTTGATGACCAAAAAAAATCCATTGACGGAATACAAGATTTTATTAAAAAGACGTCTAAACGTATAAACGATCAGGCAGAGAATTTGTTGAAATGAAAAAGGAAAACGATCGCTTAAAAGAAGGACATGTAGACTTACAAACAAGGTCAATGCGCGACAATCTGCTCTTTTTCGGCATTGCAGAATCCACGGGGGAGGACTGTATAAGCGTTATACATCAGTTTTGTGAAAAAGAGCTAGCCATAAGTGATATCAAGAATATGAAGATAGATCGTGCACATCGCATCGGACGCAAATTAAACGAAAAACCGAGACCAATAGTTGTTAAGTTTAACTATTACAGAGATCGTGAAGAAATAAGAAAACGCGGAAAGGAAAATTAAATAGAAAGACTTTCAGAATAGCACAACAAATACCGAAAGAAATTAGGGAACGAAGAAAGGAACTCCAACCAGTGTTTGATGATATGGTTAAAAAAGGCGGCAAACCTTATTTTAAGGGTGATCGTCTATTTCTCAATGGGAAGGAGTATGTTAAACCGGCATAGGGGTCACGCGGAGGATACATAAAATTTCTTTCATGGAACGTACACGGACTTCGGAGTAAATCATCGGATGCGGACTTTGTCAATTTTATTAAGGATTATATTGTGCTTCTGTTCTCAGAGCTGAAAAAAAAAGAAAAAAGAAGAAAAAGTTACTTTAGACAATTTTGTTCAAGTCGATTTTGTAAATAGAAAAAATTATGCTGGTAGGCGTAATGAAGGTGGTCTAGCGGTATATTGCAAATCTCATTTATTGAATGGCATAACTTTGAAAAAAAAGGTATTACATGGTATTATTTTGCTAAAATTTGATAAAACGTTTTTTGATTTAAATGAAGAAGTGTATGTTTGTCTTGTTTACATACCACATGTTAAATCTGAATTTTACAAAATTGTAGATATTGATTTTTTTGAAGAGATTTTTGATATGGTTAAAGAATATGAATCCAAAAGAAAGTGTTTTATTACAGGGGATATGAATGGCAGAATTGGTCAGGAAAGTGATTGTATTGATGATGATACGTTAGACAGGTTTTTACCTAATATTTCAAGTATAGAGAATATTGTTTTGCCAGAAAGAAGATCTTGTGATAAAAATGTAAATGTTTTTGGACATAGAATTTTGAATATATGTAAAGCAACTGGTTTAAATGTGGTTAATGGGCGTATACAAGGTGATGTAAATGATTTATTTACATTTAGTAATGATAATGGATCAAGTGTTGTTGACTATTTGTTAACTTTTGCTAAACATTTTGATAATATCGTTGATTTTAAGGTCCTTAAATTTAACGAATTTTCAGATCATGCTGCTTTATGTTTTAGTATATTTACAGGTAATTTAAACATTGATGATGTGACCACTTCAAACCGAATTATACAGTGGGATGTAGAGAAAGAGGGGCAATATATAGATGTTATCAGACCGTTAATTCCAGAGTTACATAACATGGTAGATAGACTTGGAACTGTCACTGACATAAACTCCTGTGTTTCTTACATAACGGATGTTTTATGTACTTCATCATTTCAAATAACTGGCAGAACTTTTATAAACTTTCCATCGAATGATAAAATAACTCATCAAAATGATTGGTTTGATACTCAGTGTATGATCCATAAAGGTTTATTAAACTCGTCACGGAATGATTATAACAGACATCCGAATGATAATAATAGGCGCACTTTTGTGAATGCGAGCAATATGTATAATAAAGTGAAACGAAAGGCCAAATTCAGGTATAGGGTAAGAAAAGGACAAGAACTTAAGGAGCTTTCTAAATCTGACCCTAAAAAGTTTTGGAAATCATTAAAACCCAAATCCAAAAGTAACCTTCCGGTAAACTTGGAAGAGTTTTACAACATGTTCAAATCTGTGCTAGGCTCTGATTTGGCAGAACTGAATCCTGATACACAAAGATTGATTGATAATTGTAACCTGAATGCGCAAAGCGTGTTTATTAACGAACTAGATTCTCCATTTACAGAAAAAGAAGTTTTAGGAATAATCAAAAAGTTGAAGCGCGGGAAAAGTTCTGGTTTTGATAATTTGACTGGTGAAATGTTTACTACAGTGGCGGAGTTACTTTGTCCTGTTTTATGTAAACTCTTTAATTATATGTTCGACAATTGTGAATTTCCGGATTCATGGGCTTCTGGTATTATTGTCCCAGTTCCTAAAAATGGCAACTTGAAAGACCCAAATAATTACAGACCTATAACACTTGTTAGCGTATTCTCCAAAATTTTTACATCACTTCTAAATGAACGTCTCATGTCATGGGCAGAAAATAACGAGAAATTGTGTGATAACCAGTTCGGATTCCGTCATCGAAAGTCAACTGTGGATGCAGTCTTCATACTCCATGGACTTATTACTTACACCTTACGGAAGAAAGAAAAACTTTTCTGTGCATTTGTTGACTTTAAGCGTGCATTCGACACTGTAGATAGAAGGATGTTATGGTATAAATTATCCAGATGTGATTGTAGCTCAAAAATGATCGACATGGTCCAATCTGTATATAGTCGGGTGAGCACGTGTATTAAATCTAATGGGAACCATTCTGAATTTTTCAATAACTACGTCGGCGTTAAACAAGGTGAACCTTGTCACCCTTGTTATTTACATTTTTCATAAATGACTTAGTTTCGGACTTACATACTACCGGTTCTGATATAATTGATGTAGACGGATATCTACTATACTTACTTCTGTTTGCAGACGATACTGTTTTGTTTGCTAAATCTCCAGAAATGTTACAGTCTTTATTGGATAAGCTATACTCTTACTGTTTTAAATGGAACATTGAAGTAAATATTGATAAAACCAAGATCGTTGTGTTTCAGAATGGTTGGCGGCGATATAACTGTGACTGTAGATATGGTAATGTTGTTATTGAACAGGTTGACTCTTACGTTTACCTTGGTGTTTTACTTCATAGAAATGGTAAATTTAACCATACTCAAAAAAGGCTTGTAGACCAAGGTTCTAAGGCCTTATATAATTTAATAAGTATTATCCGAAACAATTACCTACCAGCAGAACAGAAATGTGATCTGTTTGATTCTATGATTGTTCCTGTTTTACTCTACGGTTCTGAAATATGGGGGTTTCACAAGGCTACAGAAGTTGAATATGTACAAAATAAATTTCTCAGGTATATATTAAATGTAAATCAATCTTCACCAAATGATGTTTTATATGGTGATTAGGTGAATTAGGCCGTATTCCACTTTGCATCAAACGCAAAGAAAGAATACTTAAATATTGGATGAAACTACTAGAAAATCCTCATAGTATTATGTACAATGTTTATTTATTGTTGGTGTCCGATGCTAACAGTGGTAAAGTCAATTGGGCATCAAATGTTAGGGATATTTTAACTAATTTAGATTTTCCGCATTATCGGTATTGTCATGATGTATCTTGTATTAACATTGCTCTACTACAGCAGAGGTTATATGACCAGTTCATACAACAATGGTTTAATTCAATTGAAAGTTCTCCAAAGCTCATATTATATAAACAGTTTAAACAATATTTTCAATATGAATGTTATTTGGACCTAAATATAAACCAAAAGTATGTTAACATGCTAGCAAAATTTAGATGTGGTAATTTAAAGCTTAATATAGAAACAGGTAGATATGCAAGGGTACCGAGACATTGCAGATTATGTACAGTATGCAATATGAAAATGGTTGAGGACGAGTTCCACTTTTTACTAGTGTGTCCAGCATATCGTCATTTACGTTTACGATTGTTACCAAAGTATTGTAATAGTTGGCCATCGTTATTTAAGTTTTATACTTTACTTAGTTCTAATTCTAAATGTTTTTTATCAAAATTATCAAAGTATCTTCATTCAGCTTGGAACCATAGAACAGAGTTATTGACAAATATTTGATAATGTTCTTTCGTATTATGTTTTTTTTTTTGTAGTATATTGTTTTGTTTTATGCTAAGACCACTTTCAGTGTTAATACTTTATTCTGCCGCTATCGTATTTATTATGTATATATGTTATAGCTCGCTTTTGCTTTATGCCAATAAATACTATTAATTAATTATTTTAATGAGATACAAGTATAAAGGACTTTTGTTTAAATTCAGTGCTGTTTCTGTTATTAATATATATAACAGGGAATCTCTCACTTTATATTTTATGGTGATCATGTTCTCAAACTCAATAAAATTGTAAATAATGAAAAATTAAATGCCTGTGAGAAACTTTTCCGAAAAAATCTTATATAGGAATTAGTTTGAATAAAATGTTTCAAGACATAACATACTAATAGTTGAAGAAACATATACAACCTTCAGTCTTGATAGCTTATTGTCTTGTGTACTGAACTATACATGTATTTCCACATGTCCAGATGAAATCAATACTGGGAATACATAAAACTCTTCGAAGGTTGAAAAAAGTAAACTTGATGAAATTATTACATGTTTTGTAATAAATTACATTTTATGCAAGGGCTGGACATAGATATAGCTGGTTTTATTTTGTATCTTAAATTTACCTATCAAGTGTAGACCCTTAGTTGTAAAATGGTTGGATAATAAGAATCATTCTAGTATATTTTAACCACATTGCTTCATATGTTTAACAAAGCGGTCTGTCCGAATTCGAAAGTTTTACATCAAGGTGCCGTTTTATTATTTATTCAGTATTTTGTAATATCACTAATTATAATTCAATTAGTGATGTCATTAACTTGAATTAGTGGTATCACTAATTCTCATTAATGATATCAATCAATCAAATTGAATTAGTGATATCAAAAAATAGAATTAGTGATATCACAAAATACTCAATAAATAGTAAACGGTTTTATAACTAATTCTCCCAATATGTGGTTTATTTTTTGTCTTTGGACAACGGTTTGGCTGTTTTAACTGACTGGCTTTTACGTGTATTGTGTCGTGTTCTTGGTCGAGATGGTCGGTGCAAAGAGCTAATTTTATTGGAAAAGTAATGATTCCGGACTTATATCAAAGCAATGAGTTTTCCTGAGAATAGTTCATGGTCAACAATTGCCACATATGTATTCGGAAAAAATCATGAAATTAATCGGATCATGATCAAAATGACGCGACAATCGAAGAAGCCTATTCTCTTGTAAATTCTTTACAACCTGTCCTTAAGTTATAAAGAATCAAAGATCCATACTTGTCTATGATGATAAAACTCGAAAGAAGAAAAGAAAAAAAGAAAGAAAAAGGGAAGAAAATCCTGCATATATAATGGTGGCAAATAGTTTCCGTTTTCAATCGGCTGTTACGTTACCGATCTGACTATTACTAAAACCTTTTAGCGACATCTACCGGTTATAGCATGTGGGGAAGAGACGAGGAAGAAAGAATGGCATCAGGTTACGACGGTCATCATGCAAAACGCCAACGAACTGAAGATGGTTCTAGAGGACGGGTAAATACTTCGCAAAAGAATATGATCGCAAAACTTTTTAACTGACACCACTACCAATTTCCTTTGCTCCAAATTATCGGGTCAAGGTCAAAGACCCAAATTTATTTCAGCCACAAACAAAATATCGATTTTCATATAATTTGTAGACAATTAAATTTTAAATGAAGCATCGACGTGCTAGATATCAGCATAAGTTTAACATGCAAGTTAATATAGAAACCATAAAGTCCGTTCCTCTAAAATAAATATGGTAGCCTAACATTATTTACACGTACGGCAGAATAACGCATGTTGTTGGCTGGGATTATTCACGTACGCATGCGCAGTACGATAACTTATATCAACCGTATACGGACAAGGTGTATGTTCAATGAAGTATATCGGACTATTTAATACGCTTATTATTATAGAGAACACTTAGCCATAATAATTTTTTAATTCTATACATATTGTCGTTATCAAACTTTTTATTTAATAATAATTTTATCTTAGATGGTTTTATTAGTTTGATAATTTATTTCATGTATTCTTATATTACTCATCGTATCGTATTAAATCATTGGATCATAGGTCCTATATACTTCATTGAACATACACCTTGTCCGTATCCTCAAGACGCCTAAATTCGTGGTAGGGTCAAATTCGTGGCAGATTGTTTACACAGGATATCATTTACAGGAAGTACATCATTGCACACACTCAAAGTCAAATAGGGGCCCAAAGTGTTAAACTTTCCATACTTAGTTAGGAAAATTTTAAATATGTCCTAAACTAGTAAGAAAATATAAAAATATCAAAAGTTTTAATTTTTGACAGATTTCACTATTGCCAAATATTTCTTGAACTTATATCTTTAGTTTTAATCACAAGTAAAATAAATAACGATGTAAACTATGTTGTCTGGAAGAAGAGAGTCTGGCCTATTTACCCGATTAACATCTGAAACTTTTGTGTCAAGTTATACTAGTTTTGAGTGTCATCAAAATTGTGTGTCTCTTACGCTATATTTAGTAAAATTCATGCATTTTTCACTATATAATATGATGTAAAATGACGTGAATTCCGAATGTCATACCGGAAATGCCTTATCGTTTTTAATCCTTGTAATAATTGTGTAATCAATAATAATCCAAAAATTTGCTTGGTAATCTAAACTAGACTATTAAAAATATAAATTTTTGAAACAATTAGTGTTGTAAGCCCTAACCAGGAGAAATCTCGTGATCCGAGAGACTTCCCACGAATTTGGCCACGTTTTTCCAAAATGGCGTCTGCCGAGAGGGTTTTGTTTACAAACAATGTTTTCCGGTATATTCAAATGAAAACAACTAAATTTTCTTCATTTTTAAGCAAAGTGCAAGAAATGTAAAACGGGATTGACTTCTTTACTTTTTACTTACGATTAACCATTGAATTTAGCAACGAACTGTTAGTACCACGAATGTTGGCGACAGGAGGATATACGGCTGATATAAGTTATCGTATTGCGCATGCGTATGTGTAAATAATGCCAGCCAACAACATGCATTATTCTAACGTACGTGTGAATAATCACTCCGAAAAAAGAACTCGACACTTGGCAAATTATTTATTCATATCATGTTCATCGTTTAAAAATATTGTGTAACTACATCTATTTATTTGCGAAAAAGAGTAAATAAGTAACATATTCTTTTCATTATATATATTGATATTGTGAAATGTTACATAACTTACAAAATGTTATCACAGCTCTGATGGTTGTATAATAACACATCTTCTGACTGGAGGTGTCTTACATTTGTTTTTTTGAAGGCTCATTTTTGAGGTTTTCCATGCCAATGTTCTTCTCTACTTTGCTGTTTCCAGGATCAATACCCAAAATGTCACAAAAACTAATCATTCTGGATTAAACCAGCATTAAATAATTAAAAAATTTTGATTGATAGAATGGGATTTGCCAACTTACATATAAACGATACCTCTTTATGATTGTGGGGATTGATATAAAAACCCTTGATGTTTTAAAATCCTAAAAATAAAGTAATTTTACAGGAAAACATCAACTTTTGCATTTCCATATACCTAATGGAAAGTATTTTTTTGCTGACATAAAAGAGTATCTAACACCCCTATGAAGAATTAATACTACAGAATCCTTGCATTAATCTATGATAGAATTCCCCATTGATTTCCATGTTAAATTAATTTTTATAAAAAGATGAGAGTATATTCATGGGCAGATATTTTTTGTAAGATGCAGAATTATTTGTAATTGTAACAAAAAAATAAATGTTTTATCTGATTGTTATTAGAAATACATATATAAAGCTCAACACAGTTTAAAGAATAAAAAATGCTTGAGCAATTTCAGCACATCAATCAAGTGAACCTATTGTTCAACTGGAATATTCGAGTGTAGTCAGCTTAAGATTTTTCCCAAATTAAAGTTAGATGTCAAAACATTGAGAAAATAATTCCCCTTACAGCAATAATAAATTTATAAAAGTTGATCAAGAACCAAAGTACATTAGAATTTGTTGTTGAGATTAAAGGAAAAGCACTATCTTTTGTCTAGAAATCTGTATCATCCAAATGAGATTGTTATACTGGCTTTATTTCATTTAATTAGGAAGGAGGTGGTGATCCACACAAACCTAATCCATCACCAGTTGTTCATGTTAGAGGATTGTCAGATGCTGCCACAGAGGCTGATTTAGTACAAGCTGTTCAACACTTTGGATCTGTCGGGTAAAAACTGAAGTATCAAAATTGAAATAGAGAAGAAGTAACAGAGTTGAAAGGAATTTAACTTGTCCTATATCTGAAATAGATAATTCTTCTTGAATCTGTGAATATTTTTTCCATTGAATCGATCAAAAACTTGTCAGAGCTTTAGCCAGCACTGATTGCATTTTTTACAACACATATATGATTTTATCAAAAAGTTAGCTAGTCCAACATAGAGGTACCAAAATGTGAATTATTTAAATTATTGTATATTTTCTGTTGCTGTTTTGTTTTACTTGTTAAATTAATATAATAGTTTGTCTAGTATATTTCTAAGTTACTGGTCAAAGAACATAGGTCAGAGATAGGTTGTTTTAGCCCTGTTATGAGGGAAAGGATTAATTTATCATGAATGAAAAGATAAATGTACCCTCTGAAATAAAGGGAAATTAAACTAGTTAAGATAATTTTTCTTAATAGACTATTAGATTACTTTTTTTGGTTCATAAAAAAAAGCTTTATTGTTTATTTATTAAACAAGACCTAAACTGGAATACAAAAACAAAAAGTAATACTGGTTTTAGTCCATAAATAAAAAGAATTATGAACACATTTGTCTCACCTTATCATGTTTAATTTAAAGAGTAAAAGACCTGATAACTTTATTTCAGCTATGTGATCATGATGCCAAGAAGACATCAAGCTTTAGTTGAGTTTGAGGTAAGATTCTATAGCATGTATTGAATCCCGAGAAATCACTTCAGTTTTATGGGGCCTCAGTGGTCAGGTGTTTTAAAGCATGCTTATAATGCCTCTCACCTCCTAGATGCCAAACCAACTCAGTTTGCTTGCTGATAGTTGGTGGTTTTTTCTGGGTACTCTAGTTTCCTCCACCATCTTAGAACTGTCCTACCTCAGAGGGTCTGTATAAGTGAAACAATTTTGATTGGGGCCATAAACACCATTATTTTACTCCACATAAATTTTATATTTGTGCAGTAATACATAAATTGAGTGTTACTTGTATCATACTGTCTTCATAGATGTGTGTATATGTATATATAATATATATGTATATACAGTATAACCTGTGAATAAAGGACACCCAAGGGATTGGGCAAAAGTGTCCTTAATAGACAGGTGGACTTTATATACAGGGTCACAAATGATGCAAAGGAAATTTGCCATACCAGTGCTTGACAAAGGACTTAAAAACAGAATATTTCACAATCATTCTACATAAGATATTACTTAAATTAACTTATTAACTTAAGCAAATAAAACTTATTAGAAAAATTTAATAATTCATTTCAATTTACAGTGATTTTTGGATTTAATAAGTGACTTGATCATTTTAAATAAACTGCATCTTGATTAAATCTTGATCATGAAAATTAGCACCACAAGTGGGCGTAACAGAAATTTATAAACATTTTTTAACCATTGTAGCTGTTGCAGATAACATCTTGTTAGAAAGTGAAATCAACAGATTTAATAAAAAAAAACAAAAATATTTTATAAATTAAATAAATTTTATTACCACTAAATTGTAACAAAAGTTGACTGAAATTTAATTTGATGTATATCACACCTCACCACTTTTTTAAAATGTATATGCTTTAAAAATTTTAATTGTCATATCTACCTGATTACTTCAACACGTTGTTCTAATATTAAAGCTTTTCGATCTGGACGGAGATTCGACAATTTCAAAATTCTCAAAATATGTGGTTCTCCCTATAACAGTATTACTCTATTAAAGGGCTAATGAAGTAAATGATTGTTACCCTGTTAATATATCACAAAGGATAATCAGTTGACACCTTGACATGTCCAGGCTGAGTAAATCAAGACCATGCTGTTTAACTGTTAAGAAAACATCGGCGGTTCTCGCCATCCATCATTATAAACATATCCAGGAGTCATAATATCCATTGTAATTAATGGATCCACACTTTTCCGGAATCCAATTGGGGATAATAAACACAATGTTGGCATGTTAAACACATTAATTCGCTTTGAAATTAACCTTAAAAGAAGAATATCTCTGACACCAACACTTCCGGTTGTGTTGAAAAATACGAGTTGATCAGCCGAAAAGTGGATGTTAAACACAAATATAATGCCGATCGGGACCGAAATAGGTGGACGCTATACAAGGGGTCTTTATATAGTAAAATTGATTGGGGATACTTTAGACTGGACGCTATAGACAGGTGGACATTATATAGAGGTGGACACTATTACAAGTTTTCCTGTATATATATATATATATGCATAAGTGCAGTAATATATTGTGTCTTAATATATATTTTGCAAGCCTTAGATGAAAAGTCTGGCATTTAGTGCAAGATTAGTTATCCTTCAATTTAATGCAATTTGTACTACATTAATTACAAAAGTTATTAAATTAATAAACTAAATTAATCTTCAAGAAAAATTGACAATATGATTGATTAAAGAGTAAGTAATTCTTATGATTTGTTTGTTTTAGGATATTACGGGGGCTAGAAATTGTGTAAATTACTCACAGGTATGTATATATAGTTAAACCAGATATAGAGATAGTACAGTGAGTATACATACTGCAACATTTGTATAAAAGTATAATATACATGGGTACTTATTCCATTAAAATGACCACTATTTATATAAATTGTATCTGGCATTAGAATTCACAAGTATCATGCTTTTCCATACCTAGTGATGTCCAATCGGACAAAAATTAATAATCAATAAAGAAAAAAATCTGAATTACTTAGTAACTGTACATCAGTATTCAGTAACAAAAAAAGCTGAATATCAATATTTTTATTGTGAAAGCCAAGTGTTCTTAGTGATTGTAAGTTAAAGGCCAGATAGCTCCTTGCCCTGACAAACTTTTTTTTTTTTTTTTTTTTTTTTTTTTTTTTTTTTTTTTTTTTTTGAATTTCTGGGTACAGGCATGAGTTATTAAAGCCTGACAATTTGAAAATGACCTATAAAGATGTTTGAACAGTGTTTGTTGGGATTGAAGCAAGATCTGAAAAAATTTACTTATTGAAGTTATTTCTGAAAGCTAGGTGGCTTACTGGTCCAAAGCATTTGCTTGGATAACATTGCCTCTTTTTTTTAATCCTGCTCTTTCAGATCCTAGTGTTTTTCAGTTGCCTTGCCAAAGGTTGTTGATTTTCTCCGGGCACTTAGGTTTTGTCCACCATTCTAGAACTGACCACTTCCATATTAGTGAAATAATCTTGACTAGAGCATAAAAACAACATTAATCCAATCCATTTTTGACATCATAATGTACATGTTCAAAGATTGTTTATTATTTCAAAATAAATGTTTTCTATTTTAGAATAATGCTATCTATGTTGGATCACAAGCTGCTTACTTTAACTATTCAACAAGTCAGAGAATTCAGAGACCAGGGTATGTGTTATATTTGTCAAACAAAGTACAGCATATAATACAAGTTTTTCTTCAGATAAGTGATCAGTACATTTTGTGTTAAAAATATTTAATGTAGAAAATGTCATAAAATATTGATATAATGTCATAATGCTACCAAAAAATTAAAAAGTAATAAATAAATTTAATAAATTAATTAATGTGTTTGTATGTGAAATTTGATTTGTGATTATTTTCTGTTTCAGAGGAGGAGATGATCCAAGAGCACCAAATCATATTTATTGTTCACCGTCTTAAATCCACAGTATCCTATAACAGTGGTAAGGAAAATGACCTTCATATACATATTAATATCAATAACAGTCAAATGTCATGCACAGTTCTTAATGTGTAAAATAGTCCTTGTAAATTTTAGGGTTTTTTTTTAAAATTTTCAATCTTTGTTATTGGCTTGTAATTTTTAGATACACTGTAGCATATTTTGGACATGCAATCTTTTAAATTTAATCTATTTTGTGACTTCAGTATTTTTTGCAACTGTATTTTCCATTATTAGAAGATTGATTTTTTTTCATTCTTTCCTATTGATACTACTCATTTTCTTGGGACATCACTAAAATATTTCCAAAACGAATTAGTATTTTTTGCAACTGTATTTTCCATTATTGAAAGATTGATTTTTTTCATTCTTTCCTATTGATACTACTCATTTTCTTGGGACATCACTAAAATATTACCAAAACGAATTAGCTGTAATTATGAATAATATTTTTGTTTCTATGCAAACTAATCTTTGCTGATTAAAATTTCTGTTTAAATTTTGTTGATGTATTAAAAGTCTTATGTTAAATTTTTAATTAACAATTTGTAAATTTTATTTCTTTACAGGATGTAATGCACACCATTTGTGGGCCATATGGTCAGGTACAGAGAATTGTCATCTTTAAGAAGAATGGAGTACAGGCCATGGTTGAATATCCTTTACTGTTGAATTGTAACAATAATGCTTTTACCTAACACACTCAATCAGACCCCCATTCCTTTGTTGCATACATGTACAATTCATAGTCATTGATGCGGCTCTTTACAAAAACTCACTCACTCATAGTCATTGCTGAAGAAGTCAACTTTAGGAATGATTTTAACCAGCAAAATGACATTTAAATTTGATTTATAAATTCCAACAAAAATATTTTAGTCACATTTGGTTCTTAAAAATTAGCAAGCTTATTTTTGTTTTTCTAATGTATACACATTACTGATTTTGTCCATGGCAAGCTTTATGAATTTTTAATAAAAAAAATATTATGTTGAATCAATGTTGACCTTAA
This sequence comes from Tegillarca granosa, assembly GCA_029721355.1. Lineage (NCBI taxonomy): Eukaryota > Metazoa > Mollusca > Bivalvia > Arcoida > Arcidae > Tegillarca > Tegillarca granosa. Next base: position 30,102,818 of record CM056597.1, on the reverse strand, counting down.
CAAACTTACATTTGAATCTGTTGAATCTGCCAAGCGAGCCAAGCAGTCACTAAATGGAGCTGACATCTACTCTGGATGTTGTACTCTGAAGATTGATTTTGCCAAGGTATAAATGACTTGTGTTATGGAATCTAAATATTGTAACTTAAAAAATTCTTGTTCAGTTTAGTTTAAACATTATTTTATTCACAAGAGAAAATCAAGGTATCATTGTTACAAAAGCAAGCATATATAATGTGAAATGGATCTAAGAACAAGACCTAAGTCTTATATAAATGTCTCCACAAAAATTCTTGACTTTGTGTTTATAAGTAAACTTTGTGACTCTGGGGTCCAGCACTCCATCTAATCAAACATAGTGACATAATGAGTGTTAAAATACAGGTATACTGATTATAAACATTGAGTGATTAAGTTTGGGGTGGGGGGGGGGTGGGGTTCTAGTACTCTTGGTCTATTAACTCTGGACAGATTTCAGTTCTAAATAGACTGTTTGGAAAATCAGCTCTTGTCACAGAAACTTAATGGTTAGGCATTTGGAAAACAAACAAACAAAAATAAAATTGTTTAATATGCAACTAACAGCTTGCTGTTGTCGTTAGAATAAGTCCCCTAGCATGTAATGGCAACTTGTGGAAGAGTGTATGTTATAATGTTGCTTAAACATGGATCTTGGCATCCATAAAGTTGTTTTTAATGGACAAGTATTTCATTTGACTAGATGTGCATTCCAGTTAATATATTCTACAAATCATGAAGTATTCTTTTTTTCATTTCCATTTAGCTTAAATTTTTGATTATTTTCATATTTACAGCCAGAAAGATTGAATGTTATAAGAAATGATCAAGATAGCTGGGATTATACTAATCCTAACTTAGGTATGTATTCATATCTAGATAGATGAAATGTAAAAAAATAATTAAAACTAGATAAAAATTGATCAATTGAAATTTACAGTTTCAAATAGTTTAAATTTTGCTAAGTATTTTTAAAATTTATGTTTTACTTTCTATAACTTCATTCTGATATAAGATGTTAATGTTTGTAAATGGTAAACAGAATTATTGATTTAATTGTAGTATTACGTTAAATTTATCATTTGTTTTTCGTATGTAACACATTTGTTAATTACAGATATGTTTACAAATAAATGAAATGTTACATGTATATTTGCATATAAATGAAATGTTTTCTTAACATCAAAATTTTTACCACCACAAACATTTGAATATAGTCAAACATGAAACACAAGGCCAGTTTGAATCATTAAAAAAATTAGAATATTCAGTGAAAGAGCCATTTCTCATTTTGAACACATTTTCTTTTCAAACAAGACTTATCGCATATTTTCAGAAACATTGATTTAAACACGAAACATTTAGCAAAAATTTTAAAAAATGCATTTTATTACACCTGTTGCTGATAACACAAAAATGAATTTATATGCAAATACAATTTTGACTTTCACTGGCATGATATTGATATAACATTGTTTACAAAATGCAAATGCACTCTGTATATATTTTTCTTGACACTTGCAGTTTTTGTAACACTAAACAGTTTTTTATTACAATATTACATGTTAAGAGAAGCAATATAACTCTGTCTACCTTCAACTTTATTCTTTTGACATAAGTTTTCTCTTTAATGGATATTTGACATACAAGTCTGTCCTAGTTTGAAGGATAATTTTTTTGGGCTAAATTGATAATATTCATGTATGATTGGCATTTTTAGAAGCAAACAGTTCTTTGTTAAATGAGAAGTTGTTTTACATGGGTAATAACACTGAATAACATTTTATCTATTTAAATTATATATATCCGAGATTGAGTATCTGTATAAGAGTATTTTAACAAATTCTTGAATTTCATCAAAGTTTTTAATTAAAAACAAAAATACCAGTTCTAAAGACTTCAAACATGTTATCAGCAATTTATTAAGATTTCACCATCAACAATATCAAGATGTGGAAGAATATTTATGAAATGCTAATTTTTGAATTAGCATAAATATACCTGTAACTGACATGTGGTATGATAATGATTGTAAAACATTTCAACATTTTTTCTTAAATATTTTATTTCTATAGTGGTTTTAATGATAACATATTAATGGATTCATGCTTGATAAGTTACACTTTTCTTGTTTCATTTTGCACTGGTATTGTTAATAAAAACAATAAATTTTTGATACTTCTTTTTTTCTAAAACAAGAAAATCTTCAGGAGACTTAAAATTTGACCCAGAATCACTTGAACATGTTTCATTATCTTTGCAACTGATATTTTTCTGACCCTGCCAGTGCTTAACTTTAGATAAAAATGCAATTTCCATGTTTTTATAAGAATAAGAACAATTTTATTTCCTTGGTCATAGAATGTCCCTGTGTCACATTAATGTTTAGTGCAATAATGTCACATGTTGCTGCACAACCTAGACACTGAAATGCATATTTTTCAAATATAAATTACAATCCATTTTTTTTTTTTTTTTTACAATTTTAAATAAACATGTTTATATAATCACAGTAACATGATGCTTCTTGTACAATTATCATAAACATTTATAATATATATATTTAAATTTGCTACATGTACATGTACATGAACGACTTATTCTTGTATTGAAAAATAACCATGAAATGCTACAGTACATGAATTAAATAAATATATAAAATAATCTTCCTATATAGAACATCCTGAATTATACAAATATTACAAATTAAACAAACTGATGTCAAAATCTGGAATTTTACAAATTGATAAACACCACCTTATAGTCAGATTGTCTTCAAATGGAACATTAAATATACCATATGTATCATGGAATATAACATAAATATATGTGTTCTTTACACCAACAATGGAACATAACATAACAGAACATCAACAATGGATCACTACATAAGAGAACATTTCCATTCTCTAAGTTCACAATGGAACACTACATAGTAGACTTCTTAATATCCATATTGGAACACTGCATTAGATGACAAAATCCAATCTCAACATCCACAATGGGACACAACAAAAGAGATTATGACCTTTATATCTACAATGGAACACTATATACGGCAGAATTTGTACAAAAGGAACACGTAAATATATCAAACGGTGACCATATATAACATGGAACATATATGCAGCATCTCATTACACAAGGAACACATCGTTAGTGTTAAGAGAAGAGTACATATAAATATGACTTTACATTCTTTAATTGATTATACCTTTGACAGTGAGTGTCCATCACATACTATACGAGCCTGTTAGCCGTTTTGGCCAGAGTGGTGGTGGTTGACTGTTTTTGGCACTGTACTCATTGTGATCATGTGATTATTGCCAAGTGGACCCACTCATTGGATTTTAATTTTACCAATATTACTCATGGGGAGATAACTGGATATGGTTTGTAAAATGAAAATATAATGATAAAACATAGTGTAAGGTTTTCCCTGTGTGTGTGTTCATTGTTCTTGATAGTTGTTGTGACCTTTGTATTCAATTATACAATGTTTACAATTTTCTAATGTCTTTGAATTTTTTTTTTTTAATTTTGATTTTTTAATTTTATTAATTATGAAAGAGATATTTCTATGCATTTTGTTATTGATTTAGTGATATGATTTGTAATCATTGCTGAATAAAATGTTGTATTTGAGAAAATTGTCCATTAAAGTTGAATGATAGAAAATAAAAATTATCCAGTGAGATTTTATATCATTTGATTATGTATTAGTATTTCTAGTTTTATTCAATTTCACAATGTTTTTTTTTTTTTTTTTTGAACCATTATGATAAGTCTGATGATATTAATGTTTGAGTTTCAGGGGTATTAAGGTAGCTTATTCAAAAAAAAAAAAAAAAAAAATTATGAAGTAAATGAATGGGTCTGTATAACTACCATACTTATATTTCTCTGTAGTATTAAAAAAGGGTACCTGTAACAGTTATTCAATATATCCTGTGTAGTTCTTTTTGAGCCATGTATTTAGGAGATAACAGTTTTTCAGTATTTTTTTAAAAACTTTTATCAAAACTAGCCATTCTGGCTTTGTTTCCACTCCTGGTAGCTAAAATTGCCATTTGCTACTAATTTCTGAGAAATTCTTTCAAAAGTAACCTATTTTAGTAAATTTGTGAGAAAAAATATTTAAAAAAAAGAATATTTTTACAAATTTTGGAAAATAGACTACTAGTAATTTTAAATTTGTGGAAACTTAGTTCTTGTGTATTTTTTCAAATTGAAGGGCAATCACATATGAATAATATTTGAAAAAATTTTTGCTATCCTTTTTTATTTTTTGTTTTTGGCTAAACAGAAGATTGATGTAAATGTTTAAACTTTTACAGGTAAAGATTTTCCATCACCACCAAACAGAAGCGCCCCATTGTTACAAGATCCACGTTACAGCAGTGGACCAACACCATACGGCAATGAACAAGGATATGGTATGTGAAACTTGTACTATATTATATCTTAACTTTTATAGAATAGTGACTTTTTTTATTTAGTTTTTTTACTTTATTTGTTAGTTTTGATAACTATGACAATTTTGGGGGAAAAAAAAATAAATAAAATAAAATAAACAATCAAAAAATAGAAATTACTAATAGGTGAAAAAAAAATTGAGAAGGAAATCTGTAAGGTTTTTGTAAGAATAAGGCATACATTGTATTCTAGGATTGCCAATAAAACATTGTATGAAAATACAGTCATTGAATCGATAAAACAGTACAGTTTTCTATTATAAGCAGATTCTAGAGTAATGGGAAGTCCTGGAGGATACAGTGCTCCCTCAGGTGGTGATTACTGGGGTTCTACAGGTTCGTCCCTTATCATTTAATAATGCATTAAGAAATGTTATTAACTTCTTTGTCTCATCACCTGAGAAGTGTTAGACAAAACTGTGATGTCAATTTCAAGAGTTGCCCAGTGTTGTTGCAGACATTGTGTAAAGTTCTACATTGCAGGACTTTTACATTTACCTGTTGTGCTCTAAGAATCTTCATTAATATTTAAGGAAATAAAAAATCTGTAAAATTTAGTTTTCCAAAATATTTGTTGATAATTCAGTTATTTATTTTCTTTGTAATTCTGTAAAGGAAAAATTGCAGAAATTGTCTCCCTTTAACAGATGAGGAGAAGTCAATCCTTTCTAGTGTTGTATAGTAATACAGCATTGTTTGCATCAGTATTTCTGTTAAGTTTTCAGATTCTGTCATACCTTACAAAAAAACTTATTTTTAAAATGAAGTATGTTGACTTCTTTAAAAGATTGTGGCAGAAAAGTTTTTCTAATGGACTGGTCAGACATATAAAGATGAATGTTTTCTGTTATTTCTATTTACACAGATTCACGTGGTCCACCAGGTGGATATAACACACAGGGGTCAGGAGGATATGGTGGTCCAGGAGGACCAGTGGGATATAATACTGGGGCCAGTGGATATGGTGGATATGAACAGTCAGATGGATACACAGGTGGTTATGGTAGCCCAGGCAGAGGACAACAATATGACGGAGGATTTGGTTCTCAACCTGTAAGTTTTCATAATAAGATTTTAAAGAACCATTTTAAACAAAATTTATAATGGTGAGACCAAAGTAATAGATAAAAGATGAAATTAATGTTTGAGACTTAGTATATTTGTAGAAATATTAATTGCAATTAAAAATTAAATTGACATTAACCCCCCCCCCCCCACACACACACACACACACACACACACACACACACACACACGATATTTCCTTATCCTACACATATAAGATTCTTATAGCCTTGCTTTTACAAAAACTGGAAGAAGAGACTTTGACATTAGGTATTTTATTTTATGGGCTTATTGTCAGTTTAATTATATTACATTTTTGTACTCTTCTTACTATACCTTATAGTGAAAATGATATGCCATATGCAATTAATGAAAGAAAGTCCTTGGTATGTTTTGACATTTAATTTTTGGCTGGGTTGCATAGAGTGCAAATAAGGTGAATGTAGGGCCGGCAGGCAGTCAAAATAAGGTACCAACTTTGTGAACTCAACTCCTCCTACAGTTTTCAATCAAAAACCTTGAAACTTCACAGAATGTTTTTATATATATTGAAGATGTGCACCTTATTTTATGGAAATATTTCAAGATTTTTTCCCCATTTTTCCAGTCTTTGAAACTTGGTCACTTTTAAGCAAGTTTTTGAACAGGGGTTCCTACTTTGTGAAGTCAACTCCTCCTACAGTTTTCAATCAAAAACCTTGAAACTTCACAGAATGTTTCTGTATAAATTTAAGATGTGCATCTGACTTTATAGAAATATTTCAAGATTTTTTCCCCATTTTTCCAGACTTTGAAACTTGGTCACTTTTAAGCAAGTTTTTGAACGGGGGTACCTACTTTGTGAACTCAACTCCTCCTACAGTTTTTAACCAAAAACCTTGAAACTTTACAGAATGTTTTTATATATATTGAAGATGTGCAACTGACTTTATGGAAATATTTCAATTTTTTCCCCCTTTTTTCCAGACTTAGCTGGTGTACAATGTAAAGTTTCTGGTGCACATTTTTTAAATTTACTGTAGCTATAGAAAATGTTAAAATGATTGAGATTTTCCTAACACTACATGTATATATACTTGTTTTATTACTCTTTCATATATATTGTCATTATGCACCTTGCTTTGTGCAATTATTAGCTCACCTGAGCACAAAGTCCTCAAGTGAGCTATTGTGATCAGTCTTCGTCCATCGTGCGTCAACTTTTGCTTGTTAACACTCTAGGGGCCACAGTTTTAATCCAATTTGCATCAAACTTGGCCACAGGGATCCTCTTGACCAAAGCCAAGTCAAGTTCGAACATGGGTCATGTTTGGTCAATAAATAGGTCACTAGGTCAAATCAAATAAAAACCTTGTTAACACTCTAGAAGCCACAGTTTTTGATTAATCTTCTTCAAACTTGCTCAGAATGAAAATCTTGACCAAAGCTAAGTCAAGTTCGTATATAGACCATGTTGGGTCAATAAGTAGGTCACTAGGTCAAATAATAGAAAAATCTTGTTAACACTCCCGAGGCCCCAATTTAAGTGCAATCTTCATCAAACATTGTCAGATTGATCCTCTTAGCAAAAGCTAGTTAAGTTTTTATATGGGCCATGTTGGGTCAATAAGTAGGTCACTAGGTCAAATAATAGAAAAACCTTCTTAACACCCTTGAGGCCCCAATTTGAGTGCAATCTTCATCAAACATTGTCAGATTGATCCTCCTGACCAAAGCTAGCTCAAGTTCGTGTATTGGCCATGTTGGGTCAATAAGTAGGTCACTAGGTCAAATACTGTAAATCAGGAAATTAATGCAAGCAAGAAATTAATGCGAAAAATGCGAGAACTGTTTAATCGTATTAATTTCTTGTCACATTTTTTCCGATTTCTGTATTCTGTATATATTTGTTGTAAATTGAGTTACCTCCCTTAACCGAAAGTTGTTCTCGTAACTGATTTTTGAGAGCACATTCTTATTTAGCGGTAATGTTTTGCTGTTTCTTTCCTACTGGGAATTTTGCTACAAATAAAATCATGACTGATACATCATTTTGAAACTTGATTGGAACATCAAATTGAAAGTACTTTGATTATAAGTAATCTAACATTCTAAACTCGTGAGTTGAAGACGAAGATCAGTACAATCTTTATTTAACTTAGTCAGAATGATCCTCTTGACAAAAGCTAGCTCAAGTTCGTATTTTGCCCATGTTGGATCAATAAGTAGGTCACTGGGTCAAATTATATAAAACCTTGTTAACACATCTGATGGCTCAATTTTTGTCAAATCTTCATCAAACCTAGTCAGAACAATCCTTTTGACAAAAGCTAGCTGGGTTTTTTTTTTTTTTTTTTTTTTTTTTTTTTTTCTGGTTCTGTTGTGTCAATAGATCTTGAGGTCAAATTATATAAAAACCGTGTTAACACATCTGAGGCCCAAATTTTAGTCCAATCTTCATCAAACTTGCCGAGATTGATCCTCCTTACAAAAGCTAGCTCAAGTTTATATATAGGTCATGTTAGGTCACTAGTTCGAAATAAAGGAAAAATCTCTTTAAAAATTGAGGCTCCAGTTTGCCAAAATCAAGCTGAGTGTACATCATTTTCAGGTGAGCGTGTGTCCAGGGCCTTCATGGCCCTCTTGTTTAAAATTCCTTCCACACTTTACACCCATTCAATAGAAATTTAAAAAACAACCCGGCCCATTGAGTCTTTGACCCATTTACTGTAATTTCAGGACAGAGGTTTTGGAAGACCCTCTCGTCAACAGTATCCAGATGTTGGTTCACAGGCCCCAGGAGGAGTACCACAACAGGGAGCAGTTCTCATGGTGTATGGACTAAACATGGATAAAATAAACTGTGACAGATTGTTTAATCTCTTCTGTTTGTATGGAAATGTTGTGAGGGTAAGAGGATTTTAGTTTATTGATTGAGGCTTTATAAATTCATGATGGAGTTGTTAAGATGTGTTAACTTTTAAACCTAAGGTTTCCACTTGTAAACTACGTAACTTTTTGTAAAGATTAATCCTAGAAAGAATTTTAATATGCAACGAATAACCAAACCAGTTTGAAGTTAAAGATTTTGTATATGATTGCAAACTGTAAGTTTATATGTTAAGTGGTTAAAACAGTAAATAATTAAATACTGTGTCTCATTTCTTAAAATGATTTATAGTCAAACTGGCAACATCAACAACATAGACCATGTGGGTAAAGATGAACAAGTATATTGGAGATCATGCTTTACTTATATTGCTTATTAATGTTGGTATTATTTTTATATTGTAGATCAAGTTTTTGAAGAGTAAAGAAGGGTCAGCTATGATACAGATGGGAGATGCTCTGGCTGTTGATAGATGCATACAAAATCTCAGTAACTGTACATTCTTTGGAAACAAAATGCAACTTGGGTAAAATATTTTCATTGTTTTTCCTCATTGCAACAAAGGACCAAAATTAAAACATAAGGGTTTCTTTTTTCTTTTTTGGTCAGCATTCATAATTTATATTATTTAGGATATTACTTTTGCAGTCCTTTTGCAGCAAAATCTGTGTTGTTTCATTGTCACAGGTGGCCAAGTTAGAGAAGTCATGGGTTCAAATCCAAGCCTTGCATAGAATTTTCTAAAGTGGTTATCACCTCCTTGTCAAACTTTGTTCCTTGAATGAAAGTTTAAAAAAAAGAAATAAAAAGATAGCTTTGAGATATACAAAGTGACAAAGTGAAGTTTGGTAAAACCAGATCTTACACTGTATAATATACATATGTATTTGTTGTTTGTATAAGTTGTCCCCTGAAACTGACTGGTATTATTTTGTAGACACTCCAAGCAAGCTTTCCTTCAAGATGTACCAAATCCACATGAGATACCTGATGGATCATCATCATTTAAAGATTTTATGGGAAGCAGAAACAACAGATTTACAAATCCTGAAGCTGCCAGTAAAAATCATATCCTTTTTGTTTTTATAATAGTTGTCCTGTGGTGGGGGGGGGAGGGGTTGTTATCAGTAAGTTCTACATTACTATAAAATATGATGAATAATATAGTGTTTTTATGTGGAAATTCTATTTATTATGTCTTCAAAATTTCTAGGGCCACAATGCCCAAGTTGTCTATAGCACACCCTTAGGGATAACTATCAGTTTCTACCAATGCAGACCCTAGTAAAAGAAAGTTCATCAGTTTTCTAGCTGAAGATTGGTCTTTTTTTCTTTGGCAGCTTTGTTACTTCTGTCATTCCAGAACTGGCTACCTCAATAAGGCGGATACATACAAAACTATTACTTCACTCCATTCTGCAAAATTCCTCTATGTATAAGTTTTCATTTTTTCAAATTAATGAAATCTGTTTGTATATTCCTTAACTTGATGCAAGCATTCAAAGTCCATCAAAAGTTTTACATTTTTACAATGCTCCACCAAGTATACCTGATGAAGAACTGGAAGAGGTGAGTTATATAATATAAGACAATAAGTGAATGAATTTAATTGAAATTGAGGTACCAGAAAAATGTATAACCATATAGAAACAGTAGTTTTGGGAAAAGCTGGAATTTGGTATATGTATTTTCTTCGGAAGTTTTGACCATTTACAGAAATTATGTTTTAGTGACATTTCTTGTTATCGAAATTTCTTTTCTATTCTATGTTGACACTTGGGCATAAATTTTAATCAGGGTTCATTTTCTCATGATATTGTTGTAACCTCAGGAAAACAAGTGACAACTCTTTTTTAATTTTTTCGTTGACCATGCTTGTTTCTGCTTATATACATTGTTTGAACAATCAGTGGATCATTTCACAGTGTCAAATTTTCATTATTAGACCATGCTCAGTGTATTCTTCTGTCATTTTCTTGGTCTGGAATCAAGAATGTTTTACATGAATATAAAAACTGTATTAGTATCTGTTTGCATCAGATGTATGTGAAAACACTTGTACCTGATAATAGCAAAAGTGAAACCTCCAAGAAATACAAATGTTATACAGTATTGGTTAATAATGATTTTGTTTTGTAGTTATTTGTGAATGCAGGAGCAGCCAAACCTGTCAAAGTCAAACAGTTCCCATCTAGAAGTAAGTACAGATTATTTGTATCTATTAAATATGTTAGTTATTCTCATACTTTCAGTCATATTTTGTTTTTAAGAAATAATTTTAATTATTTTCATCTAATTTTTATAATGTATTTAATGTGAATATAGATTGACAGGATACAGGTCAAGTTCAGATTTTATGTTCGAGTGCCTCAGTGGTTTTGGAATTATTGCCATTCTCACTATCGCAAGGGCTGTTTATATACTTACTCATGCTCTTGTTTTATTTTTTAATACACTTTATTATGACTGGTACTTTTCTTAATTTTTTTTTTTTTTCTTTTTTTTTTTTTTTTTTTTTATAGATTTTTCTAAAATTACCAAGTTCTAAGACTTTCTAAAATTCTTAATTTTCTTAAAGCCACTCCCAAAAGCAGGTTCTATCTGATTGGAAATCAGAAATCTTAGCGATATCAGAACTAGTATTTTGTGTGACTAATTAAAAGAACTTTATTATCATTTTGCTTTAATTTTTATTTATTTATTTATTTAATTTTTTTTTTTTTGCACTAAAAGCTGACAGAAGTTCTACTGGTTTGGTTGAATTTGAAAACAAGCCAGAGGCTGTTGAAGCTTTGATCCTGGCCAATCATATTAGTGTTGATAACCCAGGTATGTTTATATTATACTCTCGTTAAGTCTGCCTTTTAAGAACAGAATTGGGTATGTGATGTACTCTTAGCATCAGCGTCGACTTCTAGTATTGGAAGTGTTTTGTTAGATTTTATAAGGTTTTATTAGGTTTAGTAAGCATTGCTGTTTTGCCAGCAAAAAAATTGTACTGACAGATTGTTAACTTGTCTACTGCTTCATAATTACTGACATTGTTTACATGTCAATGGCTTCAAAGTGCATGTGTATTTCTGAATGAGAAGTACTATAATTAAGAGACTTTCTGAACAAGATTTTGTGTAACTTTAAACAGTCACAACTCCCATGTTATTTAAATCTGTGCTCAGAACTGGCAGAGTTAAATCAGTAAACTGCCACTAATAAGGTAAACATTGCATTACCATAGTAATTTCTAGTGGGTCGTGTGGTTTAAATAATAGTAAATACTGCAAAATACACAAAGGTAGTGTGTCCACCACAAGGAATTCAGAGCTGGGTCAAATGTTAGCCTTTAAAATTTGACTGGCCCTCTTTTTAACTGGCTCTCTGCATTATAAGGACAGAGTATTGACATTGATCTAGCTTTAAAAGTCACCCAGAATGCATGATAGTATAAAGCAGACTATAAGACACACTTGCCCACCTCAAACATACACAGGCTTGTTATTAGTTTAATCCTTAGGTATAATAATAATTTTTTGTTTGTTGGAAAAGCTGAAAAAATGCTGATGTGATGTTAAACAAAATTACACCCTACCAACTGCAAAAATTACCATTAATTAAAATAAAGGTTAATGAGCAATTGACGTTTTGTGTTGGTATTACATGTAAGCAAACTTAATTTTATGTTGTTGTTTTTTCAGGTGGAAAGAATCCATTTTGTTTTAAGCTGTGTTTCTCTGCATCACCCATCATCAACAATTAAAACATTAATTGTTATATAACCAATATAATGTTGTCATAAAGAAGTTTAACATTGTTTTAATTTGTGTTGTCCTAGAATATGTTCTGAAGAACAATTTACATTTGGTCATTTTGAATATAGTATACATTGTCCATTTTGTACATGCAACTTTCATTGAAGTTTTGAATTGTGGACACAGCTGATATGGTTCACACATACATTTATGTTCATTTTTGATAAATTTTCAACAGGGGACACTTATCAATGTTTTTAGAATGTCTTTTTACTGAAGATTCATACATGAACTCTGTTTTAATATTGAATTTAGATATTGTGTTGTTATATTTTACAAATGTAGCTGTGGAAATCATAAAGTACCCTTTGATGGGTAGGATTTTACTAGAAACAAACAATCTAGTGTTTGATTGATCTTGCACTATTCACTATTTCTCTTGAACTATTCACAGTTGTTAAGAACTAAAACATTACATTTGGTGTTTCTAAACCTAGTTGTTCAAATTTCTGAGTGTCAAAACTTACTGTGTCTAGTGCAAGTATTATTTTAAAGAGATAAAACTTATTATTTGTTTTCATAATTTAGTAATGTGAGACACCTTAAATATTTTAATGAAATTTAAAAATAATAATAATAATAATGATAATTGAAATATTTGGTTGTCAAACCCCTCAGTTAATAATTTACTGGGTTTACTGAATGTGATTTAAGTTCAGCCATGTACAGAATTAAATTTTGGATTTGTGATGTTAAGTGAAGGTCAAGGTACATGTACAGATTACTTTGTGGGTCTATTTGTGGGACTTTATTGTTTGTAGAGGTATTGATGTTTTAAGAACAAAAATAAAATAAAGTTTTGATAAGAAAACGTTTCTGTTATGATTTTCTGTTTTAATCTGCAAATTGTCATGCAATTACTATAAATTAGCTAATATCATAATCAATGTCTTTATATCTATTTTCATGAATACTGTGAAATCACAAATACATGTAATTATTTATGGATTAAATTTCACTATTTTTGTGGGTGTGTAAATATCACAAAATTAAATGTCATTGAAATTTTTTTATCATTGAACACAATTGGATACACTTTCACAAAACTCAGTTTCACTAAATTTTCACGGGGAGTAATCACGTGACTTGTAATGATCACGCTTTCACCAGAAGCGGCTCGCCTCGGAGGTAAGTTGACCTTAGTTTGATATGATAGCTTGTGAATTTGAAAATAAGACATAGCTCACGGAAGATGTACATATTCCTTTAGTTTTTTCCCCAAAGGACAGCATTCAAACACGTGTAGTTTCTGCAAACACTTCGACAAAGTGTCGAGCGAGTTATAATTTTGTGTTGATCACACCTACACTTTTATCCTATCGCTGGCGAATTTGAACGAAATCACAAAATTAACATGTTTCATATGCAAATTTCCATCGTCCAATTGATGTTGTTTGCAAAAGATTATCAATCCAACAGTGAATATGTCTGTAAAACCTGTAAATTGACGGATCTGGTCAAATTACGTAAAATGATCACGCTTACACTATGTCTGTTGGTTGATCACGCTTACACAAAATTAAAATGTTGATAGTAATCTCTTCAGTTTGTGGAATAATAAGTTATTTTAGCAATGTCCTTATCACCTGACTATGTCTGTTTTATAATAAAAAATGTATCCTTTTGTCACTTCGGATTTTTTAGCATCTATCACCAAAATTGAAATATGCATGGACACCAATTATTTTTATTTTTTTCAGAATGACTAGGAAAAAGACTCAGCTGTGGCTTAACGGACCAAAAAGAAGATATTCAAAGATCTGGAAGATCGAAAGTGGTGTTCGGTCGCCATTTAAAACGTTAAAGACGTTTTCAAGATCACCATTAAAGTCACCAATGACCAAAAAAATTAAATTGACAGGAAAAAGTGTTCACCGTTGAAATCGCCACAGTGTATTCAATCAGTACTCAAGTCGCCAGTTTCGAAGAGAATCCGAATAGAGCTTTTTGCTTCGGAAACTGAGACGACAGAAATTATGCCACTTTCTGAATCCGAAATAACAGTTATACCTGAAGAAAAGATTCCAAAATTTTTTGGTATCATTCATGTAGCGCATCTTAACAGAGTTTTCTTTACTGTACCACCTTACAACTTCAACCCAGAGAAGATATGCTATGTTGTTTAGCGGGATGGTTTTATTTTTGATTCCTCTAAAAAAATCCAAAAACACAGTTTCTGTCCCATTATTCTCAAGCTCTCTTTTTACGTGTGGATATAACAATGCTATTTCATTCATTTCACTTTCAACATCTTCATCATCTCCCAGAATCTTTTCTTCAGGTATAATTGTTATTTCGGATTCGGAAAGTGGCATAATTTCTGTCGTCTCAGTTTCCGAAGCAAAAAGCTCTATTCGGATTCTCTTCGAAACTGGCGACTTGAGTACTGATTGAATACACTGTGGCGATTTCAACGGTGAACACTTTTTTCCTGTCAATTTAATTTTATTGGTCATTGGTGACTTTAATGGTGATCTTGAAAACGTCTTTAACGTTTTAAATGGCGACCGAACACCACTTTCGATCTTCCAGATCTTTGAATATCTTCTTTTTGGTCCGTTAAGCCACAGCTGAGTCTTTTTCCTAGTCATTCTGAAAAAAATAAAAATAATTGGTGTCCATGCATATTTCAATTTTGGTGATAGATGCTAAAAAATCCGAAGTGACAAAAGGATACATTTTTTATTATAAAACAGACATAGTCAGGTGATAAGGACATTGCTAAAATAACTAATTATTCCACAAACTGAAGAGATTACTATCAACATTTTAATTTTGTGTAAGCGTGATCAACCAACAGACATAGTGTAAGCGTGATCATTTTACGTAATTTGACCAGATCCGTCAATTTACAGGTTTTACAGACATATTCACTGTTGGATTGATAATCTTTTGCAAACAACATCAATTGGACGATGGAAATTTGCATATGAAACATGTTAATTTTGTGATTTCGTTCAAATTCGCCAGCGATAGGATAAAAGTGTAGGTGTGATCAACACAAAATTATAACTCGCTCGACACTTTGTCGAAGTGTTTGCAGAAACTACACGTGTTTGAATGCTGTCCTTTGGGGAAAAAACTAAAGGAATATGTACATCTTCCGTGAGCTATGTCTTATTTTCAAATTCACAAGCTATCATATCAAACTAAGGTCAACTTACCTCCGAGGCGAGCCGCTTCTGGTGAAAGCGTGATCATTACAAGTCACGTGATTACTCCCCGTGAATTTTTATCCAATGGAATTTTTTTTCCTTGGCAAACTACGAGATTTTAACTCCAAAAAATATTCATGATTTTACAGTTTATATATATATACTGTAAAATCATAAATATTTTTTGAGAATAAAAAATCTCATATTGGCCCAGTTTTGTGATATATTGGCGAGGCAGATTTTTACATATTGTATCAATAACACATGTTGTTAATAATACATTATACACGACTGATTATATGGCTTGAAGCTAGTTTTCAAATATATGCATTTTAATGTGTGTTAGAATCTAGTTGACCAAATGTCAGATATGCCCGTCTGTACTACCGGCACCAGTATTATGGACTAGGTAGTTTGCAGTGTAAATCTATCCAGTATATTAGCACAAGTTATGCTGTAGTCACGTGTACAATATCATGCTCCACAAACTTTTGTATTCATTTTTGAGAGATCAATATAATTTGAATCTGAACATTTTGATACCCTGTTTTGATAACTGACTAATGAAGGTAAAAAAATGGAATTGTGTGAGTGTAACAATGTTTTATTGTTTGCAACATCAAGATTTTAAAATTTTATT
Source organism: Tegillarca granosa (assembly GCA_029721355.1). Taxonomy (NCBI): domain Eukaryota; kingdom Metazoa; phylum Mollusca; class Bivalvia; order Arcoida; family Arcidae; genus Tegillarca; species Tegillarca granosa. The sequence goes on along the minus strand of CM056597.1, from coordinate 30,086,790 downwards.
GACACGGTATATTTCTGATATGGTCGAGAAGCTAGAGTGCCTTGTAACACCGCTTAGCAGTGTTGCCGCATAAATGTGTTACAACACGATGTGGGGAATTTTAACGCATAAAGAAGATGCTTTTATGGGGCAAAAATGCTACCTTCTGCTGCATAAAGAAAATATTTTAAGCATGATATTATGATATCCTTTACTATCATCACCTACACCTCCATCATAATTACCACCGTTACTAAAAACACCACCACCATTACTATCATCTTGATGATGATTATGAAGATGATCATTATCCTCCTCCTCGTCATCATCATCATATTATTGTTGTTATTATTTACGGGGCCTCCGAGGTTGAGTGGTTAGAAACGCCGACTCATTCTCGCTTGGCTTCCCTATGCATGGGTTCAAATCCCGGCTGGACCTGATGTCTGAACGAGATCAGATTTTGGTGAGGGAAGTCTCAGTCAAATTTTTTTTCATAAAAGTTATAAATCAGCAGATGATATTTGAAAACTTGCAGACGGAAATGTATTTGGCGCAAAAGGAGTTAATCATTTATCAATATCATTGTCACCACCACCACCACCGTTTTTGTCGAAATATAAGCTCTTTTTAAGATTCATACTAAGTCGTTAAAATTAGTCCTCTTTATGCGTCAAAATGGCAACCTTGCGCTGCATATAAGCAACGCCATCTTTATGGGTTGAACGCCACCGCATAAACGTCACCGACCTTTTTATGCCTTGAAATTACCCGCATAGACATTGTCAGGCGTGTTTATGCGGTTTTACAGTGCCGGGAGAATTTTTTTCTTTGCAAGCCTACTAATAAACTTTTTTCCACACGTTAAAATTAGTCTTTTAATCTCATCCATTATAACATTTGACATTATCTTCTGTAATGAGTTAATCTGCCTGATGCACACAAATGAAATGTCAACATCTAAACATTATTGATTATTGATATACATGTATATATAAAGGTACCAAGTAAAAAGTAATAACAGATTAATGCTTGTATTTCCATCTAGTATCTGATTGATTGTTTTTATGATGCTATTTCTGAAACTGTCCTCAAAACTCTTAGTATATAAATGATTTGGTTTAAAAATAGTTATTAAAAGACAATATAACGAATATTTAGATAGACTGGCTGAAGTAGGTAAGTTGATGGCATAACTAAGCTTGAATGTGTGTGTAAATTTTAATTTCTTTTTATTTTTAATTACTAAGCCAAAAAAAATAATTGTGAAAGATGCCAGGGGGAGTTACAATTAATTTGTGACAGTCAGATCATCCATACTAGATGGCTGTTTTTTCTTTCAGTTTAAATAAAGCCGGATAAATCACCATCATACATTTAATTTGTCCATGATGGACAAATTTAAAATAAAAAAAGTAGGTAGCCATTAAATATCTACAATAGGTTTCTCCGTGATCTTTTTTTTTTTTTTTTTTTTTTGTTTGCTTGTAATGGCAACATATGCAAATTAGATTCTTATTATGTCCAATCTTTAAAATGATTCTCCGTAAAAGTATTAGACCGAACAAGACCAAATTTGTTATGGAAGAACGTTATGTAGATAAGAAGATAAGAGTAAAGTTTGTTCGTGTCGGCCGGGCATCAAAGATAGCTACCTTCACTTTCATTAGAAAAAAAAAGATTAACTATGGATGAATTTATTTCAAATGTATAAAAAGTAGATGGTAGCACTTAAATACAGGCAATGAGGGTTATCCATAACTTTTCCTTTTCCGACTCCAACACCCCTTTTTACTGACCAAAAAGATTCTGCAACCTAAAAAACCCCTTACATCCACTCTTACTTCAATTAATTGGTTTGTTACTTATACATGTATTTTACTTTTTATGTCCTAAAAGTGCCCCAGGATTAATTTGATATATACTATTATTGTTGAACCTTTTGTCTGTTCTTTTTATCTGTCTCTCCGTCCTTTCAAATGTTGGGATGTCATGGCGCTTTTTCTGTTCGTTCTTAAAATAATAATAATAACTACATCGCTGTAGTTTAATTTTTCCCGACAAAAACGTGTTTTAAAAAGTTTATTCTCCAAAAAACATATATTGATTATGTTAAAACTTGGTAGGTAAAAATATAATAAACTGAAGTCGTGGATCCAAAACTTTAAATAAATTCTGTTTAATATCAAGTTTATTAATAGAACATAATTATTAATTTGTCTTAAAGTGAAAATTATCTATTTATTTGCCTAGCTTGTTAATAATTTTCAACTCTGTTATTTCACATTTATCATGCATTAATACATCATTAAATACCATTGAAAGCAATAACTGTTGCTGTCGGCAAGACTTTATAAAAGGGGCCAGCAGCATGACACCTCAGTCACAATAGCCAATTACTGTAATTAGTAAAAAGGTAACCAGGTAGACAGATGGTTTTTAATACGTTTTCAATGCATTTGAAAAGTTGTTGTACAAACTCCTGTATTGTAACAAGGTGTGAATAAAGGACTCCCTTACCAACAGTAACATAACTTCTCTGGACATCATATCTAAAATGGAAATGATTGTCAGCTAATCAGTTTCAGGCCGAGAAAAATGTTTCGTGTACTGATTATAAAAATGAGATTTTAACCCCGTTTTTTCTTGAATACCCGAGAGGCGTATAAAACTGCACTCCATGTCTTGATGACTGCATAATCACAAACAAGTTTACATAGTATTTTTGTTGAATGAAAAAATGATAAAACATCTTTTTTAATTTCAGCATAAGAATAATCATCAATTTTAAAACTTGCACTATCACTACTTGAGACAAGTATTCAGCGTTGACCGTTTCCGCCTTCAAGGCTCTAGGTTGAAAACTTACCCAAACTTTTTTTTCTTAATAAATAAAACAAAACATCTATATTATAATTCAATGCGATTAAGCAGAAAGCTATATACTGTAAGTTAATTACAGAAGCTGAAAATAAAGTACAATTAACGTGACCGGAAACAAACAATAGCAACTTTAAGTCTAGCTGAAAGATTAAAATTGATCAGTTTTAATTTAAAAGCTTTTTCAAATTAATCATTAAAAGAGATATAAAAGCTTTACGTGTTCGTTTTTTATTCAATATTACAAAAGAGAAAATTCCGTGTCCCCCCCCCCTCCCGCTGTTGTTTTTTTTTTCCATTTTCTGATTTATAATCCGAAACTCAGTTTTACAGAAGAAAAAGCAATATTAACATAACGTAACGGAGAGCTTAACTCTAAGTTTACTGAAGAAGCAGAGAATATTGCACTGTTCACGTGACCGGAAGCAGAGAATATGTCACTGAGTCAACTCTTGCAACTAGCTGGAGTACTCTATGGGCCAAAAAGTGAAACCTCTCTACATGTATTTTTAGATACTGGGCGATTCATGATCAATTTAAATGAAGTCGGTCATATTGTCAAAAACATTTGTTGAATTTCGCATGTGTTTCTTATTTTGTTTTGCCTTTTGTTTACTTTGTTTGTTTGTTTTTTAACACTGATTATTTGTTGTCTCAAGTTCTTGATATCATTCGTATTTTATACAGATGTTTCAGCTACAAAAGGACCTTTTCCAGTATAACCGAAAGCTTTAGACATTCAATATATTTCACTGTAAAATTAACATTCATGCACATTGCATGTAAATAGCTACTTATAAATGGATGAGTTGAGCCGGATAGAACAATACATGCGTTTTACATTAAGTAATGGAGTTTTGTGTATTACCAATCTATATATTTATTAACCAATGTCATAAATTAGAGAAATTTGCTAAGGTATTATATTTATCATTAAGAAATCGCACGCTATTTTTAGGTGGAATATCGTTAACATTCAGACAGATCGACAATGGGTTAATAGAAAAATCATAGTCAAATTTCTTATACATGTATGTATTTATTCAGATTAAGGCTACTCTTTGGATCAATTCTATTTCTTGCGCCATAACGAACACAAATTTAAAATTTGATCAACATTTGCTCTTTGGAGCATAACACCACACAGGTTACCTGGCACAGGAAGTCCAAGAAACTGAATTTCAGCACCAAACATATTGTGGTGTTTTTATTCATAGAAATTGCTTTTAAGTATTGTAACAACTTTGTTTTAAGTTATCCAAGATGAAGTTACCAGTAAGTCGATTGTTTGAAGTCCTAAGCATTTGAATTTCTAGGATATTCAACAACAATGTATTCCAACGCATCATTGAATAAATGCTAGTAAAATGGTTTTTCACAGACTTTGTCAAATCACTTATAACTATCATAATTATTAATAATTTTCACTGGCCGCTATAGGGACATTTGACATATATAAGTAAAAATTTTGCTCGACCCGCTCTTCTTCGCAATGGCGACGGTCTCCTACAGTGTTTATTTTTGTAATGCAAGGCTGTAAATTGAAAATGTTTACGTAAATCAGCACGACTGAAGTTGTTGTTGTTTTTTTTCTCCAGAAATTCAATTAACTAACAACAAGATATAGTAATATTTTTCAGACCATATATAACGGTCATCAGCGATGTTGGAGACAGCTGCTGTATTATGGTCATAATGGATAATCCTAGCAGCTTTATTAGAACGCAAAACTTAATAATACCCAAGTTACTTAGATTAAATTTCGTTTTTACTTTGATCTTTTTCATTCGTTTATAACTGAAACAACATATTTGTCTTGTACAGCTATTTTTTCAGTTGTTCAAGAAAAATATAACCGGAAGTCATGAAAAGCTTTAAAATCTGCTGCAGACTTTCATTATCGACATGTTCTTTGTTGGCTGTTACAAGGAGATTAAAGCTTACTCCGATCACATAGGAAGCTTTCAAATGAATTCAGTCTTCCATTTTTAATTCTTCAAATGCTATTGATCATTCTGTTCTAAAGGCTGGCTGGATATTTTGATTTGAATAGAAATTCAAAATTAATTTTCAAGTGCCACCCACTAGTCTAATATATAATATAAATCCCAGAGGTTACATTGAGATAGGTAACACAATCGATACAATGATGTATATAGTTTAGGTTAAGTGAATCTAAAAAAGTACAGGAGTTCATAACACTGTTCATATAAAATCTAGGTGGGGATATTGAAATACTAAGCTAAAACATGAACACGATGAAGCAAACACTCTATCGACTCGAACAAAGTAATGATAGACAGCACCACTGATTTTAAAACTTCCGGATTTAGACGGGTACCGTGTAAGGGTCTTGAGTCGTCAATAACAATGTTTTCTAATAACAAAAATACCCTAAGCATCCTCAACGGCTCCCCTCTTTTATCGTTTCAGTTCGTAATAATGCTTGCACAAATCAGATAAATGTTATGTTAAATTAAAAAAAAAAAAAAAAAAAAAAAAAAAAAAAAAAAAAAAAAAAAAAAAAAAAGAAAGAAAGAAACATACATTGTAGCTCAAATATTAATGTTGCAACATTAAATAATAACCCAACCAACCGTTATTAATGACACCAGCTTTTATATCTGGCTTTTAAAGCAAAAACATGCGCTTACTAGGAAATCCGATCAAATTAAAAGATTATTGACTTATTCGTCTGAAAGAATAGTTAAACAGGTGTTCTGAACACAATCTAATGATAATAATCTTGTTTATCGGTCGATCAGTCAATAATTTTTGGAGTGAGAAAGAGAAGATCCTTTACAAATATCAACTATTGCAATCATTGAAAGATCCAAAATCGCCATATCGATTGACAAAGCCCCAGAAGATGATCGATTTGTTAATAAAACTAGAATTGGTCATATGTGTAGCGATTTTAATTATTGTAGATATTTTCAAATGCTATCTATGGAATAATTGCTACATTTAAAATCTATGTTGAACTGAAAATTATCGAAATTTAAAAAAAAAAAATATGAAAAAAGAGAAATATTCAATATTCTGTAAATGACAATTGTTTCCTATTTCTGCCATTTTGTCTTCTTGTATTTAAATCTTAATTGAATAATTCTACTTTAATTTCGACATAATTTTAAATAAATGTAAAACGACACAATAATAAAAATAGACAATGGAGATGTGTATCAGCGAATTACAAAAGATTTGCTTATTTGTTATTTTGGCTAGTAGCGATTTACAGAACAGCTTGGTTCCAGCTTGATTTTGTTTGATATTAAATCTGTTTTGGGCAAGCGAGAAAAAAAATTTCATCTGCAAAAGTAACTAAAGTTTTCTTATATTATCTGGACACGCTGGTAATGTAAAGTCAAGAATATTTCTACTCTTTTTGGATTTGGTATCTATTGCATGAACCAATGTCAAAGTGTTTAAAATAGGAACAATTAAAATTGAAGGGAACAACCAGAGTAAGCATTGTAAGTTCCATGAAAAATGCACCTCTTCATTAATATAATGTCAATATACACCAGGCATACGGAAGGGTACAATCGTCCAGAACTGGCACCATAAAATGCTCGTTATGAAAAGGAATGGCGTTCAATCGCTTGGTTCTAGCTTCAACATTGTTTGTTTTTTGTATTTCATAACTCCTTTTTGGTAATATTCGCTTTTCACATCCCAAACTGAGAAAAAACTCAACAAAATATTTCATCTTCCCTAGGTTTTATTGTCATTTATAGTACCTTCATTGAATTCTCTGTAGTCCACGTATGCTCAATAAGTGTTCTTTTTACAAACCAATGCAAACATGTCTTAAAGGGTTGAATTCATTGAATTTTCTAGGAATATTTCGCACTTCTACACACGTGTGTACCACTGCGGTAGCTCAGTTGGTAGAGTGGTAGGTCGTGGGTTCAAACCCCGGCCGGGTCTGACCCAAGACTTGAAAGTGGGTAGTGACTGTTCTTTCGCCAAGCACTCGGCATTACGAAGTGAAAGTCACGGTTCTTTCGGATGGGAACTTAAAATAAACGAGGTCCCGTGTTACGGCGTGGTACGATAAAGAACCCTGCTTATAATGCCATCAGCGCAACGCACAGGCAAAATTTCTGCACTTTCGCCTATAGCTGGCGACGTCTCTATATAAGTGAAATATTCTTGACTGGTACGTTAAACATCATTACTCAACTCAACTCAACTCAACGCACGTGTCAGGTAGTATATGCCATTAACAAAGAATAACTGACAGTTTGCTTGGCATTCTGAAACTTATGGAGTAAATATAAGTTGTTTTTTTTCACATTCATGATAATTATTGACGACAGAAATGGCTGAAAGAAGCTGCCCTGCATTGATAACGATAGGGCAAAAATTAAGGTTCCAGATGCAAAACTCTACGGAGGCTGGTTGATTACCTCACCTCTGCATGTCGGAAGGTTTTCCTGGCATTTAGTTGGTGGCAATTTCTTTTATATCTATGGTTCTGTTACTAATTAGATCCGAAGCATTTTGACACCTCAAACATAAGTTTGATATGCTAATCGAATGAAATATTTTTTAGAGAAAAGACTTTCAAATCCGAGAAGGGATTGAACAAATGAACACCTACTAACAGAGCTAAAATCTGACAATAATGCCAAACTTAAATGACCCCAACAACATCATTTTCAAACATTTTTTTTAATTTCATAGATTAAATTTCCTCTGAATTGTAAGGAAAATTACAATATGAATTAATGCAAATGTCACCTTGATAAAGAAATCGACCGGCGTTGTGTTGTTATTCAAAAACAGCGTAACGTTAGATATGAGTTTTAATCATCCACGTATATCATTATAACTAAAATTAGATTTTTTTACAAAGCTAATTAAGCTATAGTAAAATATTCAAAGTATGTATAAAATAGGCATCAACCTTATGTCAGAATCAGCTCAAGTATTATCTTCTTAATGGATAATCCTAACAGCTTTAGTAGAATGCAAAACTTAATAAGATCCTTGTTCATTATACTCAATATCGTCTTTTCTTTGATCATTTTCACTCGTTCATGACTTATGCTTCATATTTCTGTTACGCTGCTGAAATTGTCATTTGCTCAAGAAAAAATACCCGGATGTCGTAAAAGGCTATAAAATAAGCACAGTTTTAATACCGGTATGTTCTCAGTATGCTGTGTCATAGAGATTAAAACTGCTTCAGATAACTAAGTAAGCCTTGAAATGAATTCAGTCTCCCGTATTAAAGTCTTTAAATGCTATTGATTATTATATTCTACATACAGGCAGAATTTTTGTATGAATATAATTATTCAAAATTAATTAGCAAATATAACCCATTGGTATAAGATTTGTAATCCTAGCGGGTATCTAGACGTTATTTGTTACGCAATCGATTTATATCTAAAATCGAGTGTCGATTTATATCTAAAATCGAGTGTAAATGTATTTTCTAACCAGAGACAAAATCTTACATGGAAAATAGAAAATACTTAGGCTAAAAATCGTTGGTCTTATATAAAATGCTTTGGAAAAAAATATCTTCGGAGGAATAAAGAAATATTTAGGCAAAAATCGTTGATTGAAAGTAGAACTCCTAAAAAAATAAATAAATAAAAAAAAAAATAAATAAATTAATAAATAAATTGCCTGTACAAAACAACAGTATAAGCATTAGCATGATGCAACGATACGAAAAGAAAGAAGGTAACTCTATTTAAAATTTATGAGGTCACAGACTTTCTCGACGTCTGGATCGTTTAATATCGTAAAACAATGACTATAAAGCTACTAATATCAACCTGTTCATTAACATTCTCAGGACATCATCAGTGGCATTCCAATACGTGTCTTACTAAACTTTAACGTTTTTAGCCCGCCATAACAATTAACATCATCAAATTGACCCGTTTATGCTAAATGTGTTAAGCTTTGAAATATCGTCTTGTAGCGTGCATTAGCTTGCAAAGCTCACAGAAGTGAACACTGTTTGAATTTAACTAAAATGACGTCAATCTTTTAGAGTGTCACGTTAAGCTCAAATATAAATATTGCGACATAAAAATATTCAACCAATTAACCATTCTTTACGAGAAACATTTTTAAAACCTGACTTATGAAGCAAAGACTCGAGCTTATTAGAGAACCTGATTACAGCTTAAGGATTAATGATTTATACGTTCTAACGAATGGCTAAACAGGTGTTCTGAAGACAATTCAATAATAAATCGATGTACCGATTAATCATTTTAAGATGTTGAGAAAAAAATTAAAACACTTTCATAAAAAAAATCAATAAATCAATCAATCAATAAATGATTATAGACATATCAATGGTGTATCACTTGTCTAAAATCATTATATCAATTGACGATGTTTGCCCACTGATAATCAATCGATGGTTAATAAAACTAGAAATATTCAGGAATGCAGTGATTTAAATTAATGTAGATATTTTCAGATTCATCTGTAGAATGATTGTAATATATATTAAACCTATGTCGAACTGATATTTAATGTAATGTACAAGAGATAAATAATGCAATAGTTTGATTTTAAATACCTTTAATCAGAATATATTCTACCAGATCGGTCGACATGGCTGGTTGTCAATTTGGTCGTGTAATATTATTGGTAAAAGCAGTAAAAGGTTTGTTTCACGCATTTAGCAGTGTTTCATGATGGATAACATTATAAAACACTTCTCATAATTGCAGTAAATAACATTTATTTACATTGTCATGGTAACCGGGTATATATCCACATGTTTGTCGATTTCAAAACGTGTATTCAACTCTGACCAATGTCTGAGAAGGATTAAGAGCTTTAAGTAATCAGGATTTTCTGATATTTAACTAATTAATTTTTCATTTCCTTTACATAACTAAGAGATGGGTTCGTCGTGTTCACTGAATCAGAAAGTAGATATTATTAAAAAAGACACAAAGGATATTATTACAGATTTTCAAAATGACCACGTGGACGATCCCGAGGTTCCTGGATCAAGGGAGGATAAAATATCACAGGAAAATAAAAGTGAAAATAAAGGTGAAAATGAAAACTCGGAAGCAAGATTAATTAAACAGGAAAATCCAAAAAAGAAAAGAGGTTTAATTAAACGGATGAAGATGATAAATTTGCCAATAGTAGTTACAAAAGAAGCCGATGGAATTCAAGGTAATTATATATAGACATACCTATAGCGAGCACGTGTTTCAAAAGTCTCTTTGCTTCATTTGTAAACAAAATCAGGCTGCATATTATTATTTTTTTAAATTCTAATCGATTAAGATACATTTGTCACATGCAAGCGCAATCAATACAGATAAAAAAACCAATATAAGTGAATGATTGAAATAAACAAAACGGATATATAGAGAAATGTAAAACACATATTTGGGTAAAAAATTAGAAAACTCTTGTCTTTAGGTGGGCACTGGAGTAAATATCCAGGGATGAGGTTAAAATTGTATCACAAGTTCCTAAGGGCCTTATTAGATCGATTTCCTTTTAGTTTCTATGCGCAATACATGTTTTAACAGATATAACAGAACCTTTTTACATAAACCCCCAACACACACACCACAAAAATGCAGCCAAGATGGGTTTAATATGCAGGCGATTAATATAAAAAATACACATAATAACAACGTGTAAAGAATGGCCACTATACAGAGATGTTTAAAAGCAGGTAAACTTAGAACAAACCATTCTTTAGTGACCACTTCAACATGCTAAAAGTGTTTTAAGTTTTTATTCATTTAAACAACCTCTTCACATCCCAAAATGTCTGGTTTTAATACACAAGGTTAATGCCCATCCAAAACCCGTGTATTAAGATCACACCACAAATAAAAGATGTATATTTGTGTCATGTGCTACCTTTGAATGCATTATTCCATAAAAATGTCATAAGTAGCACATGGCATTTGTATCAAAATAGTTACAGGATATCAGATGAATGATAAACCATTTAATTTTATATTCACCGTCACTTACATTTATAATGTATTGTCCCATCAAAGGGAAATAACTACAACATTAATCTATAGCCCCGTGATTGGTAAACTTTATTTTGATTGTTGGGTCATTCTATACAAAACGAGAATGTTGTGTTACTCTTGCATAGGCTCGATATCTGACAAAAATCAAACATGTTTTATGACTGAACCTTGATCAAATCATTTCACAGATGAGACTTTTTATTTATAAACAAAATTTGCATATATTTGTAAAAGCTTGAGTGAAAATTCCATCCTTGTTCTATCGGGAGTGATACTAAACCACATGTTACTCCAAGGGGGTATCACTGTAGTAGGCGGTAGTAGCATTTGTTGGATACTGATATTCCCTATAATTATCACACTGTTTCTTCAAAACAATTAAATTTATGTAATTAACTAACAATTACATATTTCTTTCATTGACAAAATCAATTTATTTCGTTTGGAATACCTGTTACTGCAAATACCGTCATTACCGTAACGTTCATGAAAAAGTTAAAAATCAGTACGAGTTACTTCCCTTATATTGTAACTCTTCGCGCCGTTGCAAAAGTTTTCGGCGCGCCATTTTATGAATGATGATGTATGATGGCTGGAGGAAAAGACCCCTATGAAAAGTTGATCTGTAAGTACATATTTTGATGAGTATGTTTTGTAAGCATCATTACCGTACGCTCTGTTCTTAGAGTGCAAAAGAATGAATATTATAAAAAACAAATCCTTTGAAATCGGTAACAGTGTAGGTGGCATAGAACCACAAGTTTACAGTACCGTGTTGTTATATGGGGCTCCTAAGGGAAATTTTCTACAAAATTATCATTACCGTAACGGTCACTACCATCACAGTAGTGAAAGTTACGGTAATGACAATCTCGTTACGGTTGTGACATTTTTCATTAAATTAAATTTTGATTTGATATTGTCAAATATCAATTTTACACAAGGTAATTTTATCAATATAGCATGAAGTAATAAGGACCGGAAGTTTTTTAAATTATATATTTCACAGAAACTCTGTTAAAATATTCAGATAAACTATTAATTTAATAGTATGTGACGATTGATTTCCACATTTTTTTTATCCTATAAATCTGTAATGCAAAACGTCTACATCAGCCTAAATTTATACTATTCAGTTGACATGCAAAAGTTTATTCATATTTTCATTCATTTCAGTATTGAAAAACGAAATTGATTCTACAGACATTTGCCTTGCTTCTGCTGAACATTGTTTCTTTGACTTATTGTCACAAACAGCGGAACAGACACCTAATTGGGGTACACGAGTTTGCAATTTGTATGATCAGATACAAAATACTAAAGACAAAATTTTACTTAGAACAAGACAAGCTATAGAATGGTACTCACTGGAGCTGAGAGAGCGGCACGATGGCGGCAAAAGCAAAGGGAAGATCCATACAAACACCACATGTATAAAGAAAAAGAAAAGGAAAGGTACAAAAAAAGAAAGACAGAGGGGGAAATCATATCAATTAAAGAAATGGGGAAACGGAAACAAAGAAAAGTCAGACAAAATTGGAGAAGAAACCAAAGAAATAAAAGGGAAAGGGAAAGACAAGTAAAAAAAGCAGTAGCAGAAATCATAACACCACCAATGTCGCCAGATCACGAATATAATGAACAGAATTATGAGAATGAAAGACGTGTAAACACCATGCGTCAGTTAGGACGTAAACGAGTGCGTCGAGACCGGTCAGTGGCATATAGGAGAATAGACAAACTGAATGTAGCACTATTTCGTCAAAAACAACTTGTTAGCAAATACAAAATGAGATATATGAGACTCCAAAGAAAATGTCAAAAACCAAATATCCAAGAGAGAGATGATAATATAATTAGAAATAAAGAAAGTAGAAAAGCAATGTTAGTACTTCAAGCAATACTGGACCGAACCAGACAACGATACAATGCAACAAAAAATCTCAAAGAAAAAAGAAAAATATCTAGTCTTGTAGTCTCAGCAAAGGTATTGAAAAAAATGCGCCTTATACAATACAGCAAAAAGTTATTTGGATTTTCAAACAGACAAATGACAGAAAAAAAGGATAGAGAAGTAAAGACACCTAGAAATATTACATTAGTCAGAGAATTTCTGGAGAGGGATGACAATTCTAGAGTTAAAGCCGGTAAAAATTGTACCATAACTCGGAAAGGAGAAAAGCGACAAATTAGATTACTCTGTGACGATTTGAAACACTTACATGGAAAATTCCTGACAGAGACGAATATAAAAATCTCTTACAGTCTGTTTTGCAGATTCAAGCCATTCCATATTGTAAAGCCTACATGCAAAGATAGAGAAACCTGCTTGTGCAAAACACATGAGAACCTGCATTTCAAGATAAGCCGTTGTTATCAAGAGAAAATAATTTCAAGACATGATGAAGAATCCCTTCTGAAAAGCATTACATGCAACATAGATGATAAGCAATGTATGTATCGAGAGTGCAATGTATGTAAAAACAAAAAGGTAACAATTGAAAACCCTGATGTGGATATCTGAAAACAGACATGGTGGTATGAGTGGAAAAACAAAAGGTTCGAAAAAGAAAAAGAAGTCAATAAAGAGATGGTAAAGTCAATGGTTAATAGAACAGTCAAGGAAAAGGAAGAGGGGACACTTGAAACTTTGTCAGAGGAGCTGAACAAAGAAGTACAACGAGCTACGAGACATATATTTAACATCAGGCATCAATATAAAACATTACGGTATCTCAGAGAAAATATCACAAATGATGAAATTATGATGCAAATTGACTTCTCAGAGAATTATAATTGTAAATATGCCCAGGAAATACAAAGTATGCATTTTGGGGCATTGAAGCATCAAATATCACTGCATACGGGAGTTGCTTACACAGATAAGGGAATATACTCGTTTTGCACGCTTTCCGATTGCTTGAAGCACGGACCTGCTTCAATATGGGCATATTTGCATCCTATTCTAGAGGAACTACGGCGGACAACACGTGCCACCAAATTACATGTAATTAGTGACGGCCCAACCACACAATACAGGAACAAACAGAACTTTTACCTCTTTTCAACTCTGCCGTTTGAGTTTTATGGATTCACAGAAGCCTCTTGGAATTTTCTCGAGGCTGGTCATGGAAAGGGGGCAGCTGATGGGATAGGCGGTGTTATTAAACGTAAGGCAGATAGTTTTGTCAATAAAGGAGGAGATATCAACAGTGCTTCTGATATGGCAAAGGCTCTGACTGACACAAGCGTAAATATCTTCCAAGTAACAGAAGAGGACGTCAATAATGTCGAGGCGATATTACCAAGCACGCTGACACCACTGCCAAATACAATGAAACTTCACCAAGTGAGTAAAATGGGTTTTGTATTTTGTTACTATGAAAGTACCATTTCTAGATGAGAAATGAAAAGCACTTAATGTATAGAATGTAAAGGAAAGTTGTAGTTGACATAAATGTACTTGAAAACAGCCAGAGCCACCAATAACACACCATTACAACAAAACAAAACAAAAAGAAAAACAATACACGATAAAACATGTAGGGACTACTAATTATAAAACTCTGAACTGTGGGCGGGTACCAAACAATGAAAAAATGGAGTCCAGTTGTGTGCTTTTAAGTTAAGTACTTTTGTAGGGCCCTAACCATCCCACTTATTTTACAATCAGTGGTCATAGGTTTTTAGAAGCATGTACATATACAGTTGTTTTGATATCTAAGCACACATCGTTATAATATCAGATTAGACCTTGTTTGATTAAAATGAATAATATTGAACTTCAAACCAGAGACGAACAACATATGAAACTTGTATTACAACCATTTATTTACTATTTTAAGGTACTGGCCAGCAGTTTGAGACCGAGAGAGGTGAAATTTCGTGTCCTATCCTGTTTTTGCGGGAAGCCGAATTTGCAGTGTCAATGCTATGGTCTCTCTACCGCAGAGTTCCCACTTCAGGTAACTATAAAACTATTATAGGTAGTGTATAATTACCACAGCATTAGATTCCTAAAAATAGAAACGCGTGAAAAGCGTATTATCTAATTGGAGATGTTCATCTAGTCAGTCAGTGGTCGTTCTGTATATATGGAAGGTCGGGGTTCGAATCCAAGTCTGACCAAGACTTGATAGTATGGATGTAGTGACTGTTCTTTCGCCAAATACTACCACACACGATATTTAGAACGAAAAGTCATGAGTCTTTCAGATGATATCTATGATCCATGTTATGGTACTTATGGTAGACATACGCTATAGAATGCTCACTGCATGTTGTCCAGAGCGCACTGAAAAGGTTTAAATTTCTGCTACTTCACCTGAATATCTGGTGATGTCTCAAATTGCGATATAAGTGAAATAATCCTGTATGGGACGTAAACCTAATCAACTATCTAACTAGTCTGTCATAATAGGAAAGTTTAATTTATATGACAGTCATACTATTTATTTAATTGCAGACCCCGGGATTACAGACAGAATCGGGTATGTGCAATACTGGCACGCCAACTTCAATCATTGTAGATTCCACTCCAGTTGAAGATGAGGAACCTGTATTGGTAAAGGTGAATGTCGTAGATGAGAGCCTGGTATCCAGATACTGTGTTGTTGTTTATGACGACCAGCCTTTTCCAGGCATTGTCCTTGGGGTGGACGAGGAAGAGGAACTAGAAGTTCAAACCATGCACCGAATTGGCAAAAATCGATATTTTTGGCCAATGCGTGATGACACGCTGTGGTACACCAAGCAGCAAGTATTAACTTTGCTGTCAGAACCACCCAAATTAGTGACGAACAGGCACCATCAAATTGACCCCAAAGTTTGGTCCTTAATTGAACGCGAATTGAATTTGTAAATGTTTCAATTTTTGTTCATATTGCTACAACATCATCATGTCAGTGCTGTTAACTGTTTGTTGTAATATTTGTTACATATGCAATTTCAAAATAAATAAATTCATTCTAGTTGCCAGTAAATGTTTGTTATATGAAACAATATTACAAACAACACTTTGCAACCAGTGGTTATGCATTTAATTATTTATAATAAATGCTTGTCATCTTATAGGTTAAATTGGAGATGTGCATCTAATCAGTTACTGTAGAATCTCCAATAAGCATAAAGTTAACGTACTTTCTACATCTAGACAAATTGTTGTCATACGTACAAAATATGGAGTATAGATGGATTCCATTAGAACAATTATTATAAAGCTAATTAAAACTCAATTTCCTACACAAGCTATTTATACAAACTGGTTTAATACATATAACATCTGTATTTTGTTGAAGAACGTCATTGCCGTAACATCGTTGTCATTACCGTAACACACACTTTTTCTTCAAGTATTTAATTAATGAAATTATTGTTATCAAAGGTTTTCAATTATATGAAATAAAACAAGTAGTTTGACTATAAAATCCATATTAAGACTAATTAATTTAGTTATATTTATGAAGCCATGAACATATTTACATGACTAAATTTAATAAACTTGTAATTGGTAAACTAAACATCCGATTTATCGTATACAAATGTTCGAAAAATTTTTTTCTTTGTTTTATTTAATGTAAACGACAGAGTTTTGTTATGTGTTTTGACAATTTTAACAAATGCATATATAATCTATGGCCTAACCTTGCAATTCAGTTGTGTTACGGTAGTGACAGTCATTACAACATGTACATGAACAAGAGGCCCAATAGGGCCTGTGATGCTCAACTGGCTGCATATGTAAGACAATGTTTGTTTTTGATTGAAATGCTGTTTAACGTTCAACTCAAGAATATTTCACTTATATGGAGACTGTCAATTTTGGAAATGGTGGAGGACACTGGATTATAGGAGAAAACCACGACCAAGCAGCAAGTTAACTGACAAACTTTCAAAGATGAAGTGCTAGCCCACTTGGCATTAATGCACAATGTCAGGGGTGAAAGGTGCTGTGATTCGTACCATCGAATGTTTAAGACCACACAGCCACTGTGGCCCCTGTAAGACAATGTGATGTGGTTACCATAATTGGTTCATCAGCTTAAGATGGGAAATAAATTGAGCTTATGACCATTTTTGCTTCAATGAAGCCTACTTTGCAACACACACATACAGGCATGCTTCACTATGCCATAAACTCAGCTGGGTTTAGCCAGTTGAGCTTAGAATGGATCCACAATGGCTATTTTATATATATATATCTAGTAACAACAGGCATCTTAGACTGGTTCAAACTTTTTTTAGGCCGATGTAGGAACCTTCCACAGGAAGTTTGGTTCCAATTCGCCCAGTGATTTTAGAGGAAAAGATTTTACTAAATATTACACCTAATTTGCATAATTCTTGAAAATTGGGTCAATAAAAATTTTCTCAGAAAAAAACATTATGTATTTTGAATCCCACACAGTATACTTTATATATTTAAAATTTGAGCTCAATTGGTGGAAAAAAAGATCAACAATGGTCTTTTTTTTTCTTTCTATTTTTAGTTATGACAGCCATCTTGGATGTCAGGCCAGGTTGCCTGGTACCACCTTTAGTCAGGCTGACATTTGGACCTTCCACACAAAATTTCTTTCCACTTGGCCCAGTTGTTTCAGAGGAGAAGATTTTCAAAGATTTCACTAAATATTACACCTTAAGCATAATTCTTGAAAATTGGGTCAACAAAAATGTTCTCATAAAAACCCTTTAAATATGTTGAATGCCCCACTATCTACTCTCTACATTTCAAATTTGCACAAAAACGGTTAAAAAATGACTCAGCAATGGCTATTTATGTTTTTTGCTATTTATAGTAACAGCGGCCATCTTGGATGTCTGGCGGGGTCGCCTGGTACAAACTTTGGTCCACCCCACCTAGGGACCTTCCACATTAAATTTGGTTCCAATTGGCCCAGTGGTTTCAGAGGAGAAGATTTTCAAAGAATTGATTAAATATTACACCTCATTTGCATAATTCGTAAAAATCGGGTCAACGAAAAATTTCTCATAAAAACCCGTTACATATGTTGAATGCCCCGCTATCTACTCTCTACATTTCAAATTTGAACAAAAACGGTTAAAAAATGACTCAGCAATGGCTATTTATGTGTTTTTGCTATTTATAGTAACAGCGGCCATCTTGGATGTCGGGCGGGGTCGCCTGGTACAAACTTTGGTTTACCCCACCTAGGGACCTTCCACACCAAATTTGGTTCCAATTGGCCCAGTGGTTTCAGAGGAGAAGATTTTCAAAGAATTGATTAAATATTACACCTCATTTGCATAATTCGTAAAAATCGGGTCAACGAAAAATTTCTCATAAAAACCCGTTACATATGTTGAATGCCCCGCTATCTACTCTCTACATTTCAAATTTGAACAAAAACGGTTAAAAAATGACTCAGCAATGGCTATTTATGTGTTTTTGCTATTTATAGTAACAGTGGCCATCTTGGATGTCGGGCGCGATCGCCTGGTACAAACTTTGGTCTATCCAACCTAGGGACCTTCCACACCAAATTTGGTTCCAATTGCCCCAGTGGTTTCAGAGGAGAAGATTAAAGTTTACGCACGCACGCACGGACGCACGCAAAACCATGCCATAAGCTCAGCTGGCTATAGCCAGTTGAGCTAAAAATGGCCAAATTTTATAGGTTTGAACTTTTTTGGCTCACTGCTGTGTTCTGAAACTGAAAATATAATATTATCAAATTGATATATTGACAAATTCTCAGGGCCTATACCACATAGATTTCAGATTAGTGGTAGGGGTCAAATTTCACGTTTTTTATAGAATGACTCTCTTATCAAGTCTCCCTGTTAAAGATTATTTCATGGCGGAATTTTTATTACTTTAGATAGCGACATTTTTAAACAAAATAATTAAACTTCAGATTTGGCCTTGACGCATTTGTTTCAGGTTTTGATAACTTTTAAACTTGTGTGAAAAAGGTCTCACTTGGGTTGGTGGTCCAGATGACGCAATAATTGCCATTTTCGTTCCACATATGACAAACTTTTCATGGAGTTTATATCATGAACACCTGGTATAATAATGTCATAGTTATCAGACATAAAGCTATTAATTAAACGCAAAAAAAAAAAAAAAAAAAAAAAAAAAAAAAAAAAACTCCATTTCAATATAAAAAAAACTCCAAATGACCTTTATCATGTACTGCTCATGTAACAAAGAATACGATACAATTGTTATATGAAACCGACCAACTTCCTGGCGAAATAACATTGTATTGATTGTACGATTAATACTACCTGGTCACGGTTGAATGTCACTTTTTATTGAAGTCAACTTGTCTAAGTTATAAAGGTACATTTCGTAATTAAAAGTGGACAGTTCGTGAAAATGTCAAAGTTAGCCGAAAACAGCTTCCACATCATTTACGAACATGCGTGACATAAATTAATTAAGACTGCATTTATATCGAGACGTCACCAACTTCAGTAAAAGTAGCAGTAATTATGAGTAATGGGATTCTTTTACTGCTATGTCAATCATTACACATATCGAGACGTCACCAACTTCAGTAAAAGTAGCAGTAATTATGAGTAATGTGATTCTTTCACTGCTATGTCAATCATTACACAGATTTGTCAGTTTCCTTTCCTTTTACAAAAATGTTTAAAATGACCTGAATCGGTCAATTTTAGTGAAAATTAATTAATATTAAGTGAATGTCCTTGTTGGAATTGCTGGAATCATACGAACCCACTACCACTGACTTAGAAGATGTTTACATATGGGGCTTGTAACACAGGCACTTTAGGTAGGGGGACCCCGTATACGAAACAAGTGCCTGTGGCTTGTAACTAGACTTTATGACTGGGGACCGTGTTAAAATATATTTTTTGATTCATTTAATAAAATATTTAAAAAAATTATATTCACTCAGCAAATTTTTAAAAATATGTAATATGACAACTATTGTAATGTAACGCATGCTGTTATTCCATGTATACGATATTTTTCACCATGTCCATAGGCAAACTCCTAAACTTGTCCATTTTCGACCATACAATTGTGAATTAAAAAATCCGAAGTTTTTTTTTTCACAAGTGGGAGATGACCATTAAAATTCTGTATTTAATATACGATATGTAAGCGTCAATACTTTCCTAATACAAAGTTTCCAGAAAATAAAAATATACCAATAAATTGCTACTATTGGTCCATAATTGTTTGTCACATGTTTTTTTCTATTTCTTTTATTCAAAACTTTCCTCAAAAAAATAACAGTAAGATTTAATTAAAATCATTGACCTAACCAAATTCTATTTTTAAATAAAAAAAATTTCTCTAACAGATTTTGGAGCAAAACCCGTATGTTAAACCACCGTGATTCTAGACGTCGCTCTAAAACCACGCGACAAAACATGGATGCTTGATTGTATCTTAAGGTGACGTTGCACCAAGAAAACCACCAGATGGAATTATAATCCAGGTATTTCCATATATCTTTGCTTAGTTTTAAAGTAAAAATGACATTTCTTTTGAGACTCAATGTTACATTTAGGAACCACTAAAAGGCCATTATGTCATGCCAGGTTGTTAAGTGTCTGCAACCACAGAAGAGACGTTCTAGCATATTGTTAGGCAAATACGCACGCTAATATTGTGTTTGTTGTATCAGAATCACGGGGTAAATTAAAAACTTGCCACCTCTTATTTCATTGGAGATATTCCACGTGTCTGTTCAAGTAATTGAAACAAGATGACAATAAACAAACAAACAAATAAATAAATAAATAAATAAATAAATAAATAGATGAATCCTCATGAAATCTTTTCAAAAACAAAAATAATAAATGAATAAATTAAAAATAATAATGATAATAAATTTCAGCAAGAAAAATTAAAAGATTTTCAGTGTAGAGATTAAGAACCATGTATGAAGGGAAAAATACAAATGCAATGAAGGGAAAAATACAATGCAATTTTATACTTTATACATCTGAAGAAAGGATTCTCATCACTATGGTTTGAGTGCTGTTAACCACAACTGAGAAAGGATTTATCCTTGTCATTTAGGCCTTTACTGGTGGACTTGAAACCATTCTAATGGATTGAGTCATCTGCAGTATTTATCTTCATCAATGTGGGTGAGTGTAATAGCACTCTGATGACCACTGATATAAAATCAGGGCATAAATACTAACACAAGCCCAGGCTAAATTATGTTTATATTAATCGTTGAGATAAGTAAAATTGTCTCATTGTAAAAGCTGAAAAATTGCTGATATCATGTTAAACAACATTAAATCAAACCAACTAACCTTTGAAGTATGTAAGGAGTTAAGTAATGGTGTTTTATGCCACAGTCAAGATTATTTTTCTTACACCGAGATGGTCAGTTCTGAGATGGTGGAGGAAACTGATTTGAGAAAACCACTGACCTTCAGCAAGCAAACTTCTCATACTAGAATCCTGGGCAATGAGAGGCACTGCAAAGCATAAGTATGCTTTAGACCACTTGGCCACTGAGGCCTCCTTTGAAGTATTTGTATCAGGGATTAAATCTCACCATTGCTTCTTAATCCAGATACAATTTTGAAATTGTGAAAATGAAAAATACTATTGCAGTGTTGAAAAACTTAAACAAAGATCACAATTAAATATCAAGCTTTATTACAGTGCTGTTTTAAAATGACAGGGTTCTGTCTTTAAAATTCCACAATTTGTTTGATGCATTTTGTGGCTGTCTTGTCATTTCAAAACTTTAGGCCCCTCATTAACTTTTCTCATGACAAATGACTTATTCATGATAAATGGGCTATTTTTATTCATAGGGGTTTGAATATTGAAATGTTTGCATTATTTACGAAGATGTGTATCCCTGGCTACAGAGAAATAGAGCCAGGGGCATCTCAGCTCAGGCTGTCAGCAGCTTTAAACTTCTGGTTCACCATCAGTCTGTGTTGTAATCAGACAGAGCCTAACATGCCAGTAACGATGTTCCAATATCAGTGTGACTGCCAGACTCTCCAACTGGTACGTCATGATGGAGATCTATGTTAGACGATTCGCCATGTTCTGATTTTTGTTTACTGGTATCCCATAATGCTTGCTGATAAAACACTGCATCAATTTTTTTTGCACTTTTCCATGGTCTTGCTGTCAATTTTTTTTTCAATAATTCCACATGTTTCTAAACATTTTTTGCCACTTTTTCATTGTTGACATGGATGCTGCTCATTAGAAAAGGGCTGAACAATATATGGTTGGATTGTGTAACCAGGTACCTGTCTTTTCCTTCTTTCTATAGATCCTTACTTGTAGAAACATCCCCGTCAAAACCATTAATTAATATTGATGTCCAACTTCACTGCACATAACACGGTGAATTGTTTTGTTTCTGGATTGGTTTTTGACATAAATATTCCAGATTTTAACATATACTGTCAAATTTATAGCCTTTTCAAAATCACGAAAATTGGCTTTGTAATTTTGAAAAACCCCTATGATTTTGAATTGTGAATGGTGTCAAATATCTGCCCCAAAAACACCCAAGTGAGAGCCCTGAATTGAAAGGAGAAAAATTGCAGGGGCAGACCTCACATTAAAAGGTGAATGTTATTTAACTGAGCTACCCAGACTGTAGGCCGAGATTGTACTGCCGTTGAATAAATTTTAATATTTGGATATTGTCGAATTGACTATATCCAAATATTAAAATTTGTTTGACGGCAGAGCAATCTCGGCCTACCCAGATTGCTGCACTTCATACTGTCTTACATTAAAAAAAAAAAAAACTTTTTCGAAACCTGTTGATACTTCAAATTATCAGTTATATTCAGGAAAACTATATCAATTATGGAAGTAATGGTCTCAAGCTTGAAATTGCTTTTTCAAAACAAACTATTCACCATTGATTTGTTTATGTCATGTACATCATGTAAACATGCTCAGTTATAATGAGGAAACAATATCAGTATATTGTGGGTGTCGGTAAAATATACTTTTATCTATAAATTGGTGTATTTTGTTGCTTCTCATGTAATATCTCCAATATAACATGAAAAAATATCTATATACATATATATTAGAGATAATTACAGCAGTATGTTGACGTAATTAAATCCAATACATTAGGAGTTCTTACCTTATTAGGCTTACCTGTCCTTAATTAACAGGTAACTCAAGGTACATTCCAATAACTATATCAATATTTTTTAGTCACGTAACAATAACAATATTATATTACAGAATGTTGTATTTGTCTCACCTTGTGACATCATTCTAAAAAGCAAGACATGTTTAACTTTTCTTTTTACATGCAGTGAAGGCATGCCACAACATTTTTTTTTGTGAGGATGTGGTAGTTTCTTCTTCCTGTAACAATTGACTATTTTTTGATAAAATTTTTTTTAAGAAAGTATATTACAGGTTAGGTTTTCAAAGCATTGATTTAAAAATAAGAAAATAACATTTACAATACAGTTTCCTGGCATATATTTAGCTGTTTTTGATACTGCATTAGGGCTAATAATGTTCTGAATTAAATGATAAAATAGTAACTATGTTGGTAATTGTCTATATTTGAAATAATCTCGGATCCATACTTCAAATAATTTAGTTTGTTGGTGAAGTTGAGTAACAAATTGTGTTCTACAAATAAAAGTAAGCCAGGTGACATTTATAATGGTTCAACATAGCTCTTGTTCCATTTTCTATTGCTGGTGAAGTTGAGTAACAAATTGTGTTCTACAAATAAAAGTAAGCCAGGTGACATTTATAATGGTTCAACATAGCTCTTGTTCCATTTTCTATTGCTGGTGAAGTTGAGTAACAAATTGCGTTCTACAAATAAAAGTAAGCCAGGTGACATTTATAATGGTTCAACATAGCTCTTGTTCCATTTTCTATTGCTGGTGAAGTCAAATAACAAGTTGTGTTTTACAAATAAAAGTAAGCCAGGTGACATTTATAATGGTTTAACATAGCTCTTGTTCTATTTTCTGTTGCTGATGAAGTCAAATAACAAGTTGTGTTTTACAAATAAAAGTAAGCCAGGTGACATTTATAATGGTTCAACATAGCTCTTGTTCCATTTTCTATTGCTGGTGAAGTCAAATAACAAGTTGTGTTTTACAAATAAAAGTAAGCCAGGTGACATTTATAATGGTTCAACATAGCTCTTGTTCCATTTTCTATTGCTGGTGAAGTTGAGTAACAAATTGTGTTCTACAAATAAAAGTAAGCCAGGTGACATTTATAATGGTTCAACATAGCTCTTGTTCCATTTTCTATTGCTGGTGAAGTTGAGTAACAAATTGTGTTCTACAAATAAAAGTAAGCCAGGTGACATTTATAATGGTTCAACATAGCTCTTGTTCCATTTTCTATTGCTGGTGAAGTTGAGTAACAAATTGCGTTCTACAAATAAAAGTAAGCCAGGTGACATTTATAATGGTTCAACATAGCTCTTGTTCCATTTTCTATTGCTGGTGAAGTTGAGTAACAAATTGCGTTCTACAAATAAAAGTAAGCCAGGTGACATTTATAATGGTTCAACATAGCTCTTGTTCCATTTTCTATTGCTGGTGAAGTCAAATAACAAGTTGTGTTTTACAAATAAAAGTAAGCCAGGTGACATTTATAATGGTTTAACATAGCTCTTGTTCTATTTTCTGTTGCTGATGAAGTCAAATAACAAGTTGTGTTTTACAAATAAAAGTAAGCCAGGTGACATTTATAATGGTTCAACATAGCTCTTGTTCCATTTTCTATTGCTGGTGAAGTCAAATAACAAGTTGTGTTTTACAAATAAAAGTAAGCCAGGTGACATTTATAATGGTTTAACATAGCTCTTGTTCCATTTTCTGTTGTTGGTGAAGTCAAATAACAAACATAGCTCTTGTTCTATTTTCTATTGTATATTTTCTCTAGCAATCAATATTCTATATATTCTATTTGTATCATGTTTTCTTTCCTTGATTCTGGTATTTTTTTAAATTAGTGAAATGATATAATTTTGATTTTTTCTATTTTTGGTAATAGTTGATCCTTTTAAGTAATTATGATGTTTTTTGTTCATTAACTGTTGCTGATTTTTATATGAATAATGATTTTATGTTTATCGTGAATGCTGTGTTAAGATAATGATTTTTCGATATCGTTCTGCAACTGTGAATATGGGATAATAAAAGATTCTATCAGTTAAAGAATCTGAACTAAAATAAGGGATCTTAGTACTTTTTACTAAATGTACCCAGCATTCTAGGTAAGATCAATATCTGTTAGATGATAATAATAGTTAGATATGTCTTTTTATGAAGTTTAAAAAATCAGAAATTCAAATTAGTCTTGTGAGAGGTTAAAATTAAATGTAATAAGACTTGTGGTAATGATCTGTTTAAGGTAGTGAATTTTTTTGCTATACAAATAAGTAGTGTCAGACATCAAGTTCTTTGTATAAGGTTTTTATACACCTGTGTAAAGGGACGTATTATGGTATGGCATCGTCTGTCCATCTGTCCATCTGTGTGTAAACATTTTGCTTGTCTGGTCTATATCTTTTGACTTGATGAGGATACTAAGATGAAACTTATACCAAACATGTATTATGGGAAGGTGGTGTGTCGCATATAGAATTTAGGTCCAGTATTGAAGGTCAAGGTCACAGGTTGAGTTCAAAGGTCAACTAAGAACATAATATAGAAAATGCAAGAACTTTTTTATTCTTCATTTAATTTTTTTATGCCTCAAAGAGGGGGGTATATAGTGATCCTGATGTCTGTCCATCTGTCGTGACGTCTGTCTTTCTGTTCATCATTCTGTACATCCAAAATATTTGGTTTCTGGATGATAACTCAAAAAGTCTTCAACCAAATGATTTCATATTTATATGCAGTGCTAATGGTTAGAAAAGGATGGTTCCTTTCGATTTTTGAAAAGTTCCCATTTATCGTTCAAGAGTTATGCCCGTTTTTCTGTTACTTTGAAGTTTTACCAGTTTCCAGATGTTAACTCCAGAACCACTGTGCAAATTGATTTCACATTTATATGCAAAGCTTATGGTCATGAAAAAAAGGTTTTTTTGATTTTTGAAGATTCTCATTTATCGTTCAAAAGTTATGGCCCTTTTTCAGTTATTCTGAAGTTTTACCCATTTCCGGACGATAAGTCCAGAACCAGTCTGCCAGTTGATTTCATATTGATATATAAAGCTTATGGTCATGAAAGTAAGTTCCTTACAATTTTTTAAGATTTCCTGTTTATTGTTCTGGAGTTATTCCCCTTTTTCTGTTTTGAAGTTGTACTCAGTCTGCAAATTGTCTGTAAATTGGCTTCATATTTATACACAATGCCTATGGTGAAGCAAGAAAGGTTCCTTTTACCCATGAAATTTGTGTTATTGTCTGGAAATGGGTAAAACTTCAGAATAACAGAAAAAAGCTAATTCTTATTTATCTATGTACCTGTATATATCTGTGGGCGGTTTCCTGAGAGGGTGGCAGGGGTTTTAATTATCCTTTGGATCACCAGTCTACTATCATATACATATTTGGAGAACAAAATTCCATAATAAAACAAAGTCATTCAAAAATATCAAAAATCCATGTAAAATTTACTGACCTAATAGGGAAAAAATAATCAGACTTATTCAAAAAGTTTCTTTAATGCTGTGCACAGAACAATCTTTTAATGTTTCAACAAGATAACAAATTTACTATGTCCAAAATATCCCTTATGCACCTTCCTAGTTTATCGTATTATATATGATTTCATGATTTGAATATTCATGATGATCACCCCTTAAAAAACAAAAAAGAACACCTAATTTTTAACTTATGGCTCTTTCCTACATTTTTCTAATTGAAAAAAAAATCAAAACTTTTTTAACTATATCCACTGCATCTTTGGAGATCAATTGTTTTTCATATTTCTTTTAAATTCAACATCCTTAAGTAAGAAAATGTGATTTTCTTATTAATTCATTTGACCTTTATTAACCTCAAAATACCCTGTGATGTAATCTTGGGTGAGACCAATTGGATCACTGAAGTCATTAAATTTTAACCTTTGCTCCAAAATCTGTTCAAAGAATTTTTTTAAAATTAAAAATAGAAATTGGTTAGGTCATTGTATTTTAATTCATTCTTACTGTTATTTTTATGAGGAAAGTTTTGACTATAAAAGAAATTTTTAGGGAAAATCATGTGACAAACAATTATGGACCAATAGTAGTTAAATTTGGTATGGTTTTACAACAAGTAACAATGTTTAACATATAGAACAGGTTTTTTTTTTTTTATCAGATATCAATTTTTTTGCAGAATTGGTATTATGGTTCCTTGTATCTAGTTTCTCATATCTTGTTTTCAATTTTCTTTTGGATACAACTAGTCCCACAGTTTGTACAGGCAGGCTTTTATGCTGGTCTTCAAACAGCTCTTGGTTATAATTGTATGTTAAATTACCAAATATATGATCTTGACTATCAACAATAATTGACATTTCCAATAGCATTTTACTTCCTCATATTATTCTTGCTTACATTATAGACATTCACAGGTGTATATTTACAATTGCTATTATCTTTCTTTCTATGACTCTATTACTCTTCTTTGCAGTCATATGCTATGAACACTAATGATCTTTCTGAACTTTATGACGTCATGATGTTGGGATATTCCATTTTGACAATGTGGAGGTTGGCAGTAAACTGACATATTAAAATGGTGATTTTTAGGATATATCATCTGAAATTGAACTGAAATGGTTAAAGAAATCGTAAATATAAGAAATGACATTCTTTTTGTCAATGTTCATGTGTTATGAATGACAGTGGGCTGTCACAAATTTTACATGAACGGCTTTGTCGGAGATTGTGATGAACATTGTCGTCGTTATCATGGTGTTGCACTGCAATGGGTTTGACATTATAGAAAGTGTTTTTCCATGTTATTGGTCCATACTGGTTTTATCTGTACCATTATGGTGGACTGACCATCATGTGATGTTATCATATGTTTTTTTTTTCTTGTATTCTTATTATAAATGATTTAATGTCATCATCATTTCATCTGCCTTATGGCTCATGTGTAGCGCATCTACTTCAAGTGGGTTGAAACCTAGCTGATTGTGGAAAATTTGAGATGCTTTGCATTTACAGGGCAGAGTATCATCTGGTTTACCTAGTGTAAGTTTTAATTACTTTGGCATGGCATGCTTGTCTAGGACATATTAACTTTGTGAGCTAGCACCTTCAAGTACCCATCAGTGTTATAGTTTGTTATACAAAAACTAAAAGTTAGCTGTTCTTTAATTGAGGAAGTAAATGACAATGGTTAAGTGTTAATGATAGGAGTGGCATGACATAGAACCATCGTTGAACATGACATAAGAACTTTACTAATAGCTAGTTACATATATATTAGTGACATTATCTTGTGTAAAATCTTATTTCATTTACTATAGACTGTTAATCCCTGATATTTATTTTTAAGCTATTTTTGACTTGACACAATTCATTTGATGTTGAGAGTTTGTCTAAGTGTATTTGTAACTGTGCCAGAATTTGTGAAAGCTTTCTGATCAGCTCTGTACAAAAGCATGATGATGACAATAATTTATGTACTAGATTACACGCTTTTACTTGTTAGAACGGTTTAAAAAAGATCATTCACATTAACGTCACATATTATCTATTTACATCTTTGGTCACAGTAAAACTGGTAAATTCATGAACAAGTAAAAATTCTCCAGGATAGGATACTGGAACTAAACCCATAACCACTTTATTTTTAAGGGGAAATCCTTTACCACTTGGCCACTTCAACCTTATTTTCCTTGGATGTAAAATAATTTTAATTCAGTTAATCATTTCTTATTTCCATTGTTATGAGACATGTGGTGGTTTCTGATGGTTATGAACTACTGTTTTAAGATAGAAAATCTCACCCCAGCTGGGCTGTGTGGTATGCCCTTGACCAAGACATGTAGTTCCACATTGCTGTAGTCAAACCTGGTGACAAATGAATGGGTAATGCTCAGTGTACTAGGGTTAACCTAGTTGACAGACATCCCATCCAAAGAGAGTATTGTAGTCTCAGTCCCTTAACTAGAACAGACACTCAGCCTCGTCTGCACCAAGACCAGACTTAACCTTTAATTTCAATCTTCTTATAAATACTTAATCATGTATGTTTTTAGATTAAGATTATGACCAGTACCTTAATCTTGAAAATTGTTAACAAAATAATCATGATTAGGATGTAAAGCCATGATGAATCAATAAACTATACATTATTTCCTTTGATATTATACATAGCTTTATTATAAGTATTTAAGATTAATTTGTAAATAAATCACGTCTGGTGTCATTTTGATATATGTGATATGATTTTGACTAAGATGTTAATCGTGTTTAATAAATAAACTTTTTACTGCAGTATATTTTGTCTTGTACTTTCCATTTTTCATTCAGGTTTGAGATAAATTTGTGAAAGTAAAAACAGCTGGTAACATCACATCACAGTGAAATAATCGAAACTTTGATTTGCATTTAAATAAAAGCCGCCATCTTTTTTTACCCTATTCTTTTCTATCACTTCATCGAGGAAGTTTGAAATTGATATTTTTACAAATTAAATATATTAACTACATATTTATTCTATTTAGATTGACATAATAAACTTTCTGTTAGATAAATGCAGATACTTATGCATTTTATTTTAAATGAATTTACAAAATAAGTGCATTTGGATTACATTATAGTTAAAGACTTTATACACACTTGCTTGAAAATGTTTTGATTCACTTTATATGAACTAACTATTTTGTTGATATAAAAAGATTGAAGGTCCTTGATGTAGAACATAAAACTACAGCATCTTTATCTATAGAATCACTTCATTTATGTTCCTAAATATAAAAAAAATTCTGTCTTTATCAGCAGCTTGAGATTTGATCCTAGATGGTATACGTGATGGTAGATAAATGATCTTTTTCTCTCAAGGAACATAAAAATTGATAACTTACAAATGAATCTGTACAAAAAATATAGTTCAGTGCATATTTTACTATCTTAAGTTCGATTGGGTCATAAACGCGAAAATCTTTGATGTTATTATGTTATAACTGACATTATAGCAAAGAGTTCATTTAGTAGCACTTTTTATTACATGTATTCTAATGCCATTTTCTGTAATGGCATTGATATCAACTTGACATTGTTTTTTTGTTACCAACATAATGTCTTTGTCACCTTTGGTTCCAATAAGTCTTTTGTCTTTGGTATCAGTTGGTTCAATTAACATTATATTTTTGGTGTTTTTGGTACCAATTATGGTATGGATATGCTTGCAATTTGTTCTGGATATTATTCCTTAGTTACAATTATGTATTGGGTATCATTGCATAGTTACAATTTTGTCTTGAATATTTTTGCCTATAACAATAATGTCTTGGATATTCTTGCCATGGTACAATTATGTGTTTGATATTCTTGCCTTGGTACAATTATGTCTTGGATATTCTTGCCTTGGTACAATTATGTTTTCGATATACTTGTCTGGATATAACTATGTCTTAGATATTCATGCCTAGTTACAATTATGTCTTTGATATCCATTCCTAGTTATAACTATGCCTTGCACATTCTAGCTTAGTTACAATTATATTTTAGTTATCCTAGCCTATTTACAATTATGCATTGTATATCTATGCCTAGTTACAATTATGTATTGAATATCTATGCCTATTTACAATTGTGCATTGGATAACCATGCCTAGTTACAATTATGTATTGGATATCTATGTCTATTTACAATTGTGCATTGGATAACCATGCCTAGTTACAATTTTGTATTGGATATCTATGTCTATTTACAATTGTGCATTGGATAACCATGCCTAGTTACAATTATGTATTGGATATCTATGTCTATTTACAATTATGCATTAGATAACCATGCCTAGTTACAATTATGTATTGGATATCTATGTCTATTTACTATTATGCATTAGATAACCATGCCTAGTTACAATTATGTATTGGATATCTATGCCTATTTACAATTGTGCATTGGATAACCATGCCTAGATACAATTATGTATTGGATATCTATGTCTATTTACTATTATGCATTAGATAACCATGCCTAGTTACAATTATGTATTGGATATCTATGTCTATTTACTATTATGCATTAGATAACCATGCCTAGTTACAATTATGTATTGGATATCTATGTCTATTTACTATTATGCATTAGATAACCATGCCTAGTTACAATTATGTATTGGATATCTATGTCTATTTACTATTATGCATTAGATAACCATGCCTAGATACAATTATGTATTGGATATCTATGTCTATTTACTATTATGCATTAGATAACCATGCCTAGTTACAATTATGTATTGGATATCTATGTCTATTTACTATTATGCATTAGATAACCATGCCTAGTTACAATTATGTATTGGATATCTATGTCTATTTACTATTATGCATTAGATAACCATGCCTAGTTACAATTATGTATTGGATATCTATGCCTATTTACAATTGTGCATTGGATAACCATGCCTAGTTACAATTATGTATTGGATATCTATGCCTATTTACAATTGTGCATTGGATAACCATGCCTAGTTACAATTATGTATTGGATATCTATGCCTATTTACAATTGTGCATTGGATAACCATGCCTAGTTACAATTATGTATTGGATATCTATGCCTATTTACAATTGTGCATTAGATAACCATGCCTAGTTACAATTATGTATTGGATATCTATGCCTATTTACAATTGTGCATTAGATAACCATGCCTAGATACAATTATGTATTGGATATCTATGTCTATTTACTATTATGCATTAGATAACCATGCCTAGTTACAATTATGTATTGGATATCTATGTCTATTTACAATTATGCATTAGATAACCATGCCTAGTTACAATTATGTATTGGATATCTATGTCTATTTACTATTATGCATTAAATAACCATGCCTAGTTACAATTATGTATTGGATTTCTATGTCTATTTACAATTATGCATTAGATAACCATGCCTAGTTACAATTATGTATTGGATATCTATGTCTTTTTACTATTATGCATTAGATAACCATGCCTAGTTACAATTATGTATTGGATATCTATGTCTATTTACTATTATGCATTAGATAACCATGCCTAGATACAATTATGTATTGGATATCTATGTCTATTTACTATTATGCATTGGATATCCATGCCAAGTTACAATTATGTATTGGATATCTATGTCTTTTTACTATTATGCATTAGATAACCATGCCTAGTTACAATTATGTATTGGATATCTATGTCTATTTACTATTATGCATTAGATAACCATGCCTAATTACAATTATGTATTGGATATCTATGTCTATTTACTATTATGCATTAGATAACCATGCCTAGTTACAATTATGTATTGGATTTCTATGTCTATTTACAATTATGCATTAGATAACCATGCCTAGTTACAATTATGTATTGGATAACCATGCCTAGTTACAATTATGTATTGGATATCTATGTCTATTTACTATTATGCATTGGATAACCATGCCTAGTTACAATTATGTATTGGATATCTATGTCTATTTACTATTATGCATTAGATAACCATGCCTAGTTACAATTATGTATTGGATATCTTTGCCTATTTACAATTGTGCATTGGATAACCATGCCTAGTTACAATTATGTATTGGATATCTATGTCTATTTACAATTGAGCATTAGATAACCATGCCTAGTTACAATTATGTATTGGATATCTATGTCTATTTACTATTATGCATTAGATAACCATGCCTAGTTACAATTATGTATTGGATATCTATGTCTATTTACAATTGTGCATTGGATAACCATGCCTAGTTACAATTATGTATTGGATATCTATGCCTATTTACAATTGTGCATTGGATAACCATGCCTAGTTACAATTATGTATTGGATATCTATGTC
This sequence comes from Tegillarca granosa, assembly GCA_029721355.1. Lineage (NCBI taxonomy): Eukaryota > Metazoa > Mollusca > Bivalvia > Arcoida > Arcidae > Tegillarca > Tegillarca granosa. The sequence goes on along the minus strand of CM056597.1, from coordinate 30,053,967 downwards.
TATTTACTATTATGCATTAGATAACCATGCCTAGTTACAATTTTGTATTGGATATCTATGTCTATTTACAATTGGGCATTGGATAACCATGCCTAGTTACAATTATGTATTGGATATCTATGCCTATTTACAATTGTGCATTGGATAACCATGCCTAGTTACAATAATGTATTGGATATCTATGTCTATTTACAATTGAGCATTAGATAACCATGCCTAGTTACAATTATGTATTGGATATCTATGTCTATTTACTATTATGCATTAGATAACCATGCCTAGTTACAATTGTGTATTGGATATCTATGCCTAGTTACAATTGTGCATTGGATAACCATGCCTAGTTACAATTATGTATTGGATATCTATGCCTATTTACTATTATGCATTGGATATCCATGCCAAGTTACAATTATGTATTGGATATCTATGCCTTGTAACAAATTATATATTGGATATCCATGCCAATTAACAACTCTGTATTGGATAACCATGCCTAATTACAATTATGTATTGGATATCTATGTCTATTTACTATTATGCATTAGATAACCATGCCTAGTTACAATTATGTATTGGATATCTATGTCTATTTACTATTATGCATTAGATAACCATGCCTAGTTACAATTGTGTATTGGATATCTATGCCTAGTTACAATTGTGCATTGGATAACCATGCCTAGTTACAATTATGTATTGGATATCTATGCCTATTTACAATTGTGCATTGGATATCCATGCCAAGTTACAATTATGTATTGGATATCTATGCCTTGTAACAAATTATATATTGGATATCCATGCCAATTAACAACTCTGCATTGGATAACCATGCCTAGTTACAATTATGTATTGGATATCTATGCCTATTTACAATTGTGTATTGGATATCTATGCCTAGTTACAATTGTGCATTGGATAACCATGCATAGTTACAATTGTGTATTGGATATCTATGCCTAGTTACAATTGTGCTTTGGATAACCATGCCTAGTTACAATTATGTATTGGATATCTATGCCTATTTACTATTATGCATTGGATATCCATGCCAAGTTACAATTATGTATTGGATATCTATGCCTTGTAACAAATTATATATTGGATATCCATGCCAATTAACAACTCTGCATTGGATAACCATGCCTAGTTACAATTATGTATTGGATATCTATGCCTATTTACAATTGTGCATTGGATAACCATGCCTAGTTACAATTGTGCATTGGATAACCATGCCTAGTTACAATTGTGTATTGGATATCTATGCCTAGTTACAATTATATATTGAATATTCATGCCAAGTTACAATTATGTATTGGTTATTCATGCCTAGCTACAACTATGAATTAGATATCTATGCCTAGTTACAACTATGTATTGAAAATCCTTGCCTAGTTACAATTATGTATTTTCCTTTACAATGCCTAGTTACAATTATGTTTATGATATCCCTGTCTAGTTACAATTATGTATTGGATATCTACCATATAACTGGTTATTTTTGCGGGTGCAAATTTTTTGCGTTTTCATATCAAAAGTGATGCTTTTTTAGTTTTGCTTTTTTAATTTTTGCAGATCCAATTCGTCACCAAGCGGACATTTTCTACCTCGTTTTTTTGGGGTTGATTCAATATCCGTGTCAAGTTCACTATCATCATCATCATCAAAAACTAACTTTCTTTTTTTTGATTTAGTTTCCTTCACATATAAATCCCGATAATGTCTCACAGTACTTTCTTTAAGACCCGGAAAATCGACTAGTAAAGTGCCTCATTGTAGCGAGCGGGCCATATATTGAGACAAACTTTTACTTAGGTCCAGAAGGATCGGGAAGATCGCCAGGTTTTTTAAATTTTCACTAAATATTTCAGGAAAGCCATCCTTTCTCAAATATGGTTTTAACTAAATTAAAATGTGATATATATATTCATTAATTAGAGCACAATTCACCTGGTTAAATCGTGCTGATATTATTACAGGTAACAAAAAAGGTGAGAGTATGTCTATAAATAGATAAGTAGATATTTCATGAGTTACCGATCAATACAGATGTACGCTATGGGGAATACTGTCACGATTAAAACGGTTTGTTTTGTTTTGTAACAATAAAAATTTGCGATTTTGTTTTTTGCGGAAAATTCTATCTGCAAATAAACACAAAAACTAGCTTCCTGCAAAAAATACAAGTTATACGGTATGCCTAGTTACAACTATGTATTGAAAATCCTTGCCTAGTTACAATTATGTTTTTTATATCCTTGCCTAGTTACAATTATTTATTGGATTGCCATGCCTATTTACAACTATGTATTGAAAATCCTTGCCTAGTTACAATTATGTATTGGATTACCATGCCTAGTTACAACTATGTATTGGATTACCACGCCTAGTTACAACTATGTATTGGATAACCACGCCTAGTTACAACTATGTACCGTAAATCCCCGCATATAAGACGGGGTTTTTTACCTTAAAATTTATTTTTTGTGAAGGGGGGTCGTCTTATAAGACGGTAAACAACTGAGGGGTTGAAATTCTTGAGAAAATGTCCACACACGATCGTAATGTCCACCATCTTTGTTTTTGTATATTGCAGTTTCATAATGGTTGATATATTTTACATATTCATAACATACAAGAAACGCGAATCACGTGCTTTGAAATTTTTGTAGTTGTGTATATTTAATTATCTTTTAATAAAATAAAGTTATAATAAATGATTAAAATAAGAAATAAAAAGAAATCATCAAGGTTTCGGTAAGTACAGTAATCAAGGAGGTGGGAAATATTCTGTACAATAATTTATTCTTTTTGTTTACTTTTAGTAACAATCTAGAAATGACATAAACCACACTTTGTCTGCTTCACACGTAAAGGGCAATATGTTTTGAGTATCAGGGTTCCTGTCGTCAACAGCTGATTGATAATCTAATAAACCATAATGAAATTTTTAAAAATTTATTTAAAAACGGAATAGATATACGTCTTCATGATTACTGATGATGAGATGTTCTGGCATCTGATTTTATTTTTTACATTTTCTGATTTTTTCAAAATTAAACTAGAATCAAACGGCAAAGAAATTAATTTCACAAGTACAATATTAAAAATAAAAAATATAAACAATATTCGAAAATTGGTGGAAAGTTTATGGTCCGATCGGTAGCGTCAAATACCATTACCAGTATGACCTTGTCTGAAAATCACGGTCGTCTTATAGGTGCAGTATCGCCTGAAATCATAAAAAATGACGGGGAAATCCCACCCCGTCTTATAGGCGAAGTAGTCTTATATCCGGGGATTTACGGTATTGGATGACCATGCCTAGTTACAACTATGTATTGGATTACCATGCCTGGTTACAACTATGTATTGGATGACCATGCCTAGTTACAACTATGTATTGGATTACCATGCCTGGTTACAACTATGTATTGGATTACCATGCCTAGTTACAACTATGTATTGGATTACCATGCCTAGTTACAACTATGTATTGGATTACCATGCTTAGTTACAACTATGTATTGGATTACCATGCCTAGTCACAACTATGTATTGGATTACCATGCCTAGTTACAACTATGTATTGGATTACCATGCCTAGTTACAACTATGTATTGGATTACCACGCCTAGTTACAACTATGTATTGGATTACCATGCCTAGCTACAACTATGGATTGGATTACCATGCCTAGTTACAACTATGTATTGGATTACAATGCCTAGTTACAACTATGTATTGGATTACCACGCCTAGTTACAACTATGTATTGGATTACCATGCCTAGTTACAACTATGTATTGGATTACCATGCCTAGTTACAACTATGTATTGGATTACCATGCCTAGTTACAACTATGTATTGGATTACCACGCCTAGTTACAACTATGTATTGGATTACCATGCCTAGCTACAACTATGTATTGGATTACCATGCCTAGTTACAACTATGTATTGGATTACAATGCCTAGTTACAACTATGCATTGGATTACCATGCCTAGTTACAACTATGTATTGGATTACCATGCCTTGGTACAATTATGTATTGGATATCTGTTGTCCTATTTTTATTATTTTTTGGTATCCTTGGTCCCAATATAATATATTCCTAACTTGAAACAACCAAAACCACCTGTTGGTTTGTCTCTTCCAAGAGCGAGATTACCTCCCAAATGTAACCGGAACAGGAAAAACTCGCAGCAACCAAATTACTGGAACTTGAACCTGGACCTGGCAGGATCTAGTGGAATGTTCTTATGGTTGAGCTGATTGGCTAAGATTTAAATCTGGTACCTGTAACAACAGTGATAAATATGGCTAGTGTTTAATTATTTAAATACCAGAAGCATGAAGTACAAGTGTAATTATCACATATATCTGTACATTACATTTCCTTAATAATTCAACATTGTGATAAAGGTAAAGGTAATTCACAGGTGTACAGAAACAAATTAATGAAAATTGTCTGTGATTTATATTAATATTGGTTGTTTTCCAAGATTGAGATAATTACCAACATTTGATATAAATACGGTATTTTGATATTAATACCCATATTTGATCAAACTTGTTAGTTTAGATTTATCTTTAATATTCAGGATTTTGTATTGGTTTTTATTGATTTAATAATTCCTGATGTAACTATTTAGAATTTACAGGTACATAAATATCTGACTGTATATTCATTTATTACATCTGTTAGTAATTTCATTAATGGGTGATAATTTGCTCATCCTATTTGTCATGATACTGCACAGTAAAAAAAAAAAAGAAAGAAAGAAAAAAGAAAAAAAGAAATTGATTTCACAATTTTCTGGGTTTTTACAGCTGTAACCCTAAACCCTTAGCAATCCTATCCTAAAGAACTGATGACATACCACTGACAAGAACAAGCAAGTTTGTCAAAGAGTTCTAGTTTTCGTATAAAATAAAAAATAAAAAATAAAACCCTCCCACCCGCTCCAAAATTTTTGTTCAACCTGGATGAGAATCTACTATTTAAATTGAATTGGCCTTAATATTTCATTGTTTTAATTAACAGAAATATAACTGGGTAAGAACAAGCTATGTCATTCAAATAGAGGATCATACTAAATCCTGTCTCCTTGTTATTAAAGTATATGATAAACATATACAGTAGATTCCACTTAATTGCATACCGGTTAATTGCATATTCTGGTTAATTGCATAATTTTTCTCTGCACCAAACCATTTCTTATTTAAACAATGTAAAAAATTCTGTTTATTTGCATAAACAAAAGTCTAAATTCCGCTTAATTGCATAAAAAATTCTGAAAATTATGCGATCTTGGTCTGAAGTTTCATGATTACAAAATATATTTGCCGACAATGCAAGGTAACCTCGAGAGGTGTTTACATTATATAAACATGTGTACAGCTAACACCAGGTGAGATATGAAGCCAGTTAATTAGTGTTCACTTTGTTGAGTAGTCATCCAATTGGTCTGTCAATACGCGTTTGTCAGGAAACGTAATTAATTATGCTAAACCAATTAAAAAGAGCTATGACAGGTGAAAAATTTGTACCCGGGTCACAGAAGTTTTACAACGATCTTTTTTAACTGAAATTTATTTCCATTACATTTTCTAAACTCGGACATGATTTTACTGGAACTTCGGTGCTGGGTTTTTTAAACAAAGATTAAATAAAACCAAAAACATTTTTTTTAATTAATGTTTTTGTTAACATGGTTAAGGAATGTGTATGTACGTTGACTGTTATCCCAACGCGTGTTTACAGTTCTTTTAGCGTAAACTCAATAAATCATACCTCAACCAAATGCTTTATTCATTATTTATTATTTCCTCTTTAAGATAAACTGGTTGAAATCATCGTTTACGGCTGAAAAACCCCGTATGTAGCAAGTTTTGTCGGTATACAGATTCAACATCAAGACGTTTTTTCACTTAAGGAAGTGACGTTTTATTTATTAACTTCATTGGATCAGACCTAGTTACACATAACAACGGGAATTTCCAATTTATGACTGGTCAATAAACAATTAAAATATAACTTTGTATAAAATAAATAACAAGATAAGACATCTTTCAGTTTATTTACACAAATTCTGTTTGAAATTTAATTTTACCTGACATCGTGCACATTGTCGAGCAACTGGATTTTTTCTATGTCACATTTAAAAATAGATTATCGTACTGTGAAAGGAAGATAACTTGAACAGTATAACTCAGTGCCATGTGCGAACATGTGGATTTTTAAAAAGAAGTAAATAAACAAGAAATACGAATATCACGAGTGTTAAGCAACAATGAATCAAATACCAACAGATGTTCCAGTTACATACATTTTCTAAGATTAAACATAGATCGATGGTCTGCAAGAAAAGTCCACCTATGCCACATTTTGGAATCCCATGTAAATACGAGGTTTAAAACGATCAGCTAGAATTTTAAATCTTTATTTAGTAAAGAAAATATACTACAGATTTTAATTAATTAAATATTTTTTTCAATTATCTTTAATTATTTATTTTTTATGTCACAAGAGTTACAAATTTTCTGCTGTTTCTACAGTACACGGACTTTGATGTCTACTAAAAAAAAAAAAAAAAACGGCTTCACCGGGTGTATCCGTCAATCGATCAGCTAGAATTTTTAAAACATTATACAAATTAAATAAAATAATTTTTTAAATTTTTTATTCTGAATTATTAATTTCATTTTTTAATTTCAAAGTAATAACTAATTTTTCTGTTGTTTCTACAGTGTACTTTGATGCCTACACAAGTACTAAAATGGCCCCAACCGATGTATCCATCAATCAATTGTGCCCAAGGGGCATTTTCGGTTATTTGCATATTCCGCTTAATTGCATAAAATTTTCTGACAAACGGACTATGCAATTAAGCGGAATCTACTGTATTACTCACTGAACCTCTAGAAACCTTGAACAATTATAGTCTGATGGCTTACTTCACAGTGTCATCTATCTCAGCTTTTGGAGTCAGATCTGAAAAGCTACATGTACATAATGAGGATTCTTAGTAAGGCACGAAAAGCTGTTAACAACAAAGAGTTTCTGAGTGTAGCTGGAAAAGCTGTGTTTATCTTGGAGTTCTGTAAAGCAATAAAAAAATCTTTAAGTCAAATAACTGCAAGTCATAATGTTGTAAAAAAAGAATCATAAAATGTCAAATACATTGAAATATTTGAACATGTTAAAATTAAAACATAGAAATGATAATTCTGTAAAAAATGTTTCTATGCCAAACATTAAACAAAATGTGATTTAAGAATGTTAGATTTCGGCAGCTAGGCCTACTGTATTTATAAACTAAGATAGTTTTAGTAATAAACTCATGCTTATGATCAGAGAAATTTTTGATGCCAAGGTAAAACTTTTTGCACCTTTGTAGCTGTTGATATTAGTTTTGAAAAAAAAAAGATTTTAAACTTTATTCAAAATCAGCCAAAACAATGACTAAGATTTATTTTTGGTTCATAAGGATGTTAGCCATAGTCAACTCGAATGTGATTGATTGATTGATTGATTTACTGGAGTTTTATGTCTCAGTCAAGAATATTTCACTTATATTGAGAAGTCACAAGCTATAGATGAAGTGCCAGAAATTTTGACCTTTGCAGTGTGTTAGGGCAATGTGCAATGAGGGTTCTTTTACGAGCCATGCCTGCTGTGACACGGGGCATTTGTTTATAAGGTCTCATCCGAAGAACCTGGTGACTATCATTTCTAAATATATGCTTAAACATCTGTTAGTGACCTCTATTGAAGTTCACAGTGCTTAAAAAGTCTTTTTATTGTCTGAATCAATTAATTCTGTAAACGAAATGAAAGCAATTTACATTTATTTAGAAAAATGAAGGCCCTTGAAAACTCCTTGTTATTCTTTAAGATATAGTTGAATGTTGTGTCAAAAAGTCCTTGAATAAAATTTCCCATCCAAAATAAATTGATCACATTTGTAACTAGATAGTTATAAATAAGTATTTGTTTTACTCCAGGCATGTAAATAATCTTATACATGTTTTAATTAATACTAATATCCCACTAAATCTATTTACAGACTCATTGTAAATTAAATGTTTATACAAGAAGATGTATTTAGCTATTTTAGGGCAACATCTAATCAGTGTATACAAAAGGGAACAAACATTTTTGCATGTTAACCATTTATAGAAGAAGTACATGTTGATCATTTCACGAAAATGTTGTACATTTAATTACAAAACATGTTATCATTTTTTATGAAAAAGATTATTTATAAATTCAGTTCCATTGGATGAAAGGGATATTTAACCATTAACTGATTATATAATAAGAAACTTTTATATATGGGCACATCAAAGCCCCTTTACTATGGTGGCACTCAATGCATATCACCCCTGTGGATTCATTTCAACGGTAAATGTGAAAAGTTTTCTTTGGCTCGATACCAGTATACTGGACTAAGTGATCTGCAACAATTATCTGTGACATTTTGGACAAGTGAGCTAGCACTCTAAAGATCAACATAAGTGTACACCTGTACTTTGCGGATCAGAAACGCACCCACACTTGTGCACCACATGACTTGTGTTAAGATTAATTTTTAAGATAAAATACATATTGTTGATGTGATGTATAACAACATTCAGCCAGCTATTAACCAATGTTTTTGTCATAGATATCTTGGTAGCTTATAATCTGAACCAACAAAAGATGAAAAAAAATTACATAAAAAGAATATAGTTATATGGTAATACACATATTATACAAACATTCATGTCATAAAAATGCAATTAACAGGAAGATGAAAAGAATATATGGATTATATTACCATGGAAACCATAAATGTAAAATCAATTTTTCAACTAATTTAATAATGAAGTAATAAACATTGTGAAATTCATTTAAAGTTATAAGATTCAATTTTGTAACAAGAAGAAATAGTTATATTTCTAGAACAATATAAATGATAAATGAAACCAGGGAATTGTTTTGTAATTAAATTTCTAACATGAGGAGTTTGTCACACATGACTACGTATCCTTTGCCAACTATTGTATTAGTGGCAATGGTATGTCAGATATGTATTTCATATAAAATTGTGTTGTTTGGTGGACATGACTTGATGGTTTTGTCACTGGCTTTCAATGAAAGGGTTGTGCGCTCAAACTCTCACCATTGATTTGTAACTTTTTGACTAAAATCTCAGACTAAATGACTGTGACTGCAGAGTGGCAAAGTTCAAAGGTAATCCTGACAGCTCATTCATGCAGAGTGGCAAAGTTCAAAGGTAATCCTGACAGCTCATTCATGTAGGGTGTCAGTGGCTGAGTGGTTATGGTGTTAGCCTTAAAACTTGAGGCTTCTCACTGCAGTGGGTTCAGCCCTTATTGATCATAAGTAAGAAAGGTTTTCCTTTTTAATAAGCCTTTACTGATTGTCTGGGAACCTGTATGATGGACAAAGAGGTCTGTAATGTTTGTCTGGGACATTTTACTAGCGCTTGATACTAGCATTGAAAGATCACTAAGTGTGCACTAGTACTTAACAGATCAGAAACACTATCACACTTAAGCAGCACACAAACATGAGATTAGTAAATAATTTTATCATCACTAGTAGCTAAAAATTGATGATGTGATATAAAACAACATTCAGCCAACCAACTAACCAACCAAACATTAATACAAGTGTAACATCCTTATAGATGGTTAAATGATCTAGAACTCCAATGTCATATTAAACATGACCATTTTACATCTAATCAATCATCTTTGTACTATTAGTCAGCAAATATATATGTTCCATATTAAATTACTGCTCTGTTATCTGATTCTTATCACATGCTTTAAACAGTTAACACTTTTGTGATAGCTCAGATGACTCAAGGGAGGTGGAAGATTGTCATTTTCTTTGCTAGGTCAAAATAACAAAGTGAAGAATTAGAAATAAAGTCACTGTTTTCTCATTTTGACTCTACATTTAGAAACAACGAGACCTTTAAGTCTTTTCCCCCAGTAGTGTCTAGCTACTAGGTTACCTCACTATTAGGTGACATAAACAGGTACATTCTGCTGATGGGGATAAAGGGGGTTAGCAACATGCAATAAGAGTCTTAAGATCAAGGCTATTCCATGGAATAACTTTCAGTCTAATAATTGAGGGTTTCAATAAAAGAGAGGTTCTTGTAATGTTTGTGTGACAAGATCTTGCTTGGAATTGATTTTTTCAGAAAAGTAAGTCAAAGGTCAATGTTTCTATTGCTATAAATAGAAAATCATTTTTCCATGCAATAACTTTAGAATTTCAGTTGTTGGATTTTGATGGAACTTGTTGCAGAGATTTCTTATTTCACTTATATTTTGCTTATGTTCTTGACTGCCTTGGTGGCTCAGTGGTAGAGTGTCTGCCTCAAGAGCTGGAGGTTGTTGGTCTGATCCCTGGCTGGGTCCTAAATAAGACTAAAATTTGAGATACTGCTTCCTCATCTGATGCTCGACATTAAGATGAGAGAGTATTCACTGGTTCACCTAGTGCCAAGATAATTGACTGCAGGGATTTTTCTGACCACTCACAGGGTCCGGGAAAGGGACCCATTCCCAATGCCAAAAAGCATACATTTTTCCCAATTTTGTAGGTAAAAATTGCCAAATGATCCTGCTTTGAGAAACTTAAGAAAAAGTGAAAAAACTATATTTTTGGTGTAGCTTGTATATCTTTATAATTACCTGTATTTATGCACATTTTAATTTATACTCAATGAGGATCTGGTAGAATGGGAGCAACTCATGAAAAAACTTTCTCAGATGTTTGTATGTCTGAGTGATTTGGTACAAATGAGTGACTACCAACATGTATCAAAATAGTAAATATTCCAGGCAAAATATTTGATGTGCTGACAATGTTTAATGAAAAATTTTCCCAAAATGTCAATTTTGTCAATGATTTTCCCAATTTCATCCCAAGGTCCCTTTCCCAAAATGGCCAGAAAAATCCCTGGACTGGGAGAGTGGTATGCTTGTCTGCAGCATACTAACTCAGTGATCTAGCACTTCAACAAGTTGCCTTGAGTACAAGCTAGTACACAGCAGACCAAAATACACACTTGCAAATCTCAGGCATATATAAATTTGTTCTTATCCATTGAGCTTAATAACATATAGAAAATCTAAAAAAAAGTTGCTGATACTATGTTGAACAACATTTCATCAACATTCTTATGTTCTCACTTTAATTATAACTGACAATAAATAGCAAACTGATATAATAAATAAAAAGTCTGTTTCTATACAACAACTTAGGCCCAGTTGATGGTATTAAATAAATCTTGATACAGACTTTGCTGTTTTTCTTTAGTTTGTAAGAAGAGAACATAACTCTCTAAATTAGCCCCTTTTCATAGTTTTATATTATAAGATTGATTATGATCTGAAATTTTTTTCTTGTATCCATTTTGTCAAGTTTATTATTAGAAAATAGAAACCAATTAAAATGCTACATGGGTACATTCAAGCAATGGACTGGGAGACCATCCATGAGAATGCATGTTCTATAAGTTAATTCATATCACAACAACTGGGATAAATACTACCGGTAAGTGGACAAGCCATTATGTAGACCACCTAGCTTAAAATTCCACTTATACAGAGCATTGTGTGAGAAAGTTTGTAAGTTTCTTGCTGAAGGTCAGTTTTTTTCGGCACTTTAGTTTCCTCCACTATCTCAGAACTGACTACCTTGATATCTTGAATGGAGTTTAAATATGATTATACAACTACCGCCATCACTGTTACCACTTCCACAACCACCATTTTCTCCACTGCTGCCACCACCACCAGCATCCCCACCACCACCACCATCGCACCACCACCTGAGAGCTGGATACAGACTTTTAACTCAGTACACATGATTTATGTATTAAGATGATTTATATATTTTTTTAATTTTAGCTTCCTTTAGAATACAGAAATATTACCAAAGAAAGCTAGAAATTCACAGATCAGGTGATGTACTGCATGTTTTGTATTTATTTATTTATAGTGTCTATAAATTTTGCTTGTATTTAATATTTGATTTTTTTACCTGAAATAAAATGTTGCCCACTATTGAATGTCATTTAACAAACCTTATCATCTGAAACATTGAATGATCAGTTGTTAAATGATGATGTCATTAGAGATAGTTTTCAGTTATGCTAATTGCTCTTGTTCCTGGAAATCTAGCCCAAATTTCACAATCGTTCACTCAAATTTTCCCATTTTTCTCTCATCAGTATTATAAAAATTTTAAAGTTTTATGAGACAATCTTTTATCTTGTTCAAAAAACCTACACTGAACAGTTTAAATATGACATTAGATTTTCAATTTTAACTATGTAATGTCTTAAAAATTGAAATAGAAATTTAATGTCTTAAAAATTGAAATAAAAATATACCCTAATTTGAGTTGAGTGTATACTCAATTGAGTGAATGATTGTGAAAATTTATGCTAGTCACATATCAAGATTTACAGATTCTGTATACAGTGAAACTTTTATTACTCAAAATTTTATTTTCTTTTAAAAAAGATGAATTATTGCAAGTCATTTTTTCCTAGCATTTTTTCTTTGCTTTTTCAATTTCCATCAGTTTGACAGTTTGAACTTAAATAAGCCTAACATCCATTTCTCTTATGCCATCTAGCATCCATTTCACTTGCATCATGAATAAATAAATGATTTTTATTAATTTTAAATTTAACAATTTCAACAGGATTTTTTTGTTCCTTTTAAATTCTGTAAAACTTTTCAGTAAACTTGCAGATCTTTATTATACTTTGTTAGAAACACTAATTAAGTAAGTTTAGTTTCAGTGTTGTGTGTGTTGTAGATTCATTTTAATTTACAAATTTTCACAATTGATTTTTAATTGTTTTGTTGCTGTAAAACCTTAATAGGGAGAAAGTCCTACCTTTTTTAAAATTTTACTTTTAGGAATTAAATAGACTCTGGAATATCTTTCAATAAGATCTTTTCAGAAAAAATATGTGAAGCTTTATTTTAAGTTCTCTATCGACATAGCTGAAGAGAAGTTTAGATTTGCTCTGTTCTTCCTTTTGTTTGTTCAATCTGTCAAATCAGTAAAATTTTCAGTTATTTTGGGGCATGTTTAAAGGTATTGGTTTAATATTTGTTAAAATAGTTTAATATACCAAACTACAGATAAAGGCTGGGTTTTGTTTTGGTCTAATGTTTTTTGCAGAGTAATGGCCCTTGAAATCATAAAATGCAATAAAAAAAAAGAGTTTCAGTCAAGCCTAAAGATGTTGATTTAATCAATTTATGTATTTGGTACATAGTTTTACTATGACATGTTTGCAGATTATACTCGAATTTAGTTGTTCTTTTTTTTTTCTTTGAAGAGTTGTAGCCATTGAACTCACAAAATTCAGACATGGCATAATGTAGCATACCCCCACTTACTTACCATTTGCTGCTGTGATGACACTGTCTGCAGGGGCATCATTTGTGTATAACGAAGTATGCCCAATGTAGCACATGACCACTAACTGACATTGTGCTGTGGTGCTGTGGAGATGTGTCTGCAGGGGCATCAGTTGTGTACAACAAAGTATACCCAATGTAGCACATGGCCACTAACAGACAATGTGCTGTGAAGAAGTGTCTGCAGGGGCATCATTTGTGTCTAACAAAGTATAACCAATGTAGCACATGACCACTAGCTGACATTGTGCTGTGGAGATGTGTCTGTAGGGGCATCATTTGTGTACAACAGAGTATACCCAATGAAGCACATGGCCACTAACAGACAATGTACTATGGAGCTGTGTCTACAGGAGCATCATTAGTGTATAATGAAGTGTGCCCAATGTAGCACATGCATATGACCACTAACAGACAATGTGCTGTGGTGTTGTGTCTAGTTTTGTTCTTAAAAGTTCAAGTCACAACTGTTTATGACATGTATGTTGAGTCACTGCATGGAACAGCCAAACCAGTTGATGCCACATGTGTATTTGTAATGTAAATGTCACATAACTGATTTGCATATAGCAAATATGAATACCACCATTCTAAAATAGACTTTGATTGTAAATGTAAATATCAATTATTTTAATAATAATTATCAACTATTTTATCAATATGAAGATAGTCATAAACAGATTAGAAAATTATAAAATATGTAAATGAAAAAATAGGAAATAATACCAGAAATTTATCACAAATGTCTGTGATAATAAAAACATCTAGAAACCTGATAATTAGAAAAACAATGAAAACATGTTAATGGAAACAAATGAAAAGTATGTTTTTATCCTATATAAAAAAGAAATTTACAGTGGAACGTGTCTATAATATAACTGTAAATATTGTTTGGATTAGACAGGTTAACAGGTAATGCAGGTTAACAAACAATATAAATGACTTGGCCTAATATTTTATTTAAATGTAGATAGGTTGTTTGGTTTACACGGTTTATGTTAACAAACAATATTAAAAGCTTGGCCTTATATTTTGGTTAAGTGTAGACAGGTTGTTTGATTTATACAGGTTATGTTAACAAACAATATAAATGGCATGGCCTTATATTTTGGTTAAGTATAGACAGGTTATTTGATTGGTTTACACAGGTTTTGTTAAAAACAATATAAATGACTTGGCCTTATATTTTGGTTAAGTGTAGACAGGTTATTTGATTGGTTTACACAGGTTTTGTTAACAAACAATATAAATGGCATGGCCTGATATTTGGTTAAGTGTAGACTGGTTATTTGGTTTACACAGATTATGTTAACCAACAGTATAAATGACTTGGCCTAATATTATGGTTAAGTGTAGACAGGTTGTTTGGTTTACACAGGTTATGTTAACAAACTATATCAATAGCTTGGCCTTATATTATTGTTAAGTGTAGACGGATTGTTTGATTTACACAGGTTATGTTAACAAACAATATAAATGGCATGGCCTGATATTTGGTTAAGTGTAGACTGGTTATTTGGTTTACACAGATTATGTTAACAAACAATATGATTGGAATGGCCTAATATGTTGGTTAAGTGTTGACAGGTTATTTGGTTTACACAGGTTACGTTAACAAACAATATAAATGGCTTGGCCTGATATTTTGGTTAAATGTAGACAGGTTATTTGATTTACACAGTTACATTAGCAAACAATTTAAATGGCATGGTTTAAAATTATGGTTAAGTGTATATACCTGTTGGTTTACTGAGGGTTCAATGTTTATGGGAACCACTATATAATCCATGATAAGATTTAAAAACAGAGATTTTTTCCATCATTTGGATGAATGAAACCATGTTTTTTGATATAGTGAATATTTCCTTTTGTTATTATGAAGTAGCCTGAAGTTGATAGCAGCTGTATAAATATGACTGAACTTAAACAATGTCATAGATACTCTCTTACAACTTACAGCATTTGTTTATTGTTGCCATTGAATTTGCTAATGTTTAGATAAAATGGCTACTTAGAGATTTGTATTGGTCAGTTAAATATTAGTTGTCTCACTTATCTGGATATAAATCTAATCATCATTGTAATTATGAATTTTTCAAGTTTTGATTTTTTGTCAATATCTAGATTAAATGACCACTTGGTCAGTATCAGGTTAAACCTCATCTGGACATATGGAATAATCTTCTACGGTTATGCTTCTATCAGTCTTCCATTATTATGCTTTATTCATCAGAACCACAAACAAAATTTTATGTGACATATGATAGAATATGGAAGGAATGAATAAGCAAAAGATGTGTGAAAAGGGAGATAAATCGTATATTCTAACCATTTGTATCAGAACATCATGTGCAGGAGCACAAAATCATAATCTAAAAATGGAGATAAGTCTTGTTAGCTTGCCTTATTGGAAATGAGTTGCATAATTAATAATCATTATAAGGTACATTAATTAAACATGTAAGATTGGCTGCCTCTTAGTTGATTAAATGGACTTAGTTTAACACTTGGACTTGTCCAAAACACCTGTAAATTAAAAAAAGGAGAATATATATTTAATCTTTTACTTTGGTGGCCAAAATTAGATCTACATGTATTTAAGTCCTGAATAGCTAGATCAGTGTTACCACATTCCATCATTTTGGGTAGATGACATTTTATATATCTTTGGATCATGAATAAATGTCAATAAAAATGAATGAATGAATGAATGAATGAATGAATTCAAAATAACTTTTAATTGGTTGATTTTTATTTTCATGTGGTGCTTGACTTAGTACAAGTATTTCTAGTCTGGTATGTACTAGTACATACTTTTGGCAATCTTTTAAATGTAAGTAAACTAGCCAACAATGTCACAGATAACTCACTCCAATATACTAGTACTGAGTCAACTAGTTAAGGACTACAACAATGAAAATTGTTTTCTCGCTTGCTGTTGACTGGAGTGAAACCCACAGCAAGTTGTGTTGGAATGTTAAAACTTAATTGCCGTACATGTTCGCCCACCATGGTATACCTGTCTTTAAATTTTGTTTTTGAATACATCAAGCATTGATTGATTCTTCATTATTTCCTTTTATTTATGTTTCTTCGTGTTATTACTTCTTGTGAACACATAAATCTGGTAATTAGATAACAATGTCAGAATAATGGATAATATTGTTTTATATGAGATAGAAGGACATTTGTTTTTAAATAAAAATGAACCCTGATTAACCGATAATGTGTGTAAAAGAACTACAGTACAATTGGTCTGTTCACAACACCACCTTTTAAGTAAAAGTCTTTGTTTCATTGAGAGAGAGAGAGAGAGAGAGAGAGAGAGAGAGAGAGAGAGAGAGATTTGAACCTAGATGCTGAGAGGTGATTTGAACATACTTTAGACCTCGTTGGCCACCAGAACCCCTGTTTTAATAAGACAGGTCCTCTGCTTACACTAAAATTAAATTTAACAAACATTACCTGTGTAACTTAAGAAATGTTTTCAATAATTTAAATCTCAGTTTTTACACCTTTCGCTGTACTTTGTTTAGCATACCATTGGTACTATTTGATAAATCATTCAAGTAACAGAATACTTTTCTTGGATCAAAATCTTCATCTGAATGATATTTAGTTTAGAGAGGTTTCATTCTACTTATAAATCAAATATAACTACATTGTCATACTGACTTTGTAAGTTCTATGATTGAATTTTGTTGTTTTGTTTCAGAATAAGAACGCTAGGACTTGGGTATCATTTTTACCAGTAAATAATGGCTGCAGGTGGAATATGTTACTAGTGATTTATAATCTGTTTATAAATATAATGGAGATTTTTGATCTGTTATCTTTTACCATCATAATTCTTCAGTATAGTAGAAAACCTTTAATGTTGTTTTCCCTACTACACTATATTAAATTGAAGTCCTTTTCTTTTTCTGATTGTGTATTTGTCTGCCAGCCTCTTATACTTAAAATGAGTCAACAAGCTAAAAAGTATTAGTCAAAAGTAGAATCCAGTATATCTAGTTTGATATCTGTAGCAAATCCCTGCTTATGTTGACTCTGTATTTTTAAACACAGATAATTCAAAAGTTCCAAAGTATATGGTTTAATTCTTTATAAACTAGATAATTATGTGAGCTATGACATTCTTCTTTAGAGCCATTGTTTTTTAATGGTCTCTCAAAAAATATGTCTGCCAATCTGAATGACTGAATAAATTTGCGGTATATAGTTGATCCCCCAGTTTTATGTAAACTTGCTCTATTTGTACATAGGGAGGTTGCATCAGACAGATTTCATAGTAATTCAATTGATTTTCAGTTTGAATTAAAACAAATCTGAGTTACATAATGGATCAGTCATCAGAATGTTGTTGTCTCACTCAGGATCATTTAGATGGCAATGATATTGATTATTTTGTGTGTGGGAGGTTTGTTTAGACAAATACAACATGTCATACACAATTCCAGATTTATCTATACAAAGCTTTAAAAAAACTTCATTGAGTAACTACAGGAAATATGAACAAGGGAGATAACTGCTGTGTATAATTCTGTTTGTGTTATAATTTTTTTTAACTTTTGCTCAATTTTCACTAAATTTTTTATTCAACTATGACAAGCTAGGATAAAGTACATATATTATTGCTATTTTGAAAAACTTAGTATGTAGTTCTTGATTTTTTTGAAATTATAAATCACATATTCATGACAATTTTTTTTGTTACGTATGTATTCCAAGATTATTAAGAGTTGAGCTGAGTTGAGTAATGGTGTTTAATGTCCCAGTCAAGAATATTTCACTAATATCGAGACGTCACCAGCTATAGGCAAAAGTGCTGAAATTGTGCCTGTGCGTTGCACTGATGGCATTATACAGCAGAATTTTTTATCGTGCCACACCTGCCATGACATGCGACCTTGTTTATTTTAAGTTCCCATCCAAAAGAACCGTGACTTTCATTTCTAACGCTGAGTGCTTGGCGAAAGAACAGTCACCACCCACTTTCAAGTCTTGGTTCAGACGTGGCCATGGTTCGAACCCACGACCTTCCACTTCCACGGAGCGAGCACTCAACCAACTGAGCTACTGCAGTGGTTAAGATTATTTAGACATGATGTTGTTTTTTATACAGAGACTTCATGGAATTGTAAATTGTTGAATGTTAATCTTGAAATGACTAACTAACTTTACATTAGGTGGTTATGATTTGCATTTATTGGCATAAATGGTAACCATTTAAGATAATTTGGTGATCTTTTATTCATTAATATGTTACTTTATGTGTCAGGGTGTCAACAAAAACAACAAAATAACAAAAACTTGGATACCACAAAAAATGATGATTTTACATTAAATGAAAATAAATAATGTAACAGGTACATGTTAAGAAAATCCTTAATTTACCACACAAAATTTGCTTAGTCAGATTTTGTTTGGCATTATAAACATCTTTGTCAATGCGTCATTGGAGACTCTAAAAGAGAGACAAGAAATGGATTTTAACCTTGCTTCAATGATTGCAGAACATCATAATGAGTTTTTATTGTAAATTAAATGAAATCAAAACATGTCTTCTATATTGTTAAACGACTCATTTTACTAATATCACATATCTTATTACTGTTGCATGCGAATCTTTAAATGCAGATTAAGAATGAAGAGGTAAACATTCATCGACATCAATGCACTAATCTCTATGCACAAAGAAAAATCTTTGTTCAATATTATGTTTGTTTGGTATTTAATATCCCCAGAGTTAGATTTTCAAAATGTTTGGTTAAGTCTTTCAAGATTTGATGTAATCCAAAAATGGAAATAAAAAAAAAAAAAAGGTAATCTTTTAAAATAGTTATGAGTCTTCTAATCTCATATAGGATTTTAATTTTGTTTACCAAATGGTCAGTTTTTTTTAGATATGAAAGTCGCATGTAATTTGAATGTCTGTCACAGTCAAAATGTCAACATAAGCTGAGGATAATAACTGTGATAATAACTAACATAAAGGAAACAACAGGTTAGTCCAGGTGTCAAGTAATGTGTGGGAGTAAAAAAAGAAATTTTTTGAACAGATATTTGCAAAGAAAAGTGAAAATTAATGTAATTTAAGTTACAAGGGAGAAAATACATAAAAAAAAATCTGAATTTTATTTTTAAAATAAAGTGTTGTACCAAACAAAACCTGTCAGACAATTAAAGATACTTGTGTCGAACAATTAAAGATACTTATGTCAGAAAGATACTTATGTCAGACAGTCAAAGGTAATTGCAAAGGAAGATAAATTATGTTAAAAAAAGGATAGTGATATTTTGCCAAGGGGAGATAACCTATAGTAAAGGTTAAACATCCCAGACAAAAATGTTTGCAAAGGGCGTTAACTAGTTATGAAGACAATGGTAAAAGTGAACTGTTACAGTAAACATTAAATATTTCAGAAAGTCACTGACACTAACTAAGGATGATAACTGTACGTGTTAAAAAAAAAATCGGACCCTTAGAGACAATCAAGTGTTGTGCGATAATCTGCTGGTATTATACCTTTATTTGGTTTGCCATTAATATTTCAGCATTGTTAATGGAGTTGTAGATGGCTAGGGAATTTTATAACAGCTAAGGGCATTGTAACAAATATAAATCTTCTTGATCAAACATGTAAACTATATCTCTACATTCATCTACACAATTTACAGCAATCCTAAATAAATTGTCGTGCAGGAAATGTGATTTGTTGTTTTTAATCGGAGTATTGGTCCTTATATATACAAGTTATTTGTTTTGTGTGTAATTGTGATCTAGGTGTAATGTGAACGTACATACACATTAGACTGGATAATGTTTTTTAACGTTAAGTAATTACTATTGTTTCTTCGTAAAGTCAAATGAATGTTTTGTAATCATTCACATGGAAATAGTGCTGATGATACTCTACATTTGTCAATAACGAAGGTTTTATTTTAGAGCTAGGTCGTTGACCATGATATGTTTTTTCTTTTCTTGAATCATGCACACTGGCTTAAATAACACTGTACTTAATTATATACAAATGACCCAAAGTGCATATAAAAACTGATGTTTAAATAAACATAACATAATATCTCTTCTAATTTATTATTCTAATTTTATAAAATTACAAAAAGAAAATGGCTGTCAACTTATGCAAAAATATGTATCAGACACAAAACCACAACATCTTGTTGATGACAATTGGATGTTCATATCAAAATGATTGAACTGAGAAAATTTTGGGTTTAAAGCTCAAATGTGTTTTAGAAGAGGCAAATGAAACTAATTTAAACTTTTTTTTTTAAAAGTGTAATAGATTAAGTTTTCAAAAAATAAAATACCTACATGTGAATAGCATAGGTCGGAAAACAGCAAACATATAATTTTTAAAGTTAGGCCTAAGATAAGCTTGCACTTTCATGCTTGTGTGTCATTCCCATGTAAATGTTAAGTATAAGTTGTGTAATCAACTTGTCTTATAATTGTTTGTCTTCTTGGGTCAACATAACTTGTCAGACAAATCAATTCTACTCTCATATGTGACAGAAAGTCTTGTTAAATCTTTGTATTTATCATTAAGGATCAGATTGACTTGTCTGACTAATAACTGCAGTAGAGGATCCAGAAATTTGTGAAAGGGGGTTTAGAATTTTATCATGAGATATTGGCTCAAGCTCCAAATGGCAAAGGGTAACACCCTCAGCAGGTCCATGGCAGAGCCTTGTTGGTTGTCAAAAAAAAATGAATTTTTAATATTTCTTGGGACTTTTTGGCCACATTTTTCTCTTTCTCTCTCTCTCTCTCTCTTGAATTTTTCAGAAGGGTTGAAACCCCCCAAACCCACCCCATTCACCAATGATAATTGTACAGTTATATTTGATAAAATTATGATAACTTAAACATAAGGTACTTAAAAACATTTCATCTTGAATCTGCAAGGATATCAGAAACTTTTTAGGACTCTGGTTAAGATAAAATATGTCCTTAGCATATAGGCTCTACAGTCCACTGATTGTTAGCTCAGTTGGTGGGGTACATACCCTGTATTAAAGAGGCAATGGTTTGAACTCTTGTTGAGTGTGTCCAAGGTAGTGTCTGTTATTTCCTAATGTACTCTGCATTTATAAATGAAAGTCATGGATCTTTCTGAGAAGATCTTAAAAACGAAGACAAATGGGGTAAGCATGGCATGCTAAAGAAACTCTTTGTATATTGCCCTGACTATACTTCAAAGGAAAAAATCTCTCAGTCCATGTATAGCTGGTGGTGTCAGAATATAAGTGAAATATTATTGACTATGACATAAAACCCCACACAATGAATAAATGAATGAATGAATGAATGAATCAATCAATCTATCATGCTAGTGTTCATACTGGTTTCGTACTGGAAAGCAATTGACACTACATTACACCCCCCCCCCCCCCTGCAGAATAGAATGTCTATTCATCCTTGATTAATAAATGTCCTGTCATCACAGATAGATTAAAATCACTGATGCAACTAAAACAATATCCTACCAAACCTTGAGACTTGTGTATTGATATAAACTCTGCTCTGTTCTTTATTTTTTGTCAAGAAATATTGAAATCATCAATGGAGAAAACATGCAGCCATTTATTTGATTTGTTTTTTTGACATTCCAACAAACATGACATTTTAGACTTTATGAACATTACATAATGACAGAAACTTTAATCTTAATATTGGCAGTAACATTATGTCAAAATCAGTTTTGTGTATAATCCTTAGATAACAGGTTTACTTCCAAATGATATAAGTGATTTGATTGAATGTCGTCGATCATTCATTTCCTGTTTTGACTTTGATGTTGAAATGATTGGACGAGAGATATAATTGTTTTTGTTTTCGTATTGTGATAAATGTTTTCACATTTTGACCCAGACTTTGTAGTCTTTGGAGATTTAGCAGTAAAATACAAATTCATTATATTCATTGCCATTAACATACACAAAAAAGAAATAATTATTAGAATTTTAAAAATTATAATTGAGATGGATTTTTCCCTTTGTTAACAGCTATACAAATTCTTTGAAATGTATAATCTTTAGATGCCACACTTTGAATATATTTCTGCTTCTGAAGATAGTGCTACACCATTTTTCATGGAATATTAGCATCCAAAATAATAAACTTAGTCATTTGTAAATATCCAATTGAGTTTATGGATTTGAGTTTTTTTTTTTTTCTATTTTTCAGCATGTGAGAAATTTGATACATTACCAAGTGTAATCAGAGACAAGTGTTGACAAGATTAAGTTTAGACAGAATAAGTGTAAATGGGACACAGTGTAGACACAGAAGTGTATACGGGATAAGTATTGACAGAAAAGATTGAACAAGTCAAAGTAGAGACAGGTTCATGTGTGGACAGAACCAAGAATGGACAGGTTGATGTGTAAAATGGATCAAGTATAGATGAGACAAAGTGTAGACAGAATCAAGTGGGACAGGACCAAGAGTGGACAGGTCAAAGTGTAGACCGAATCAAGTGGGACTAAGTATAGTCAGGACTAAGAGTTCACAGGCTGGTGTGGAGAGGACTAAGTGTAGTTAGGACAAAGAGTGAACATGCTGAAGTGGACAGGACTAAGTATAGTCAGGACTAAGAGTTGACAGGCTGGTTTAGACAGGACTAAGTGTAGTTAGGACAAAGAGTGGACAGGTTGAAGTGGACAGGACTAAGTGTAGACAGGACTAAGAGTGGACAGGCTGAAGTGGGACAGGACTAAGTGTAGTTAGGACAAAGATTGGACAGGCTGAAGTGTGGACAGGACTAAGTGTAGTCAGAACAAAGAGTGAACAGGCTGAAGTGTGGACAGGACTTAGTTTAATCAGGACAAAGAGTTGAAAGGCTGAAGTGTGGACAGGACTAAGTGTAGACAGGACTAAGAGTGGAGAGGCTGGTTTGGACAGGACTAAGTGTAGTCAGGACAAAGAATGGACAGGCTGAAGTGAGGACAGGACTAAGTGTAGACAGGACCAAGAGTGGACAGGCTGGTTTGGACAGGACTAAGTGTAGTCAGGACAAAGAATGGACAGGCTGAAGTGTGGACAGGACTTAGTTTAATCAGGACAAAGAGTTGACAGGCTGAAGTGTGGACAGGACTAAGAGTGGACAGGCTGGTTTGGACAGGACTAAGTGTGGTCAGGACAAAGAGTGGACAGGCTGAAGTGTGGACAGAACTTAGTTTAATCAGGACAAGGAGTTGACAGGCTGAAGTGTGGACAGGACTAAGTGTATACAGGACAAAGAATGGACAGGCTGAAGTGTGGACAAGACTAAGAGTAGACAGGCTGGTTTGGACAGGACTAAATGTAGTCAGGACAAAGAGTGGACAGGCTGAAGTGTGGACAGGACTTAGTTTAATCAGGACAAAGAGTTGACAGGCTGAAGTGTGGGCAGGACTAAGTGTAGACAGGACATAGAATGGACAGGCTGAGGTGTGGACAGGACTAAGAGTGGACAGGCTGGTTTGGACAGGACTAAGTGTAGTCAGGACAAAGAATGAACATGCTGAAGTGTAGACATGCTGAAGTGTGGACAGGACTAAGTGTAGACAGGACAAAGAATGGACAGACTGAAGTGTAGACAGGACTAGGTGTAGTCAAAACAAAGAGTGAACAGACTGAAGTGTAGACAGGACTAAATGTAGTCAGGACAAAGAATGGACAGGCTGAAGTGTAGACAGGACTTAATGTAGTCAGGACAAAGAATGGACAGGCTGAAGTGTAGACAGGACTAAATGTAGTCAGAACAAAGAATGGACAGACTGAAGTGTAAACAGGCTGAAGTGAGGACAGGACTAAATGTAGTCAGGACAAAGAATGGACAGGCTGAAGTGTAGACAGGACTCAATGTAGTCAGGACAAAGAATGGACAGGCTGAAGTGTAGACAGGACTCAATGTAGTCAGGACAAAGAATGGACAGGCTGAAGTGTAGACATGACTAAATGTAGTCAGGACAAAGAGTGGACAGACTGAAGTGGGACAGGACTAAGTGTAGTCAGGACAAAGAGTGTAAGGCTGAAGTTTGGACAGGACTAAGAGTGGACAGGCTGAAATTTAGACAGGATCTTGTGTGGACAGGACTAAAGTGTAGTCAGGACAAAGAGTGGACAGGACTAAGTGTAGACAGGACTAAGAGTGGACAGACTGAAATTTAGACAGGATCTTGTGTGGACAGGACTAAGTGTAGTCAGGAAAAAGAGTGGACAGGCTGAAGTGTGGACAGGACTAAGTGTAGACAGGACTAAGAGTGGACAGGCTGAAATTTAGACAGGATCTTGTGTGGACAGGACTAACTGTGAACAAGACCAAGTGTTAACAGAACAATGTTTAGACAAGACCAAGAGTGCAGATAAATCCTTAAATGTTGAATTAGGATGAGACTTTGTCTATTATAGCATTGTTTTATACTACAGAAAAAGGAGAATGATAATAGCTTATATAAAGGCTTTCGTTAAACTTGGAACAGAAAATTAATTCTCTAATTGTGGGTTTGTTGTACATGTATCATGTACCTCTTTTGATACCACTGAAACATAAGTCCTTTTTACTTTTCAAAGCTTTTCCTAATTCAGGTGAAGCTCCTGTTTAAATGTGTTAAAATGATTTTATATTTGAAACTGATATACAACAATAAATACATCAAGATATTGTATGATACAAATATAAATTTAATTTTTTTTTTTGTTTTTGTGTGTGGTGTTATTATAAAACCTAATTTAAAATTTGATATATTATACTATTGATTTCTATAGCTTATTTCATTATAACTGTGAAAGAAGGAGAAATTCTGAAGTTGAGATGAGAAATTTGATCCAAATAAAGCTTTTATTTTGTTTTAAGTAATGCACATAATTGCATCATATTTTCATGTCTCACTATTTCAATTTCCAAGGGATGGACTGAGAATTTGTAAAAAATTTTAAAAAATTTAGAATAAATTTGTGTTATTTTGCTTTTTGGTTTTTTGCTGTCACTGACTTTGACATTTAAAAAATAATTTTGGAATCAGAACCTACCAGAAAATTGCTTATCGATCTCTTTATATCACAGTAAATAAAATAAAATCTGTAAACAATGCATTTATAATACGCACATTAACAGTCAATGATAATAGACTCAACATTGTTTGCAAATTACTTGCTTTTGATGGTCAATTATTGTAAGAAGGCTTTAATTATTTGTGACCTTTAAAAAGACCTCTTGACCTTGAACATGTTACAGTTATTAGAATTTGAATTCTTGTAACATTTCTCAAATTAGAGTTTTTTATGCTCCTGTCATGGCTGTTTTATTTTTAATGAGTCAGGAGTGTTAGTTCTTGGACCTTGTGGTGAGGTAAGGGTTTTTAGGTCCAAGACAAGATACTTTTACTTATATTGGGGTAGTCAGTTTTAGGGATAATGGAGGAATCTGGAGTGGAGTACACATAAGTCTTAAGTTTCCAAAGTATTAATGTCACTGGTGATGTGAGTGGCTGGTCATTTGTATGGGTCATTATCAGATAATAAACAGTTTTGTAATGTATATTTTGCTGCTGCAAATTGATGATAAATAATTATTAAACACCTATCCATTATTAGAAACTATAAATAAAGTGCCCTTTTGGAAATGGTCTTTCTCCATTGTTTTAACAGTTTGGAATTATTGTAAGAGATGTATGGTCAGTAATTTTTTGCATTAAATCATGGAAGATTAAAAAACCACCTGTTTACATTGACAACACAATAGAGCCTGATATTAACTAATGTCTCCACGTCATTTCCCTTAGAGCTTAGAACATAAGTCAAGCAAAAAATGCTAAAATTCAGGAATATCTATGAATTAAAGGCAGCGACTTTAATGCTAATGATGCTTACTGAAAATAACGTAATATTAACATCGTTGTTTGACATAGCAGCAAGCAGGATGTGAAGCTGCACATTTTGACCGATATACATCAACAAATAGAATCTTAAATATCCACTGTAGACAGGCTAACACATTTCTTAGCATTTCTAAGGTAATGTTTTGTTTAATACCAGTATGTGCAAAATACAGCCAGACAGGAAAACCAGTGGCTTATTTCATGCCATTTTAAGTGGCTCGTTTAATATTGACTGTTCAGTGGTTAAGTATTGTTTTTAATCAGATTTGATTTTGTATATCATATCTGTAAAATAAAAATGTCCCTATTTCAATTTTATGTAAAATCTTCCTTTAGTTTCTACTATTTGATTTTCACTACTGTAGTTCAGATAGTAGTGTGGAGTGGAGTAATGGTGTTTTAGGCCCCAGTCAAGAATCTTTCACTTATTTCGAGGCGGTCAGTTCTGGGATGGTGGAGGAAACCGGAGTGCCCGGAGAAAACCACCAACCTTCGGCAAGCGAACTGACAAACTTTCTCACACTAGGATCTGTCCCGACTGGGATTCAAACCCAGGGGGTTATAGGCACTGTGATCTGTAAGTGCCCACTTTAGTCCACTCGGCCACTGAGGCCCCTCAGATAGTAGAGTGTTTGCTTTGTATGTGGGAGATCTGGGTTTGAATTTGGTCGGATCTGACCAAGACTTATAGATAGGTAGTGACTGTGCTTTCATCATGCACTTGGCATTTAGAAATGAAAGTCACTGGGTCCTTTGGAGGAGACCTTAAAAACTGATGCCCAGTGTCATGACAGACTTGGCACATTAAAGAACCCTCCCTACACATTACCTTAAGATTGAGCGCACTGCAAAGGTCAAAATCTCTGCCACTTCACCTCTTGTTGGTGAAGTCTCAACATAATTGAGATATTCTTGACAAGGGCATAAAAACCCATTGAATCAATCAATCAGTCTCTACTCTATGTCCCTATAGAATTATTTCATATATGTCTATAGTGCAGTAGGTTCCAGGCTCCCAGTTTCACAATTATTCCTCAAGTTCCTGAACTTAAATGTGGCAAATTTAAAATCTTAATAGTTTATTAATTGTTAAGATGTACACGAATTTTAGGTGTTAATTTGAATGAAGATCACTTCAAACTTGAAACATTTGTCTTAGTTGTGTTAAAAATGTTTATTTGAAGCTCCAAAAGAGATAGCCAAAATTTGCTAAATTAAAGTTACAGAAAATCATAGTCAAGGAATGATTGAATTTGCTAAATTAAAGTTACAGAAAATCATAGTCAAGGAATGATTGTGAAACAAGAGCCAGGTTCCAGCACCTGTCTGACCCTGCATTTTTCATGATTCTTTCACATATAAATCTAGTATCTAATGATTAATGATTACGTTGGTTGATTCTTTTATAGTTTCCATGGTATCAAATTTATACCTTGAAGAAACTGATATTATATATATTATTTTTGTATATATATATATGTATATTATTTTTGATATTGCACTTGCATCAGACGTTTCCTTGTTATAATGATATGATTCTTCTATTTTGTAAGATATTGTGTCTGACTGTCATCAACAGCTAAAATGTTCTGGTCTTCATTAGCAGTAGTCTTTTTGAAGAAATAACAATCCGTTTGAGTGTATTCAGTTGCTATTGTGAATGAGAGTCGGGAATAGACATTACTAAAATGCATGTTACTTTGCAGTTCATGTTAAATTTACTATTCATAATACCTATTGAATACACACAAATAGAATGTTATTTTAATCATAAAAAATATTTTTAGCATGACAAAATTAAAATTACAGCTTTAATGTATTTATTATCCAGGATCCTTATAAACATGAAACTGGTAGATCAGCCATTTTCCATGTAGGGATAGCAATATTGGGTTTTGGTAGATTACTAACGATTAAAAAAAAAAAAGGATGAAATTTAGTGACCTAATCACATAGTTGAATGTTTTGATATTTTAAGGTTTTGAACAACACTATATTCTAGTAAGATTAAATGTTATGAAATCAAATAAGTTTAGCAAACAATGGTCTACTCCGATTGTAAATATACGGAAATGACCATTAAGTAATGTTCCACTGTATGCTGTTCATGAAAAAGGACTCTGTAGAAATCCAGAGTCTAGGATATGAATATTTACAGGGAAAAGATGTGATTAATTGTGGAAAAATTTTCAATATCATGTATAATAATATAAGATAATAATGAACTGATTACAAAGACAAACCAGAGTATTGGGAAATATAGATACATACAAAATATAGATACATACACCAGACCTCAGAATATTATTGTGAGCAAGTATTCCAAAATAAGTGATTTGACGATTTACCAATCAGTTTGTTCATTATCAACCTCTCTATAATGTAGATATCAATAACTGGACATTATTTAAAAAATGAGTGGTTTCCACTGAGCGTTAATTTTATATTGATGACTTTATTGAGAGTGAATGCAAACAGAACAAACATCGCAGTACAAATATCAGCCTAATCTGGGAACTCGAATCAATGATACTAGAATATGTAACAAGTCAATTATTTCAAAAGTTCGTTAGTAGTGATGGTTAAGCAAATAACTTAAAAGTAATGTTGAATTGCGGAGTTGTTATGGCTGCATACTTACGATTCAAAGACAGGGTTTGAAATTCAGACTAGTCTGCAAACCTGATTGACACTTGGAACTGTTCAGTCAGACTAAAACGATATCATGTAAATTTCTGTGATATCAGATGATGTGACAAAAATCAGAGTTTTGAGATTATGTTTGTTGAAAGACTTTCATTCAAATTTTATATACTTATCAAAAGTTGTGGAATGGAATAGTGTTGATTCATGCCCATGTCAATATTTTTTACATATATTAAGGTTAACGGTTAGTTTATGAATTGTAAAGATAACCAGAATATCAGGATAAAAATCATGAGACTTGGTAATCCAAGTTACAAAATTTGTTGCTGAGAAACATTCAAAAATATGAATAAAATAGAATTTCTTGTGTGTTAGTCTTGAAAATGACTTATTCAATTTAACATTTGTGATAGTTATGTTGTAAATGTAATTTATTCATTTACTTGTTTCTATATCTATTGCTTTTAGATATTTGCATCAGTTATAAAAATATCTAATAAAAAAAAATATTAACAAGCTCATAAAGATGGTGTTTAATATTTTATCTGATCTTTCTACCTGTTTGCAATGCTGTTATATCAAATATAAAAAGTGTTATTTTTGTTCATTCAGTCCAAACATTTCATTGCTGGAGCAAGTCACCAGATATGCCATTATAAAGTATAATAAAAACATAATGATAGATTTGTCCTGACTTATTTTTTTGCCATCTACTAAATATGCCATTAAAAATGGTGGTGGCATTGTACAGAGGGTTGACTGTATTGGTAAATGATGTTTGGCATCTTAAATGCATGTAAATACAGTTATGTAAATTAATGAGGCATTAAGTAAAATTTCTTCATAATACTCTCTTGTCTTGAAAGTGATGACAGATTTTGGCAAATCTGTTTCTCATTTTTTCACCTGTTTTTTAAAGCACTTTTTTTGGTAAACTAATTAGTTCAAAAACAACAATAAAATGAAGTAACCCTCGTTATCTTGTGTTTGAAATGATTTTCTGTCAAATCAATCTAGTACTACTAAATATAGCACGGTTATGATGTGCAGATTGAACTTAAACATCTGAGTAGCTAAACAGGATTACACCCAGGGATATATATATATATATATATATAAAACATATCAGATATGTATCATAAATTACTTGATAAATTTATTTCCTGTTTTCTTTCCTTTTTCTGAATGATAAATAAAACTATTTTTTAGTTGATGAGGATTAAGTTTGAAAGGTAAGAGCTAATTCTAATTGCGTTAAGAGGTTGAAAATGCCCGATACAAAGAAAACAGAAATGATTGGTAATTGGAATGCTAATCTTTAATTCCAGGAAACATTTCTAAGCTAATTTTTTTTTTACATTTAGATGCTTTATGAGCATAATTAATTTATAAATATACAATCTTTGTGTAATTGTAATTAGTAAGTATATTGTGAAAGTTGCACAAATAAAGTACTTGTTAAAAAAGGTTCAACAGATTTGGTAGTAAAAAATCACAGTGCTAGTTGAAAAAAAATAAAAACAACAGTTTTTGTAAAAAAAAAAAAAAAATGTTTTATTCTTGAAAAAATAAGTTTGAAGTATTTTGTATATCTTGACTGATCACATTCGAATATTGAAACGATAATCTGAATCTGTTTTGCATTTGTTGGTTGGTTTTGGGCAAATATACATTTAATCATGTGAAAATCAACCTTGACTGGTAAAAGATTCTGTCTTAACTATTATCTTGTAACCGTAGAAGGACAAAAAATGAGCATAACCAAAAGTCTCAATATAGAATTATATTGGGTAACAATCCACACCAGTAACAATTGAACCATGCCCTAGTCAGTACATTATCCACTAATCAATCTTAAAATTAAATATGATTAACATGCCATTGAAATATGAAATTTTAATAAAAGATCTCCATCCACAGATAGTGGCACTGACTTCAGAAATATTTACAATCTAATTATCACTGCCTAGATGAACCTTATACGACTGACTGACGTTATTTTCCAATGAACAGTTAAAGCGTAAATAGTTCAAAATGGCACAGGAATATCTGAATATTTGCAAAACCAGCAAATAGTCCCAGTTGATATTTCCACTTCCTTATCTTTCATTCAGTCTGGTATACTTACGAATTCATCAATCACAAATTGTAATTTTACTTTTAACATTAATAATTAATTTTTACCTTTTTAAAATCATATTTAACATGGACAATTTTAGCGGACATGGCCAAACTGTAAAACCTGTTTGCAGGGGAAAATTTTGAAAAATGCATTTGACATGAAAAATAAAATGAAACCAAAATTGTTGTTTTTTCTTATTCTTTGATTTTATGAATGGACATGATTGTAAATATAAGGATTGACAGCTTCGCAGTTTATGTGATTTGCCCCATTGCCTCCCTTAACAGCTCATACCTTGAAGACCGATTCAAAAACAAATGTCAATCCTTAAGCACAGCCATACCATCTGAGTGGATAGAAAGTCAGACTTGCTTGTCATTTGGAGACTAACATTTCAATGAAAACTAAAGTACTTTAATTTGATAAATAAATTTTTTAAGATTAATGCTTCTTTTATTGTTTTATTTTATATTATAATAGTAATAACAAGATGCAAAATTAACACCATGAATTGTAAATTATTTTTCACTGAAATCGCTTGATCCTGATAAAGATCATGAATGTTTAAAAGGTTTACCAATATTACATAATCTTAATAAAAACAAATGATATCTGATGGTTTTTGTCCTATTAACTTTATTTATGTTATCATAAGTAAAATGACTGTATCCCAAGGATCCACCACAGAATGTTTAGACCACCGCTGGACAAACTCAAGGCTTTGTGAGTACTTATCCTGTTCATTTAGTATTTCTGAAGTAATTTGTTTACATGTCATATCATTAATATTGATTGTGTAATTGCTCAAGGTAAATAACGACACCTGTCTTGTACAAACATAGCCTTTATTTGGTCCAGATGATGTTTGGTTTACACAGGCTCCACAACATAGATGTATTTGTTTTTGACATAGAGAAGATTTGCTTATATTTGCTTGCATCACATCTAAGACTTGTTAAAAATATTACAGCTGATCCTAAATCAGTCCAACAATTTTTAATTTTGTTCAGATAAGAAAAGTTTTCAGTTTTACAGAGTTTTACTTGACAACCAATATTAATTGCATGACCTTTTAATTAAGGTCAAGTTAAGACAGTTTGTTGTTTATTCAGGAGTTTGTCTTCAAAGTAATTTGTATATTATTTTTAAAACAAGTTGGTACTATAAAGTACATAAAAATATTTAGAAATGTTTGGTGTTTTGTGTGTTAAATTATTGAACAAAAAATTTAACTTGCAAATGATTCCAAAAATATATATTTACATAGGTAAATTACAAATTTGCACCTGTTTCTGTTTTTTCCATTTTTGGTTCATCATAACGAAATAAGCCAATCTTTCAACCAGTTCTTTGATGGTGTTTAAATCAAACAAAACACAGCTGTCCAAATTACTCAAAGTGGCCTTATAAGTGGTTTGTCCTAATAACATGATTAGAGAACTGTTGAACTTTAGATAAAATTTGATGATTTTATGATGATTTTAATTAGTTGACCAATGCATGCATAGGATGGCTTTATTGAGAGGAAGTTTACTCAAGAGTTATCTCCCTTTTACACTAAAAGTTAAATATTATCAGAAAATAATGATATTTCCAGTTATAAAATTCATCAGTTTTAATAAAAAAGTTTACCACTACACAAGAATGACGTTATTAAAAGGTAGTTAAATCAAGAGTTATCTCCCTTTTGTATTTTGTAGTCAATAATGTTCAATATTGTTAAAAAAAATCTTTTCTACAGATTTTATCTTTCCTTTTGTCTATAATAAATGTATATTAGTTGCATACAAACAATTTCACAATCATGTAAAGTTTTCATTGTGTACTATAGTGTATTTATGATGATTTTAGGAATGCAGGTAAGCAATGTTGCAGATCTAAAATCCCAAACTATTCCATTTATTAAAAGTGTACTTGCACTGAGCCATTCAGAAGATGACATAGAGCAAGGGAAGCCAATTTGACATGGGTCAGTCATTGATAAAGACCTGTCATGGAGATATCTTTGGTTTAAGGGTAATTCTTTGACCGCTTGGCTAGCTGCAGCTATTGGGATTTATAATATGATTATCCTTATTATAAGTCCCTATAATCTGTTTATATCAAGCTATTTTTAGTTAAATTTCTTTGCTTTTTAAAACATATGATATAATAATTTTGAGATTTTAGATATTTATGTATTTAACCTTGATTATAATTGTAATTATTCAGTCACTGTTAATTAATGTTATAATGTCATTGTAAGGATTAAAGTAATCTACCATAGCATTAACGATTTTAAATACTACATTTTTCTTTGGGTCATAAACTGCTTTAACCTTTTATGTACTTTTCCTTTCATGGCCATGTGATTTATAAATATCGTATGGTTTTACTTAATGTTATTGCTTGTGACTGCATGTGGCCAAGAGGTTAAGGTTGCTGACTTGTGGTTCCTGATTTAATTATGGTTTAGTGCAAAGTTTTCCACATTAGAAATTCTTCTTTTTACTATACTAATAAAAAGGTAGTGATATGTGGTCAAGAAGTTAAAGTTACAGGCTCATAGGTCCTGATTTAAACATTTGTGCAAGTTTTTTTTTCACATTGAAGGTTTTACTTATATTATTTAAAAAACACTGTTAAATGAGAAATAAAAAGATCTTGCACATCTATGAATGTGATATCTGTTTTTCTGAACAAGACTTTTGACAAAATGATCTCTAATGTGGCGCCACTGCGGTAGCTCAGTTGGTAGAGTGCTCGCTCCGTAAGTGGAAGGTCGTGGGTTCGAACCCTGGCTGGGTCTGACCCAAGACTTGAGAGTGGGTAGTGACTATTCTTTCGCCAAGCACTCAGCATTATGAAATGAAAGTCACGGTTCTTTCAGATGGGAACTTAAAATAAATGAGGTCCCGTGTCATGGCAGGATAAAGAACCCTGCTGTATAATGCCTTCAGCGCAGCACACAGGCAAAATTTCTGCACTTTCGCCTATAGCTTGCGATGTCTCGATATAAGTGAAATATTCTTGACTGGGACGTTAAACACCACTACTCAACTCAACTCAACTCTAATGTGGCATATACCAAATCTTATGAATGTTTTATTAACATAACCATCTCATAGAAACACAAAAAAAAAAAATAAAAAAAAAAAAATAAATAAATAAATAAATTAAAAAAAAAAAAATGAAAATAAATAATATAAATAAATAAATAACCTGATGTTTGACATTTTACTGCAAGTCAAAAGGAAGACTACTCTATACAATGTTAATTTCACTGCAAAAATCTGTTAAATGTTACCTTACATGATAACCATCATTGTAATTTAATTTCACAGGTGTATATCACTAAATTATTTATTAAAGTGTTGTCTGGTGACGATGATGTATTATTCAGTTTGGAGTGTTTAAAGTAGTTCAGAATATTGGACAGTAATAAAATTTTCATGAAAACCTACAAGTTTTTAAGAGAATTTTTATCTCTAAGAAATCCTTTCATCTTTTTATAATTAAATTTTCTCAATAAGTCCTCATTATTGAGGCCACCTTTTGCAGTAATATTGTTTTATTTGGTCCTGTGAGTTTTTATCAGCTTATAATGAATTCGTTTTCTGATAAAGACGATTTTGAATCACCTTAGTTTTCAATCCTCCCTCTAATTTAAGGAGGATTTGTTGATATTAGTAAAATGTGGCTATTTTTAGAACATGAACTTTAGCAAAATAAGCATATTAAGATTTCACAAAAAATCTTTACTTATTCTTGATCATTTGATCAGACAAGATTTTTTTTTACAACTATGGATATTTTTTTTTTACTTTTAATAGCAGT
Organism: Tegillarca granosa; assembly: GCA_029721355.1. NCBI lineage: Eukaryota > Metazoa > Mollusca > Bivalvia > Arcoida > Arcidae > Tegillarca > Tegillarca granosa. The sequence continues at coordinate 30,019,007 of CM056597.1, read as the reverse complement.
TGAAATGTTTTGAGCGTAAATTAACATAACCGATATAAAATTGATGTGAACCAGCTGGGTTTGAACCCCCACCTCCAACATATGAAGTGAGCACTCTACCAACTGAGCTACCGCAGTGGTCTAGTTTTATTGATAATGTTTGTTTAGCTTGACACTAATATCATTACACAAGTGCATTTTATATGTGGTTTGACTTTCCTTTGTAAATCTACTTAAGAATCTCTGCCTCCCTTCTTCGAAATCAATTTCTATCAAAACTTTTTGAATTTATTTTTTACAAAAGTAATGAAAATGGCCTAATAAGTCAATTTTTAGACTTTTTTAGTCAAATGGGTACAAAATGGAAGTACTTCCTTATATTTTATAGTAAGCATCTTAATATTCCTAGCCTTGAAAAGAATAGGAATATTATTGCCTTGCTGGCAACATAGGTTATAAAGTTCAGTGTGAAATCTACAACCTAAAACACACTATTGTATAGACCATATAGATGAAATAAATGTCCGACAACATGAGAAATTACATTGTCTTCTGATATTATTTGTAAGATATTGAGCAATTTGTCTGTTTGTTAGTCAGCTGAACTTAAAAAACACAAATTGTGACATTATCCTCTGTCTATGAGTATGGGAAAGCAATTAGATAGAAAATTTGCAATCCTGTTTTACTTGAAAGACAGCAATTAGCAGTAAATCGTGAAAAAAGTTTTGATAAAAATCAGCTAAATGTGTGATGGTAACATAATGTACACACCATAACTTGTTTGTTTACTCCAAAACAAAAGTTACAGCAAATGGAAATAAATAACAGAAAGTTGCATATTGATTACATTTGGGCTAACTTTATAATAGACTCGTGTCCCATTCAAGAGGAGCTCAAGCTTTGCATTGCAATTGCAGATGCACCACACTATTAAAATCAGAATTTACACTGTAAATTTAACTGGTGTTGATTGTACCTTGGTCCATTGATTCTTGTGATGCTTTGCTTATACCTTTTAGAATATCTTTCATATTTTTGTGTAATTGGTGAGGATTTTCATACTTTGAATTATTGACTGCAATAGCAAAACATTATTTTGAAATCTTTATAGGAACAATAATGACTTTTGAAGAAAAAAATAAAAATAAATAAATAAATAAAACCTTTTCAGTCCTTTGAACTATTGAAGAGAACTTGAGATGAAAAAGAATTGATAAAATGCAGTTGGTTGTAGCTTTACAGATATAATTTGATCATTTAACTCTGATAAAAAAGTATACAAATAAAAGAAGAAATCTAAATTAGTAAATTTATACTGAAAATTTACTATTGAAGACCTTGAGATTAAAAAAATACAAACTGTTGTTTGGGGGTCTAAACGAAGATATGGGACTACATGTACTACAAGCAGGAGGGTTAATAATTAGTACCTTGGGGATAAACTGTATTAGTCTCATATTGGTATTTAAACGTTAAAGCTTGGGATTTTTATGATATTAGTTTTCTACAATGGGATCCTGATATAGAAGTTTTTATGATAGTACAATTTTCTGTTACAGGCAGCAGCCAGTATCTTTATCTTTCACTATTATCAGGTGTATTTAAGCAATTTTATATCTGAAGGAGTTTAAGTACAGTGGAGAAAGAATTGGAAGATTAAGTCATTCAACCAAGTCTGTTTACTTGAATGAAATATTTAAAGATCAAATGGTTTTGTAAGTCAATTATCGGATATATTGCACATGCTATAACAGATTGGCTCTGGACAATAATAAACATATCGGGGCAATAGTACTGTTACCGAGATTTGGAGATTTGAATGTTCATGATCGTTGGAGGACTATTATACAATACAGGAAAACATTTTTATGAAATTTATGCACTAAGGATTTGATTACCAATATATATTTTTTTTTCATTTTGATATTATAGGATATCTTTTATTTTTAGAGGAGTAAATAATATTGTAAGTATATTTTTTTGTTCATTTTTTTTCTTAAACTTTTTTTAAAAATTAAGTGTATAGTTTTTAAATTTAACTTTCATCAAATATTATTCCTTTAATTGGGACTTATAATTTCTTTTAAAATTTATTTAATTAAAAATCAAGGGTATTTGTGTTTTTTATGTGCGTGTGTCTGAGAGAGAGACAGAGAGAGAGAGAGAGAGAGAGAGAGAGAGAGAGAGAGAGAGAGAGAGAGAGAGAGAGAGAGAGAATTTATTCTTTATGGTGCATCAACATTTTGCAGCTATTTAGGGCTTAGAGAGAGAGAGAGAGAGAGAGAGAGAGAGAGAGAGAGAGAGAGTGTTATATTTTCATTCCCTTGAATGTTAAAAGTTAATTTGTCTTAAATACTTTAAGTGTGTAAGTGTGTTTGTATTCACTATTGCTTCATATTTCTGATAAGTTTGTCTGCTTTAATGTGGAACATTTCAATTTTACTGATAAAGAATAAATAAAATGTAAACAAAATGAAACCTAATACTGTTTGATAATGAATGACAATATTATATTGTACAGATGTACTGCTGTTCAATCAGTAAATACCCTGTAGGTCTGACACCAAGATATATAAATCTATCAGACTCTTTTTTTATGTATTGTTTAACTCTAATTTCAGGAATTCAGTGTTTGTGTTTTTAACCGAGATACTAAAGCCATGTGTGTGTGTGTGTGTGTGTGTGTGTGTGTGTGTGAGAGAGAGAGAGAGAGAGAGAGAGAGAGAGAGAGAGAGAGAGAGAGAGAGAGAGTTTTAAGGGAGGTGAAGCAATTAAAAGGCAAATATGCTTATTAGGAAAATAGCTTACATCATAATAAAATTTAAAACCGCATTCTGTTTAACACTTCCAAATTTAGAATTTTAAAGAATTTAGTCATAAAACAAATTTCATAATAAATATTTGTAAACTGTAGTGTCAGCTTTAAATTGCTTTTATTTTGTAGATTATACCCTAAATCATAACAATAATTTCTTTATATATATATATATTTGGTGCCCTTAATATTAAAGACATATTAGTATTAAATATTACTGATAGCTAAATATGTATAATTGTCAGTCAAAACTATTTATAGTACAGTTAAACCTGCATGAAAGTATTTATAGATTGAATGGATAAAATAAAAGGGGGTGTCTAAAGTAATATGTCTATACTAACACCTACTTAAATAATCAGTGAAAACTGAAAAATAATTTGGTCATTATCTCAGAAATAGCCTGAGATCTACAATGTTTAAATGTACTTTATGAACTCTCAAAATAAATGAACAAAGATAGGTGTTTTTTATTAAAGTGGTCTAAAGTGGTCTAAAATGTCTTTGGTCTAAAGTAGTCTAAAATGTCTTTGGTCTAAACTAGTCTAAAATGTCTTTGGTCTAAACTAGTCTAAAATGTCTTTGGTCTAAAGTGGTCTAAAATGTCTTTGGTCTAAACTAGTCTAAAATGTCTTTGGTCTAAAGTAGTCTAAAATATCTTTGGTCTAAAGTGGTCTAAAATGTCTTTGGTCTAAAGTGGTCTAAAATGTCTAAAATGTCTTTGGTCTAAAGTAGTCTAAAATGTCTTTGGTCTAAAGTAGTCTAAAATGTCTTTGGTCTAAAGTGGTCTAAAATGTCTGGTCTAAAGTGGTCTAAAATGTCTTTGGTCTAAAGTGGTCTAAAATGTCTTTGGTCTAAAGTAGTCTAAAATGTCTTTGGTCTAAAGTGGTCTAAAATATCTTTGGTCTAAAGTAGTCTAAAATGTCTTTGGTCTAAAGTGGTCTAAAATGTCTAAAATGTCTTTGGTCTAAAGTGGTCTAAAATGTTTTTGGTCTAAAGTGGTCTAAAATGTCTTTGGTCTAAAGTGGTCTAACATGTCTTTGGTCTAAAGTGGTCTTAAATGTCTTTGGTCTAAAGTGGTCTAAAGTGGTCTAAAATGTCAATGAACTAGATCCTGAATTAACAGCATAAAAATTGTTAGGTGTAGGAATTTCCATTAACCATGCCATTTTAAATAATCTTGAGTAGTAGCACATATTTAATTCAAAATGAGGCTCTATGACAGAGTAGTCTAAAGTACAAGCTTATGGATCAGGATCACATTGCTTTTCCCGACCTAGGTTTGAAATGCACTCGGCAGATCCTAGTGTAAAAAGTTTGCCAAAAGTAGATGGGCACTAAAAACACAATTTTTCCTTTCTAATCCAATCCTTATGATGGGGGTATAATATTCTGTGAACGCATTGTTTTGATATAAGATATTTATATTTATTTAAAAGAATTCATTTTTTCTTGTTTTATGTATGATATTAAAAAATTTGGAGTTAAATGACAAATCAATTAAACTATCATTATACCTGTTATCTTTCTTAACTTACAATGATTATCAATTTTTCTTAATTCATAAAAACAGAATTTAGGTTCAGATTGGAATGTACGAATTCAAACCTGAATTGTTGGCATAAAAATATTCCACTTAAATATTAGAATTTGTCAATTTTACAAGAAGCTAAAGGATATAAAATGCCTATCATCTGTTAGAGACAAATATAAAAATATAGAAATGAATTTTTGTTATGGCAACTACTATTGTGTCTTTCGATGACTTATGCCCTATTTTCTTTATGTTTCATCTGGTAGGCTTGTGAGGCACAAAAATAGCATTCAGTGCTCATTTTCGTAAGTGCCATTGGTTTGGTCTAATTTTATTTAACACAATTAAATTACTAAACCATCGTGACTTCTCAACTTTGCCTGGTGGCTTATTGGTATAAGTGTGCAATTCTAAACAGGGACAGAAAAGTCTGAAACAAAATTGAATTTAAGAACTGCCTCATATGTTAATATATATATATATGGGTGTTTAAATATAACACATTTAAACATAGACATTTCAATCTTGTTCAATTAATTTACACTTTAATGTAAAGATGTAATATCTTTAACCAAATATTGAATAAAAGATCTAATTATCAAATGAAATAGAAATTTCCCTCAAGTATGCTGTTACAAACATGGGTTATAGTTCCAAATTTATCAAGCATGGTAGACTCAAATATACAATGGTTGTGTTGTAAAGACGTCAGACATTTATTAAAATTTTATAATATTATTTATATATTTATTATATTTAAACCAAATACACAAATGATAAAAGCATCTAAATCAAAATTAAATTATGCAGCAAAGTGTCTTAAACCTTTAAGCAAACACTATCTTTTATATATCAGTGTGATATGACGGAGAATGTACAAATATTATAGATATCATTATGAATTTTGTATTAAAAAAAAAAAAAGAAGCTTTGAAAGAGAAATATGTGTAGAATGTCTTTTATTTTTAATTTCTTTTTGATTTAATTAATTCATACATAAAGTTAAATGTTAAATGATCTCATATAGCAGTAGCTACTGATGGCTCATTTTGTTATAAAAAAACGACAAAAAAAAAAAAAAAAAAGCCAAGCTAGATAGTTCAGTGTCATAAAACTTGACTTGTAATGTAGGCTCATTTTTAATGAAATTTGCATTTAATTTCTTTTTTGGAAGTCAGGTAGACTTAAGTGTGTTTATACAAATTAGAGTGCCTCTAATCATGAAGGATTAAGTCCCGCTCAAACAGATCCTAGTGTGGGAAAAGTTTGACAGTTTGCTTGTCAGTTCGCAGTCAAAGGTCGATGGTTTTCTGCATGCACTACAGTTTCCTGCACCATTCCAGAACTGTCCACTTTGACCTGAGTGAAAGAATCTTGACTAAGACATTAAACGCCGTTACTCTACTCAACTCTGCTCTTTCTAAATCAATAGCTGGTTAAGTCTCAAGATAGATTACAATCTTTTCATGCTAGAATAATAACAGTTTTAATAACATGAGGATTTTATTTGATTTTGATTTAAATTCTACAAAAAAACATTGCAAAAACAGATTTGTTTTTGTTATGTTGATGTCACACATGTCTTGGGAAGGATTATCTGTCAAATTTCGTATCTGTGAGCTATTTCATAATTTTGTGAACGGTTCTATTACCTGGGTTACTAATATAAGTTTTTTACAGTCACATTTATTGACAAATGTACAACCTATAATGAAAGGTTCCACCAGACAGGTATTCATCGATGACTTGATCTTCTGTTGTTGTGTTGTTACAATCTAGTTGTCATGCAGCTGTTTCAGGAAGTATGTCTAGTTGTCATGCAGCTGTTTCAGGAAGTATGTCTAGTTGTCATGCAGCTGTTTCAGGAAGTATGTCTAGTTGTCATGCAGCTGTTTCAGGAAGTATGTCTAGTTGTCATGTAGCTGTTTCAGGAAGTATGTCTAGTTGTCATGCAGCTGTTTCAGGAAGTATGTCTAGTTGTCATGCAGCTGTTTCAGGAAGTATGTCTAGTTGTCTAGCAGCTGTTTCAGGAAGTATGTCTAGTTGTCTAGCAGCTGTTTCAGGAAGTATGTCTAGTTGTCATGCAGCTGTTTCAGGAAGTATGTCTAGTTGTCTAGCAGCTGTTTCAGGAAGTATGTCTAGTTGTCATGCAGCTGTTTCAGGAAGTATGTCTAGTTGTCTAGCAGCTGTTTCAGGAAGTATGTCTAGTTTTTCTCTCGGTGTTGCTACTGACAAAGTGAAAATCGAAAATTGGCAAGTACAGTTGTGATGACCTAAACTTTTTTGTTCTCTACTTTGTATTAACTGAAATCTTTGCGCAGTAGAGGAATTGAAAACTTAACATTGAAAGAAGGAATGGAGTTAAGTGGAGTGATGTAGTTTTAACCCAGTTAAGTTTTTTTCAGGTATAACAGGACAGTTGGTTCTGGGATGGTGGAGAAAAAAAGGAATGCCAGGAGAAAAACACCGACCTTTTGCAAGCTAACTAACAAAATCTGTCACTAAGGTCTGCCTGAGTGGGAGTCAAACCTAGTCCTTGTAAGGCCCTCTGGTCTGTCTGTACCCTTAGACCACAAGACCTTAGGTAAAAACTGCCTTCATATTTCTGTTTTTAATGGAACATACTTTTAAAATTTCAAGTCATTTGAATCTGTAAAAATGGAATAACTGTCTAATATGAACAAAAACTTTGGTTTGAAAGGCGAGTGGTTTATACTGCAGATACTACTATATAAAAAGACCAATCGAATGCTTGATGAAACAAACAAGAGTGCTTAAAAGTTTTATCTGTCAAACCAAACATAAAGTAATAAAGATCCTTAGACCATGGACAGTTGTAATGTAGGCTACTAGACTTCATTAAAAAACTATCAAAGTTTAAATGTTCATCATGTGTAACATCTTTTGTCTTTGATGTCTAATGGTATTGTTTAATTTCCTGTATTAGTACAAAATGTAAGATTTCACATTTGACGTGCATTTCTCTCTGAGCTGTAAGGAAATTTCTCCCTAACTCCTGCATGTTGTAAAGAGAGAGAGAGAGAGAGAGAGAGAGAGAGAGAGAGAGAGTACTATCAACTTAAAACCTTAAAACTGACCTATTTTGAATTGAGATATATATAGCAATAAAAAGTAGTTAGGTGACTATTGATTTATACTAAACTGGTGTTAAAAGCAGTGAAATCACATAAAAATTACTCAAGAAATGAAAAACATGTTTAGAAAAATGTTTTTAATCAGAATATTGAGAACTCTTGTCTCTGTATCTATATTAGGAATGCATAGAATTGATAAAAGATATAAATGAATGTAATATAACAATTCTTGAATTTTTTAAAAGTAAGATTTTAAAAACCCTTATCAAATTTTGATTTTTTTTAAACTTCAAAGTTAAAGGATTTAAATCTGAAATACCTTTTTTTAAAATGTGTTTTTTACCAATATTACAAAAAAAGATAAAAGATTAAAATTATTCTATATTTTCACAGAGGATATAACTTTCTAGGTCACAGATTATAGGTTCAAACCACAGTGCTGCTTGAAAATTTGTGTGAATTTTTGTTTCCTTTCTACATTTTTTATGACACTATAAAACATGATGCTAAATGATGTATAATACATCTACTACTGCCAGGAAATTTTCACAAATTTTCTTTTTACTGTAAGAAGTCAACCCAAAATATTTCATATCTAGAATTATTATTTGCACAAATCTTGACTGTGTGACACTGACTTCAGATGGAGAAACTGTTAAGTGCCCCCAATAAATTTTGAGATACAAGCATAATTAGAACAAGTACAAACCTTTGCAGTTTCAAAATGAGACAACAGTAAATGGGACCAATAAATGATAGAAAAATCATATCTGACTAATCAGCTGTCAGAATGTTTTTGATGTTAAAGCATAAATTGTACATAATTTTTTACAAATTTTGGCTTTAAGAGTTACTACAGCAAAATTGTAGAAATCTACGTTTTTTAGTTTTTATACGCCCGTCATATGACGGGACGTATTATGTTACGGTGCTGTCCGTCCGGGCGGGCGGGCGGGCGGGCGTCTGTTAACAATTTGTATTCCGTTCAATAGAGACCACAAACATTTATGGATTCAAATGAAATTTGGTATACAGCTTTACCATGGTAATACCTTGTGTAAGTTCGAATTACAACTTTTTCGGATTATTTTTGGAGGAGTTATGCCCCTTTTTAACTTAGAAATTTTTGTATGTATGACCATGTGGTTTCCGATCATCAGAGCCTACAACTATTTATGGATTCAAATGAAATTTGGTATACACATTTACGATGTTATTATCTGGTGCAAGTTCGAATTACAACTTTTTCAGATTATTTTTGGAGGAGTTATGCCCCTTTTTTAACTTAAAACACCTTTTTATCATACTACACAGATCACGACAACAGTTCAAATTATAATTAATCTTTAGAGATATAAATTATTTCAGGTTGGTTAAAAAAAAAGTTCTCAAAACATTTCAGACAAAAAATGTATTTGTTTCCTAAAATCTTCCTGCATGCAATGCTTAACACATGAAAACACTGCCATGACCTAACATTATATTTTAAACTTCTTCCTTCCTGGAAATGAATATGAATTATATAGCAGTCTACCACTATCCATTTAGCAATATATTTTTACATACATATATCCTAGTTGTAATTATACTTCTCAGTAAAGAATGGATCAATCTAGAGGATTAGTGACGAATTCATTCGGAACATCCTCTGGATGTGAAATGATAAAGGCGACAACTTTCTCCTTTTTAGCAGCATATATTTGCATCTTGGGGACCTTGAAAACTCCTCGATAGATTTTGCTAAAAATTTCTGAGGTTATGGAGTCTAATGCGATCTAGCTATCTAACTTGGTGAAATTTTTGGGAAAAATCGGTATCATACTTAATTTTGGGGTCAAACATGCAAAAAAAGAATTTTTCCAAAAAACAATTACGTTTAACGCACTCCTGTTCAATAACAGTTCATTGTACGAAAAAGTCGTCCATTGACCGAAAAATGTTTAAGATCTGACGGAAAAGACGGTATTTTTATATTTTTTCTATCTTTTACATAAAATCCACAATAACTGTTTAAAGTCGGCGCTATCATCCAAAAACAATTTAATGTACCGTTTTAAATTCGTACCCATATTAAAGTAACCAATTCTTTACCAAATTATTGGTAGGTTTGGCACTTATCCGTTAGGTCTGTGTCAAACTTTTGAGTGGCAAGTTCTGTGGATGAGCTCTACTGATAGAAATCCTCTAGATTGTTCCATTCTTTCCCGCGAAACCCCTAAAGGTGTCGCCACACTAGTAAATAGTACTACTCGATCAATATAACACGGGCGTATAATGCTACGCTCGGCGGTGCTCTTGTTAATTATAAAGTGGCTTATTTACTTTGACTAGGTCTTAGATTTTTTAGAAGTACATCCCTTGGGAATATAGTATTCAATTATACAAACATACACTGCAAAGCCCAGTAAAGGGGAAACTGTAGATGTGTCTTTATGACTTTTTTAACAGTCCTCTTTTATAAACATACAAAGATATGCTGTAAATTTGGAAATTAATGTGAGCAAGAAATTCATGAGAAAAATGAGAGGTTTGTGTCATCATATAAATTTTTGTTCCATTTGTTTTCCCATTTCTGCATGTTCATTGTAAACTGACTTGTATCCCTTAAACCAGAAGTTGTAATCCTGTAATCCAATGTTTTGTTGTTTCATTCTTACTAGGAATATCGCTACGAGTAGTTTCATGTCTGAAGCATCATTTTGAATCTTGATTAGGCCATTAATCAACTTCCATATGGCAAAGTTTGAAACAGAAAAAAAACTATTAGCAGTGAGACAGATTCATGCACTTAGCGAGTTTCTTTATGGTGCCAGCAGTACACCAGCACCAAGTGTAATCACTGCATATGGTTGTTTTAAAAAAAACTACCACAAGTTTCTTTGTTCTGACAATCATTAACCACTGTTTTTATTTATTAAATTTATAAAAATTAACTGTCGGCACCCTTTGTTAACTGTTTATTTGTAATGTCTACCAAAGTGGAGGGAACTTTTGAAGGGCCTTATAATTATGAAAAATTGCTATCAAATGGTGTAAGAAGCTAACAATGCCTTTCAAGTGAACATTAGGCTTTTGTTAATAAATTTGGTATCAAAAACTTGTTTTTAGACATAAGATATTGGCAATTTTCAGTAAATCATGAAACAATGAAATAATGAGCTATATATTACAATGAAAGTTTATTTTAGATGTATCATAAGTGAAATATAGTGCTTATACCGAAATAAATATATAATTATTTTTGATATATTTACTTTCCTTTTTCGTAACTTCAGGTGACAGATCCCTCTAGTTCAACTGAAGTATATTGAATTATTTAGATTTCCTAAATACAATTTTCTTGACTTTCTATTCTTGTAAATGTACATGAAATTGTAAGGATTGACAATATTGGTAAGCTATGATGTCAACACAACAGAACCTAAAAGATATTAAATTTCTGTTGATGATTATTGATTCAAGCTTCTACTAATGTCCTAAAAGAAAAAAAAAATGATCAGGATTTTATCCAAATTTAACATTTAATTTATATGGTTTTTATGAAGAATTTTTTGTCTTGAAGTTAGTGACACAATCTTGCTGTTCCCACAGGAAAAACTCCTTCTGAGATAATGGTGTGGCTATTTAAAGGACCAGAAAAAATGTTAAAACAGTTTGTCGTAAGTGATTAAAATCAAATTAATTTTCTTAAAAATACTTGTACAAGCTAATAGCTTTAAATTACTATTTTTTGGGAAATTTATATTTTAAAAAAACATCTTTGTGATATCAATTTACAACATAACTTTATATTTAGTTTTAAAAATGTTGACAAACAGTTTCATCTTACAGATGTAAGAATTGAAATTTTACACTGCACTATGGGTGAAGTCATGTGACACAAATTGGAAATCATTAGAACACTTTATTTATCATACAAACTTAAGACTTCAACTTGAAATTTAACCCTGAATTATAGGTTAAGTCATGTAATACAAAGAGATCATTAGAACACTATTTATCATACTGATTTTGGAATTGTAATTGAAATTAACAACTGAAAAAGCATGTGACACATGTTTTTCATAAAATCAAAAGGAAAGCTAGGCTTTGGGATTTAAAAAGCAATTATTTTTTTTATATTTTTTTTTACTTATATCAACCCAACACCAATGGGGATTCTGTAAATGAGTATGTAATACCAGTAGGACATAGAAGGTTTTTCATTGTAGATACCTATTGTGATATGGCAGTAAAAACCAGTAATTTAGCATCAAATTGAAATCAAATCATTATAATTATTTCAAAGATTTTTAGCCATTCTTTTAAAAAATATTTTTACCCCAATATTGAATCCTTTAAACTTTCTGTATTAGTAATGTAGTCTGCTTTTAATTGGGGTATCCTCTTTTTAAGTATTTAAAGTTGAGCTACCCTAACCTGGCCCTACTTGCTTAAACACTTCCCAGATTGACTTAATTCTATCTCGGATATCTGCAGAGGTTTGCTTCAATTTGGCTTTCATAAAATAAGACTAGAAAAATCTGATAGAACTCTTTTGTATTTTGAGGCAATAATGCATTTGAAATGCTTAGGGATATACAAACTTCAAAGCCTCAAACCCTCCTAAGTTTGAATCCCAATTTGACACTTCTTATTGTGAAAACATTTGCTGATTTGCTTATCAAAAGCTGATGGTTTTCTCAGGATACTCCAGTTTCCCCCACTATCTTAGAAAGTGATAAAAAATTTAAAAAATTTAAATGAAAGAATCTTGACTGGAGTATAAAACATCATTACTCTATTTTACTCCCATCTTCTTTTGAAAGAGAACTATCTCATTTGAACATCACACTTAAAACACTGTTCAATTTACAATTATTAAAATGGATGTCATTTTTAACTGTTTGTCCCCCGCTTTCACCGAAAAGGGGGACATTAAAATGGGTTTGTCCTTCTGTCCATCTGTCTGTCTGTCATTCCATCTGTCACGTTTGGTTTCCTTGCAATATCTTCAGTTACAATTAAAGGTTTTTAATGAAACTTGGCACAGAGGTAGCTTATGACAAGAGCTCGCTTGGGATTGATGTTTGGGTCACTAGGCCAAAGGTCAAGGTCACCGACTATAAGTAGAAAATAGGTTTCTGGTCACTTAAAAGTTAACCCTTCAAGATTTTTGTCCCCTGCTTTCACCAAAATGGAGACAAACAAACAATATACCATAGTTCCAATTTCCCTTTGCATTTTATGCTAGGACTGTTCATATAACCCCTCATATATCATTACAATTACAGATGTCTATTTCATTTGAAAGCGGGGGACATAAATCCCTTGAATTTGATTGTTAATCCAGTTATTGTTATAAAGTATGAATTGACTACACAGTTTGAGAATTGTTTTACCCCAAAAAACTCACAGCAGGTGACCGACCTTGCTCAACTTTGACACAACTTGGTAGCTCTCTCTCTCTCTCTCTCTCTCTCTCTCTCTCTCTCTCTCTCTCTCTCTCTCTCTCTCTCTCTCTCTCTCTCTCTCTCTCACACACACACACACACACACACACACAGATATTTGAGAAGATACACAGATTGAGTTGAAATTTTTTTAGTTTTAACTGATTTGAGAAGAGATTACAATATGAGATTAAAATACCCTAATCCCTGAGGTTTTCAGACCCTCTTTGTTTTCGGACACCCTAATTTTAAAATTTCAATAGTTTTTTTTATTTCCTCTAATGTCGGACGACAATTTTTTACCTCTAAATCCGGACACGTTTTTCCTGAAACTAAGTCACAGTGTGTGACGGAGAGCACTTTAAATAAATTTTTAATAAAATCAAGAAGAATTTTTTAGTTTAAAATTATTTTACATGTAAATTATGTTGTTTTCGCGCATTTATTTCAATGTGTATTGGTGCCATGGAGTCTTCCATTGTAATGTAAAACAGATGATGTGCAATGTATCTGCGGTTTCATGTAAACTAATAAAATCATACCTTGAATAGAGTTCTTTAATTTTTTTGAAAGTGAAAGTTGATTAAAATTGATGTTCAATACTGAGAAAATCATGCAAGACAGAATCTTGTTGGTACACTAGTTCAACATCAAAGGCATTTTTTGCGATGAAAACAGGAAGTGGCGTTTTTCACTTAATTTCATTACATGTGTGTAATGGGAATTCCCCAAAGCAACTATTCGATTATCCAAACCGACAAATGTGATAAAAAAACATTTTTTTCCAAGATTAGAACTACATTAAAATATACTTAAAATGTGATTTAAAATAATTTTATTTTTAATGCTTTATTTGCCAGAGTCGGAACTTCAAACAACATGTTCCATCTTTGCATTTCAGGATTCTTAAAATATACAAACATACGCATGGTAAATTATTGAATTTGATTGAAACAAAATTATCTCAACTTGATCCACAAACAATGCAATGCATGATGAATATTAATAATTTTGAATGCAGACAATTACAAATAAAAAGCAGCATATTGGTGTACCTCAAATGTTGGGAGTTAATGAAAGTCACGTTGTTTATTTGTAAACAAAATGGTAACCTCAATGTGTATTACTGAAAGATTTATGATTATTGATCAACAAACACTTTAAAAAATAATTATTAATGAAATAAACAACACAGAAGGTAATATTTACTTTAGTTTATTCATGTAGATATCGCTGTTGATAATACGGAACTGGGACCAAAATCGGCTCCAAAATGTCTCTAATTTTTTGGACACTCTAAATATTCGGACACCCCCAGTTTTCAAGATAATTAATTTTTTAAATTTCCTCTAAATTCCTGGACACTTGAAAATGAAATTATTAAAATCCTTTCAAAAACATAGAAGAAATACGCTAAGTTGAAATCTTCTGAATAGTTTTATACAAGCAAGGCCCTGGGGATGGGATCTGGAAAATTTCGTTTGTCTACTTTTGTCATAGGAAAGAGCCAAAGACTTGTATTAAGTAATGAGCGAAACAGGTTACTATAAAATCTGTTTTGTTTTGCCAACAAACAATCAACAGTCTGGTAACCAATTAAGTCAATGGTAACTAATAAAGATGTGTACTTAAAATGTGTGTATTACAGAAAATAAAACCGTTGTATCACGAACAAATTATGTCATCAATAGATTTTAAATAATGACTAACTCTCAGTATCTGTAATCAATGAGTGAAATTAAAATTTTCTTTATTTGATTATTTTAGAATAAGCATTTCTCTCTCTGTGTAATACAAAAAAAGACAAAAAAGTATAAAAATATGTTAATGTTTTTAAGAGTCAATTTCTGTTTAAGACTGAACATATTAATTTTTTTTGTAATAGATATTTTTTATTAGGTCAAAACACACATGTAGTTATAACAATATGTTCCACAAATACAATCAATACTACAGTAATAGGCTAACCATTCATAATTATATATTAGTTAAAAAAAAAAAAGGAATTTATATTTAAGAAGTGTTGATTGAGGAGAATATAGCATGTAATGTTTCCCATTGTTTCTGTATAAAATTTGCTTTTGTCATCGAATACATGTGTACAGAATATTTTTCAACTTGCATGTAGTCTTTCATATAGTTAACAGCACCATTGAAACTAGGAATTTGTTTCTTAATCCTACACGAATGAATATAGTATCTCAAAATAAGAAAGCACATATTTATGATGTAGTTAAATTGATTATTACAGTTAATTCCAAAAAGATAGCTCCGAGAATTTTTTAATATGTTCATATGAAAGATTGAATTAACTGTTTCTGTAAAATTATACCAAATTTTTTTTACATAAGTGCATTCAAAAAATAAATGCAAAATTGTCTCCTTTGCTTCTCCGCAAAAGGTACATAGTTCTGTTTCATATAATTTCAATTTAAAGAGCTTGCTGTTTGTAAAATAGATTAAGTGATTTATCTTAAATTGGAAAGATCGTAGTCTGGTATCGTCAGTAATTTTGAATGGAAGATTATATATAAAATTCCAGTCTTGTTCGTCTATGTTCACTTGAAGTTTTGAGCTCCAGGAGGTCTGTGCTTTTTCATTTTTTTCTTTCATGTTTTCAATAAAAATTTTGTAGAAAATTTTAGTTGTATCTTTTAATTTTAAAAGTTCGTAAAATCTATTTCTGATTCGATCCAGTTTAGTCGGTTTCTGCCGTAAGATACTTTTCCATAGTTTTGGTATACAATTAATTAGTCCATAAAAATTTATAACATTCATTTCAAAGCCAATATTTTGATCCAGAATATTTTTATTTATAAAATATCCTTGTTCATCAATAAGATCATTTATGAAGAATATTTCTCTTTGACTTAAACGTTTCCAGAATACCATCTTTCCATCAATTTTTATATCCGGGTTAAACCATAACGGTTGGGATAATATTTCTTCTGGGGTTGTGGCGACAGAGTGGTTCTGAATGAAAAACCAGCTTTCCAGAACGGATTTCCAGAATTCATTAAAATAAATGCCTAATTGGTCATAACATTCTTTACGTAAAAATAAAATATTGTTACCACCAAGTTTCTCCAGATCGTCTGTTAAGAGGAGTTTCCAAGCAGATGTATTTAAGGGGTCTACCAGTTTCTTTATCCAAGACATTTTGAGTGCACGAGAGAATGATTGAATATGGGGAACTTTTAAACCCCCTTCATTATAATCATTAATCATGACATTACGTTTTATCTTATCAGGGCCATTCCAAATAAATTTATATATGCTCGACTGTATTTCTTTCAACACCCGATCTGGAGGATCCGGTAAAACTGAGAAAACTTGAACTAATATCGGTAATGCAAGTGTTTTCACAACCGTGACTTTTCCAAATATAGATAGATTTCTCACTGACCAATTGTCAAGTATGTTTTTGAATTTAGCAAGTTTTTCGAAGAAATTTTCATTATAAAAATTTGTAGCCTGTAAATTATACTTGATTCCTAAAAGTTTAAATTTACCATCCCTGTTCCATATTATTGGTGTTTCTGTTCTGTAAGTTTCGTCACAACCCCTTTTTGCCCCAATCCAGATAGCCTGGGTTTTATCAAAGTTTGCTCTCAAACCAGAACATTTTGAAAAAGAATCAACAGTTTTGAGTGCATGGTTGAGGGAAATGATATTATCTTCTATTACGAGTGAGGTATCGTCTGCATATTGATTAACGAGATATTCGCTATTATTTATTGTGATACCTTTAATATCGGGGTTGTTTTTAAGTGATGCACTTAAAAGCTCTACGGATAGGATAAAAAGATAGGGAGACAGGGGGTCACCTTGTCTT
The DNA here is from genome assembly GCA_029721355.1 of Tegillarca granosa. Taxonomy (NCBI): domain Eukaryota; kingdom Metazoa; phylum Mollusca; class Bivalvia; order Arcoida; family Arcidae; genus Tegillarca; species Tegillarca granosa. The sequence continues at coordinate 30,002,314 of CM056597.1, read as the reverse complement.
ACACCACGATTTAATTGAAAAGATTCAGACAAGTAACCATTATTTAGAACAAAACTGATGGCATCGTTATAAAACGTTTTAAACCAACGTAAAATCGATTCCCCAAAGCCCAAGAATTTTAATAGTTTTTCAATAAAATGCCATTCTAAAGAATCGAAGGCCTTTTCAAAATCCAGCAGAAGCAATATCCCTGAAATATTTTTTTCTTCCGTTTTGTCAATCAAATCCATGATAAGACAAGAGCTTTCACTAATATTTCTGTTCTTAATGAATCCAGATTGAGTTTCTGAGACGAGTTCATGAATAAACTTTTTCAACCTTTGAGCAATTGCTGCAGATGCGATTTTATAATCAACATTTAATAAAGATATTGGGCGCCAATTTTTTAAATATTCTTTGGGTTTATTTTCTTTGGGTAAACATGTTATAATTCCCTGTCTTTGGGTTATTGATAAAATTCCTTTTTCGTATCCCTCATTTAATGACTTTATTAAAAATTTATTTAGGTCTTGCCAAAAAAATTTATAAAATTCTACAGTAAAACCGTCTAAACCTGGGGACTTTCCATTTTTCATTGCCTTGAGAGTTTCTGTACATTCGTTATAAGTAAGAGGACCTTCTAGGGTTTGGCTTTTTTCACTATCTAAAACATTTAGGAACGGATTATTGGAATTAAAAAATGCATTTTCGAGATCTTGGTTTAGCTCTTTATTAATTTTGGAGGAATACAAATTTTCATAATATTTTTTTTGATTTTCTAATATCTCTTGCTGATCATATATCTCTACACCATTTTCTAATATTAATTTTGGAATCAGCTTATCCACAAAATTTCTCTTTTCTAAATTACAGAAATATCTAGTGCACTTCTCACCGTAAACTTTCCATTTAGCTTTAGCTCTTGTTATGAGACCTTTAACTCTTTTTTCTCTTATTAATTTATTTTTTCTTCTGTTATTCTAATTTTTTCCATGGTATTATCATCTGGATCAGAGTCAAAAAGTTCTTTAAGGTTATTTTCTAATTCTTTTTCTTCATTATTATTTTTTTCTTTATAAAAGATGAATAAGAAATAGTTTTACCACGGAAACATATTAATTTTTTGATGTCTTTCAAGAAAAACGAAAAAAATTAGCAAAATAAAAAATAATTCTTCAGATATTCTGTACAAATTAAAAAAAAATGTTTTATCATACATATTGAACTGCTGGTATTATGTTTGTTACCATGAAGATAAATTTTGGTGTAATTTTATGGTTGAAAATTGATTGATTGATGTTTACATCACATCAGCAACTTTCTAGTTGTATATGACAAAATGATTAACTTAAATACAAGTCCATATGCAAGTGTTAATGAACTGCATTGTACTAGTGTGCATTTATAGCCAACTTAAGAGTGTTAGTACAAACGTGACACATATAACATTGCAGACCACTCATTCCATAACAGTGGTACTGAGCTAAGTATGAAAGTACACATGTTAATTGGTTACCAGACTATTGTTTGTTGACAAAACAAAACAGTTTCTATAGTAACCTGTTTCACTCCTTACTTAACACAAGTCTAAAAAATTTGGCTCTTTCCTATGACAAAAGTAGACAAACGAAATTTTCCAGATCCCATCCCCAGGGTCTTGCTTGCATAGAATTGTTCAGACTGAGTTTAGCTGAGATTTTAACTTATGTACATGTCATATTTTCATCTCATCTCAAATCAGTTAAAAAAAAAGTTAAAACTAAATAAGTTTACTTACTTACTAAAATTAGTCCTCTTCATACCAAGTGGGATGTAAGGCAACCACACGGTCCCTCTACCCACCTCGATCCTTTGATTTTGTTTCTACTGTCCTCCACAACAACTTTATCTTTGTCAGCTACCTTTCTGCTGGTTTTTTTTTTTTTTTTTTTTTTTTTTTGCCCTGCTGCTTTTTGTCTGCCCTTTTTTCTTTTACCATCTGCTGCCAGAAGATGTTTTCTCTGGTAATATCATGCTGGTCTTTCCTGAGCACTTTTGCCATCTGTTGCCAGAAGATGCTTTTCCTGGTAATATTGTGCTGGTGTTTCCTTAGCACTTGTCTGACCCATATCCACGTCCATCTCATAATGGGGTGAGTTTCCAGAAGTGCAATATGTTTCGTTGGCCTCAAAAAATTGATGAATTGATTTATTGATAAATAAATCTTTTTGCAAAAGACAACTGGGAATTTATTGATTTTAATGAAACATGTTTAAATTGGTAAAATAAAAAAAATGATAATAAATAAATTTCAAGTTTTAAAACCATTTTTGATAACTTGGAACTACATGTATTTGTATCTGCATTATCTAGGATAGGAATAAAGCTAAGATTGATTTTGTTTTTTGTTTTTGTTTTTACTAAATTCAATAGATAAATTTTTAATTCATAATAGTAAATTTTGTGTATTTTTTTTCTGGCTTGCCTGTAAAATGTTTTTTTATGATGCCTCAGAGTTACGATGTTGGTTTGGGCTCCATTGTTAACACAAATACCTGGGTCTAGTTTAGTTAAATGAATTGATTATGTCTCGTAAAGCTATATTTAATTTTTTTTCTGTAAGTCTGTAATAGTTGTTCAAATGATCACAAGTGAAAATAATGGCATCAAACTGATTCTTATTGATTTATTAATAATAATCATATATTGATTATTGTGATTATTGATGTTAGGAATTCTTGTAATTATTGATTAAAGTAATCAAGCTTTGAACATCTGGGGCTTGGTATTTTATTTTCTTTACTAAGTCCTTTACAATCAGTTTTAGTATTAAAAATCTCTGTTTTGATCAATCAGGTAAAGCTGATTGGATGTATTCAATAGTTTTTGACATCCAAGTCAATATTTTTTACTAAAATAAAAGCAGTCAGGTTTGGAATGGTGGAGGAAACCAGAATACTGAGAGAAAAACGCCAAACTTTATCAAGTGAACTGGAAAAAAAACAACTACTTTATTTTAATTTAGCTCTAAATGAGAATAGATCTAGGCTAAAAAAAGCATAATGATCCATAAATTGGCATTTTAAACCACTTGACCACTTGATAACACAGATAATGACCGATATTGACCACTTAGTTAGGTATCGTTAAAATATCAGATGATCAACAATTAGGAATAATGTCTGATAAATAACAAAATTAAACTAACTTTTATCAAATTACTTATTTTTAATGTGTAGGATTGAGATTGAGAAAGTTCACTTGTTCAAATGATTAAAAATATCTAAACTTTTAAACTGCTAATAAATAAAAAAATCTTATAGCAGATTACAAAGCTGAGAGAGAGAGAGAGAGAGAGAGAGAGAGAGAGAGAGAGAGAGAATAAAACTAATTTTAAAAGGAAATACTTATCTGTTAAAATTGTTAAAATTTATTTATCTACAAACTAAGTAATGTATTTGTAATAACTTTGTGGTACAGAAAGAATGATCTTTAATTAATGTTTAATTTGACTGTCAGTCTGCCTGTCTGTCTTCTTTTTGCATCATCATATTCTTTATTTTAAGTCTTCTAATTTGCAATAAACTCTCTCTCTCTCTCTCTCTCTCTCTCTCTCTCTCTTTATATATATATATATATATATATATATATATATATATAGACTTGCCACAGCTTTAAATTACTTTATAGCACTCAGCATCTATTTAATACAGTATTAATTAGGAATACTGTGATGCGTTATTAACAGTAAATATGCTTATTAAATTCTTCCCTTCAGCCAACCACAGCATACTGTAATTATGATACAGAACCTTACCTGTTGAGGGGAATAAAAAACCTTCGACAACTGGGTTTTAAATTTTCCTCGCCCACTATGGAGATGACTGACTAGCTGTAAATCTTGTAGAATTGTGGAGTGGACATGTATTGATAATAAGCAAATTTATTAATCACTACATAGAAGATCTCTATCATAATCGCAGAGATTTCTAATCACTTGAAATAAAAGATGACACAAGCGATACACATGCTCCTCTTGATCTCTTCATACAATTCTAATTAAATAAATACAATGAGTGGATGAAATGTGGATTAATTTTCTGTTGTATAAGTTTAATGTCAATATGGAATTTATATATATATATGTATATAGATGGACTGTTCCATTGATTAAATATTGGACACTCTATAAAGATAATGATTTTATATCCTGTCTGATTGATTGATGTACAGGTAACCGGATTATTATATACCTTTTCTTTTTTCAGTTTTAATTTACTACTTTGTGTCAAGAGATCGGAAATATCCTCACCATCATTTTCTTGTAAATAAGGGAAAAACAAGAGTTTTTGTGTTTGTTTATAGAAACAAGTGTTGAAAAGTATTCTTTGTTATTTGTTATTTAGCAAGCTTGTGTGTGGTTGGGTTTACTGCATTTTTCAACTGATTGGAAAGAAAACATTACTAGTATTTGTTTGACTTCAGAGTTTCGTAACAAATAGTGTTCCTGATTTTCATTTTTGGGGAGTGATGTGAGTAAGAAGTTTCACAGTTTTACCTTGATTTCATGTTGTGAAGGAACCCTCATTTTATGAGATTTCACAACAAACATTAAAACAAAACTTTGCTTTTGATATTTATACATATATAATATTTTGGATTTGCGCTTGGAGGTTTTACAATTATGGAAGAAAAGGAACGTGATGGTGTAAAGAAGCCACCAACTGTTGCCACAAAGCAATTTAAAAAGTGCAAAAGTGCCACATTTACACTGGATGGCACCTCATACATGATAGGTAAGACCATTTTTTTTTTTCTGAACTAATATATCACATATATTCTGAAAAAAATTATGATAATGAATAAAAAATTGCAATATATGATACAATATTTGTATAACTGATGGCACTAATTTACTGATAAGATTGTAATAGACAAGAATCCTTTAAAAACTTCAATCATTTTCACAATGGGTTAAGCATGATCTGAATTAAAACTGTGATAAATACTGATAGGTAACTACCATTTTAGATTTTGTTGAAAAAAAGAAATCTGGATCAGAAATAAAAACAATAGGAATTGATATTTATTTTGTTCTCGCACAATTTAAAATATAATATTTGTTACCGGTAACAACAGATGTTACAGATTGTGTTTTAATTTATTGGTTATTTTTCCACATTTATAATCTCAGCTATCTATCTTGTTAATTTGAATTAGTTATTTATGCATTATTTGATGAAGAGAAAAGCTAAACACGTGTTTTGATGTTGTAAATTTGACTATTTCATGTTACTGTTGATGGATTATAAATGCATATGCTGTTTGATTTTTTGAAGAAATATGTTTGGTTATGTGTGGAACTGCTTTAAATAGAAGTTTTAAAACTGCAATTTATTTTAAATTAAGTATGAAAAATAACAGCTTTGAAATGAAATATAATAATGAATCAATTCATTCTTTAAAAATTATCTGTTTTCATCCTAAGTTTTTTTTTTCATAGCTTTTAATATGTGGTTGTTGATGTTAGCTCACCTGAGCAGAAATTGCTCATAATGAGTGATTGTGATTGGTACTTGTATGCCATTTACTGTCTTCTTTAAGGAGCTGCAGTGGGAGAGAAGTTAAGGTATTAGTTTGCAAACCCAAGACACCTCACTGCTGTGGGTTAGACCCCTATTAGCCTCAAGTGAGAAAGGGTTTTTCCTTGCCAGAGGTCTTTACTGGTAGGCTTGGTGCAAGTTTAATGGTCTGTGATGTTTATCTTCAGTATTGCTGGCTAGTATACTAGCACTTCATGTATTGGTTGTCATAAGTGTACACTAGTGCAAAGGAGAAATACTTGCACAGTAAGACAAAATTGTCTTGGTACCAATTGATGTAAACTTGCTGGTTTGATGTAAAACAACATTCAATGAATCAAACAACCATCTATTGTGTGTCCACATGACACTGTAATGGATTCATTTTAAGTCTGAATTTAACCAAATTTGTTGACAAGTATAGGTCAAGTTCATATAATGGTCAAGTATGGTTAGAAAGTAGGTCACTAGATCAAATAATAAAAAAACCTTGTCAGCACTCTTAAGGGGGTACAGAATAATTGGTCAGGTAAGCTAGATAAAGTATAGTTTGAGTATGAGTATAGTTTTTCTAGTCCCAGTTTTGCATTTCCATTTGTTGTGAAAAAAGTGGGTCAAGTTTAAAAACAGGTCATGTTAGTGGGAAAAGTAGGTCAGTAATTAGGTCAGTGTATAAGAATAATTTTTTACAGGCAGTCTTAGATACAACATATTCCTTAATCCTAACTTAAATGGGTCAGTAAAATGTCTTGACAATAATATATATATGTGTTTATGTTATTGTAAGTTTCAATGCCAGTATAGAATGTCTAGAAATTTTTTAATACATATTTATTCAAAACTTTTTAAAGTGTGTATTGATAAGCTAATTTTTGAAATCTTTGTTGAAAGTTGAAATTAAGTTAGCATGGAAATTACAGTTATTAAACTATAAAGTTAATTATATATAAGATTTTTTTTATTATTTATGAAAGCCTGTCAGCAGGTTTGAATCTTGCAGAATTCAATCTATGTTAATTTAACATGGCACATAATAAAATTTGGAATCACTGGCCATTACAGCCTTTTTTTTATAGCCTGCAAAATCAAAACACACAGCCAGACCTTTATTTGGTATAATTGATATTATTATCATTTTTGTGATACTAGTAATTACAATAATAAAGATATCAAATTTTTTAATATAGATTGTATAACAAAATTTGATATAATTGTAAAATCGACATGTGGCGTATTCCAGTCATAACATATTTAACACAAACTGTTAGGTTAAGGTCAGTTTTGTTTGGAAAGGCAGATTGAAATCAGCTCTCTTTATTTCTCTGTCTCTGTCTCTCTCTGTTTCTGTCTGTATCTCTCTATCTGTCTCTGTCCCTCTCTGTTTCTGTCTGTCTCTCTCTCTCTCTCTCTCTCTCTCTCTCTCTCTCTCTCTCTCTCTCTTTATTTGCCACTGCGGTAGCTCAGTTGGTAGAGTGCTTCGAACAAAAGTGTTCGAACCCCGGCCGGGTCTGACCCAAGACTTGAAAGTGGGTAGTGACTGTTTTTTCGCCAAGCACTTGGCATTACAAAATGAAAGTCAGGGTTCTTTCGGATGAGAACTTAAAATAAACGAGGTCCCATGTCATGGCAGGCATGGCACGATAAAGAACCCTGCTGTATAATGCCATCAGCGCAACGCACAGGCAAAATTTCTGCACTTTCGCCTACAGCTGGCGACGTCTCGATATAAGTGAAATATTCTTGACTGGGATGTTAAACACCATTACTCAACTCAACTCAACTCTCTCTCTTTATTTCTTTCTTTCTCAGCATTAAGCATTGCTCAGTTTTACTGAACTTAAAGTACCAGCAATAATATTTCTACCAGGTGGACCAGGTCATAAATATTTTTGCTGTAGATCCAATGATGTCTTGTATTTGCACCAAAGTCATGTTTAAAAGTCAGAATGAAGGTCATAGACAGAATGTATGTTAGAAAACTATGTCAAGGCAAATCCTTTTCTGCTCCATGTGAATTTTATAAAATAATCTCCTTGTCCTATTTGTATGTCATGACCACAACCATGTTATAATGCAAATGTTAAAGTCACAAAGAGTGTCAAGTACTCTGGTTACTATTGTGGTTAAGGTTAGTCCTTCTGATATAGTTCTCATCATTGGCTTAGATAAGCTTTTGTGCTGGTTTACTGTCTGTAGTGCACCAATGTATCATGGGTAAATTTTTTAATAACATATTTTCTCCTGTGGAACTACTGTGAAAATTTTAAGAGGCCATAACAAATTTGTAGTTTGTCAGACCCGCTCACCTTAAAAATTTAGAATAAGAAATAAAAATTCAAATAGTTTTCTGTCTGTCTAAAATTTCCAGTAAAATCCTGCATCCAGTTTTCTGTGAAATCTTTGGCTGCATCTAATGTATTAATCAAAGATTTGGGGTCACAAATCAGGAAAGCTTTAGCAGCCTCTATTAATTATTCAGAAATCCTGAGATGAATATTTAAAAGTAAGACGCTAGAAATTTCATAACCTAGCATGATGCAATTTTTAATTCTTCATAAATCAAAGCTGTTGGACCTCAAGTGAAGATTTTATTAAGAGCCCAGTCTTAAACAACTGAGTCCTCTAAAATTATTTTTAAAATTTCTTTTATCAACATAATGTATTAATCCTAGATTTTTGGCTGTGGACTCCACAATAAAAAACTTTTAAAGAGCAATTCAATTTATGAAATCGGTTTTTTTAATACAGCAAGAGGTTGCAGACATGTACCGGTACTCAGGTGAGCAAAAAGACCCGTAGACCTCTTGTTTTATTAGAAATATCTCTTTCAAGCTGTCTTGACTTTATTGGCATTCGGTGATCTCTAAGGATCATATTGACCCATGATGATATTTAAATTGATCTGTTGACAATTCCAGCGTGTCCCTGCTCTTGGCCCCTGAGAATGATGATTACATCAACTAATTATATATCTACAGTCTGATTTGATTTGTGATGTAAATGATACCAATGAACAAACCAAACCCTCAAAATTAGAGATCAATAACGATCATTTAGATATGGTATAAAAGATTAAATGATACACTTGATCAGGAATTCCTTTGGTCAGTCTAAATGCTTTTCAGATTCATTTACTTATCAAATGAAAGTCCATTTTTCCATCATGTCACAAAAACCTTCTCGATGACCCAGTGGTAGAACATATGTCTCTGAAGTGGGAAGTTATGGATTCAAACCCTGGCAGGAAACATAGAAATTAAAATTTGAAACACTGGCTTTGCCCTTGGGATTAAGAAGACAGCATATTGACTGGTTCACCTGTTGTCAGTTTTATTTCAACTTTGGGAGAGTAATATAGTCTTTGTCTATTAAATATGTAAGCTGGGACCTTAAAACTCACTCCAAGTGTGGGTTAGTACAAGACACGCCTTAAAACACATTTGCAAATCTTGTTCATACATGGACATGCTTTTACTTTGGAGATTGCTCTCCATATGAATCCCTGGAAAATTGCTGATGCAACATTAAACAACATTACAACAATACAAGCAACCAATTTATTTTTTTATGTAACACTTGTCTGCACATTTGAAAAATAATGCTTTTTCTCCATCAAATGTCTTAGTTAAGTCAAAAGATGCCATCATGCTTAATCACACATGATGGTTGCCTGCATATATCATTTAAGCTCTTGGAAAAAAGGTTTTTTAAATTTACTAGCATATCATTGTGATTCAGTAGCATGCTTTACTGGTTTTTGAAAGGCTGTATGTCAATTTCAATACTATGTAGTTAAACAAAACATGAATTACTGAATTGCTGAATAAACCGAGAATAAGTTGACAGTTAATTTTCTCAATGGGCTTTCGTTTTTTATTATTTTTTTACAGTCTTTCTTGTTAAGAGGAAATGATGGTTACAGAAATGTCAAGTGCCATGCTGACATAAATATTAAATACATGTTTTAAATTTTAACAATTTAAACCACACTAAAAATGTGGAAATGGTGTCACATACTGAAAATTAAGTAGTGTTCGTATTTATCCTACAGAATTTTAAATACACCATTGATTTCACACTTAATTATCTGACATGTCCAAAAAAGGCATCTTTGTTTTGGCAGTGATTTAAAAGAATGATATTAATCTGAGTCTTGTAATACAAATGCTTTTCAAATACTATAATGATCAAGAAAATACCAATGATTCTTAAAATTTGAATTTTACGAGGCAAAAAGTAGCAAAAATATATTGTTATGTAATAGATGGATAGTTTTTCCCAATAAAGTTCAGTAAAATTTCCTATAATACTCTAACATGTTACATACATCACTGTTAAATCAGGTGTTATGGTTTTTATTTACAAACCTATTTGTTATTGGTGTTAAAAAATCTTATTTAGTCAAGGTAATTGCCACTTTCTGGAACAGTAACACTGCTTCCTTGGGTGTTAAGACTCCTTTTTGAAACAAAATAGGAAGAATTTTTCTAGTCATCAAGCATCAAACTTAGGGAGAGCATGGAAATACATTGTGAGGTAAAAATTCTACTTCTGACAGCAGTTGTAAAAAATGGTGTGAAATTCTTTTCTGATAGTGAGAAAAAATCTCAAAAAAGGAATCTAGAAAAATTCTGAAGACCAGTGCATTGAGAAATATTGGCAAGTCTTTTGAGTGTAATATATAATGTTTTGGCAAAATCCATATACAGTTGACTCTCGTTAATTCGAAATTGAAGGGGTCAGATGAAAAATTTCGATTTATCCGAATTTCGAATTAACCGTTTTGATCACTGACGATCAGAAACGGGAAATAACTCTAAAAATAAAGCGTTCCTCTATTGACGTCACATATATGCTGTTACATGTTACAATGCTTACAATTGACACTGAAAATTTACAATTAAGATTAAATTAAACATTTAAAATTAAAAATAATTTTAAATTTTTCTATGTTTATGTAAAGCACAACATACTAAAGTTTTTTGCCCAATAAAATAAGCAAATTGTAACTTCACCGGATCTACAAGGTTCCATTGAAATATGTTAAACACTAACTATCATGGCATCAGGCAGGCTCAGTTAAAGTTTCTTTAATTCATAATCATAACTTCTTCATCTGTAATCCTTAGCGTCCTACCTTTGTGATTATTGAAATCATGGCTTGCCATGTCACAGTAGCTGAATGGTGGATACCATTTGGCACGACAGATCAATTAAGTTTAAGCGTGGCAATTAGCGTTGGATATTTTTGTGATCAATGATTGTGGAAGTGGCGGACTGCCCACTTTTTAATTTTACACCAATGAATTTTATCCTTTTACTGACAGATGGTTTACTATGACCTGACCGGAAGAGAAAATCGTGAAAATAGCATGGGATACCGACTTCCTTTTTCATGTGTATTTCGGAAATGAATCTTCAAAGTAAACCGTCATGCTGTTACTATAAACACTTCTTAAACAAGAGACAGATTAATTATTTCAGGTATAAATCAACATTTTTAAGATAAAACATTTTTTGTGTACATGTAATTGTTTTTTATTTTGCCGCTTAGTTTCAACTTGTTGTATAAACAAATCCAGAGTACGATAAACAAGGAAAGTATATTTCGATTTAAATGTTGGAATTTTCATGATATTTTGTTATCTGGACTGAAAATTCACTTCGATTTAAGCAAAATTTTGAATTTCGGTATTTCGATTTAAGCACACAAATTTGCATGGAAATACATAGCGATCTGACGGGACCGTTTATATCATTTCAATTTAAGCGAAATTTCGATTTAACCGAATTTGGATTAACGAGAGTCGACTGTACTTGGCAATAGCCATATTAAACAAAGGATCAACTAGAAATGTAATTGTGGTAAGCACAATGACTAAAGTCTTCCACTACCTCCATGTTTTAAATCCCCCTTCACATCACATAATTAGTTGGTTATTTGCTAGTTTTGTATTCACATAGGGATATTCAAAGAATAGTTGATGTATTTGTTAGAGAGTATTTTGTCTGCATTATAAATGTGTACACTAAAGGAAACTTTGTTGAGGTGCTAGATCACTGAGTATTTATGCTGCAAACAAACATACAAGCCCTGATGTTGATGGTGTAATGTTGTCTAACATTGCATCAACAATTTTTCAGCTATTCATAATGAGAGCAAGGTTATTAATCTCTAGCAATTAATCTTAAAACAAGTTCATGTATGCATGTGATGTGCATGTGTATAGTAAAGTCTACCATGTACTAGCACACATTCAGGGCAACTGCTTGATAAGTTGCTAGCTCATTGAGTCAGTATGCCAAAAATAAGAATACAACAAATAAAAAATAATGAAGAACAGGAAACAGAAGAAAAACAACAAGTCTTTCAACTAGTAAGGTAGAAGACTTAATTAAATATATAGAAAAGAATCATAAAATCATTACCTCACCTCAGATGAACAAAAATGACCAGGTACAAAATTAACATTAAGGACTTAAATGGACTGTACCATGTGATGGTAATATATTCTTGTTTCAGGTAAACAAAAAAGGCCCAGGTAATAATTAACCTTGATAGTTTTTCATTCACACTTTGCTATGCCATTAAAATAATTGGAGCCTGTATAGTTTTTCATTCAGAAACTATCTAATTGGTGCAATAGTCAGGTGAACAAAAATTAGATTTTCATTAAAAAAATTGATATTTTTGCCCATGCCTAGTGATGATGAAATAATCTAAATTCAGATGAACAAAATGCCCAGGTATTAAATTCATATTACATGTATAAGTTTATCATTAAGAAACTATCAAAATTTTCCCTATGGCTAAACAAATTCATTTACCATTGTCTCCATCATCTGATAATTTCTTCTGTCATAAAACATTGATTACAATAAGGAGAGAATAATACCTATATAAAAGTTATTATCATTTTAAAAGATCAGAATGTAATGAAGAAAATAGCAACCATAGGAATTCAAAACAGTTTCAGAATTATCTTATTGGTCGCACCTAACATGTTGTTTCATATAGTTGTGAAGCATTATAAATGTTTTAAGGTTTATTCTAATTGTTTCATAAGATTTAAAAAAAAAAATTCAGTCATTTATTGATAGATCTTTTTATATCTTCAAAATGTCAGTATGAATTTGTTTTGCTTGTAAAAGCATTAAAGAAAAAAATAAAATTCATAAACGAAAATTCTTTCTTTCTTATTTCTATCTCTATCTCTATTACAATAATTTTCACTATTTTTTCTCTATCAGTTGCAAAATGAATAAATAGAATTGTTAAATGATCTTTTTAAGGTTATTAATCAAATGTTAATTAATTGAAGTATAGATTGGAATTCTTAATTTTAACTTCAGTTCATAGACCCAGATATGCAGACTTGGGAGGAAAGAGCACGAAATCGGGTAAATACTATTTACAGAATTTATATGTTGTAAAGTTTAATGTTAGAACTAACTACTTTATTTTATATAAAGTTAATACACTGGTGATGTTTTTGTTGTCACTGTTATCTTCAATGAGACATTTATATTCTGTCTTTTTCAAATTGATTTTTATTCAAAATGTCCTTATGAAGAAAACAGTGGTCATTGTAATGTCATGGATGTATTGGTTTTATATTTAAAACAAATATGATTTTAACCTTATTTTAGACAGATGTGTTATATGAATATAGCATTTGATGCAACACAACATTAGATTTTTTGATGTCTGCTGAGCTTTTGGTTGTAATGAGGGAGGGGGAGATTGGCACATTTTAAAGTTTTCTAATCCTGTACATTGTTGCCATTCCACCTATAAGGTGGCCATTTTGAATGTACTTTCTAAATGATCTAAACTTGTACACATTAAAAGCCTAATCTTTTTTAAAAAATGTTTGACAGAAAAGTTGACCAAATAAGAATTGTACTACTGTATGATGTTTAATTTGATATCATTATGGATATTCATAAGTTTTTAAAAAAATCACATCCTTGCAAAAATGCATCACAAATTAAGATTAAAATGAACCTTTCCTCCCAAGTAAAGTCTTATACAATCAGCAGGACAGCAGATGTAAAAACTTTACGATTGATTTGCACTATACGGATTAAGGTCTCTTTGGACTAACTTTAAATAACTAATTAGCACCAAGTATACTGAGAAAGTTTGCACACAAATTTGTATGAAATTAATACAAGATTCTAAAAAAAGATATGTTGCAAATTGTCATAATTTTTTTTTTTTAAAAAGCCAGCCAAGACTTTAAGAATTAAAAACAAATTTGTGTGAATAAATATAAATTTCTTATATGAGATTAACATAGTTTTCAGAGAAAAAGAGCCAACCTAGATGACTACATCACTGATTTATACGATGTTGTGACATATGAGTTTTGTTATATAATTTAGTTCCAAGCACTCCGCTATATTACTGAAGAATTTGATTATATACACATTTCTTGACATATTTTTAAATCCTTCCTACATTAAAATGTGATTGTGTTCTGTTCTACTGATGGCGTCTGTCTTTTTATCCATTTCTCCATAAATCTTTACTTTGTTTTTTGTCTGTTTATCCATTTCTCCATAAGTCTTTACGTCTTTACTTTGTTTTCTTAATAATCATTTTATGCTTTCTATAATAAATGAAAAATGGTCAACAGATCTTTAGGTTTAAATCTGTCAAATTCTAAATCCAGTTATGGTGCGACTATTTTTATCAGTGTTACATGTTGCTCTGGAAGTTAAAAAATGATTACTAGGTTGGGTTTCTGCAATGATATTTTTTTTATAGGGAGATATTTGACATATGATGAAAACTGTAGGTACTAAATACCTATCAAGCCTGATGTGTATTGGTAATAAATAAAAGCACTTACCACTGTGCCACATGAACATAATTTTTAGTTTTTAGATTTGTTTTTGAATGGAAATATTGTATTTGTAAATATGTTACTAGTTTTAGTGTACATGGCATTCTTAAAGCTAGTGTTACCTTTTGTTTTGATTTATTTTATTGTAGTTATTGTCCCTGAATCATAAATATATAATGTCTAGGACTTTTTATCACTAGCAAGCAGTAGTTTGAACAGATCAGAACAGTTGATGTCTTTATGGTTCTATTCGTTGCTTCTTCTGTTACTCATTTCTACTGCGATTGTGACGGTAAATTATGCAAATAAATCACAGAAGATTCAATAGTTATTTCCCTGCCACTGTAGTTGTGACAGGATATTTTGCAAATAAATCCCAGAGGATTCATTAATTTGATAATGTTTACCCACTTGATCTTACTCACAACTGTGATTCACTATTGGATAACCGTAACTCAATCATAGAACATTATTGCATATCTAGGAATGTTTCAGCTTTAATTTGCATGTTGAAAGTAAGTTATCAGTGATTATATTCAGTGTATGGATGCATCACCAAATGTATGGCTTCTACCGTAAACTCATTTTCAGTATGATGAAATTCCAATAAATGGACCATTTTATCTCGACTGTGTTTTATTTACAAAATATGCTGTCACAATTTTGGTGGAATAGACAGTAGTTAGTTATATGCCAATGCTTTTACCATGGAACAAACTTATTTTTACTATGACTTAGGTAAATGGTAAACTATTATCCTTTTCAAAATCTCCAGATTACTCCGAGTACCAACATATTATCAGGATTACAGAAAATCTTATACAGTAAAACCTGCTTTAAGAGGCCACTACCACTAATGGGACAGGACAAAAGTGGTTGCTTAAGACATGTGGCCTTTTAAAACCAGGTAGTTTTCCAGAAGATTTCTTTGAAGAAAAAATGACAGAATTAATGTTTATTAAATAAGTTTCACTTCATATCTCATATCTCATATATATATGTGTGTGTGTCATTTTTTCTTCAAAGATATCTTCTGGAAAACTACCTGGTACATACATACATACATACATACATACATACATACATACAAATACACACATACACAATGTATATGAGATATGAAATGAAATGTTGGTCAACATAATGCATAATAAACACTTCGTGCAAAATCACTGTTAATTCAAGATGACCAGATGACCACAAAGGCAGCTTTTACTGTAGTGATTAACATGTTGTATGTCAACAGTTTTATTTTTGAAGAAGAAAAAAAAAACCAATTTGGTTGCTATGGCCTAACAATTTGTTATTCTTGGCATTTTAAACAAAAATCACCTGATAAAACATAAAAAGTTCAGCTATGTATAAAGTTAACAATCAAAACAAACATTGCAATGTTTGCTCAGCAACTGATAATGTTTAAGTTTTTGAATTTATATGTTCCCTGTTGGGTTTTGATGATTATACTGTACAAAACTTGTACACTCGGTAACTAACATGACTTTTTCTTCAGCTATTGACCCTTATTGGCCCAGTGGTAGAGTGCCTGCCTCTAGAGCTGGAGATTGTAGGTTCATCCATAGCTGGGTCATACAAAAGACTGGGGCCTGATGCTTTAAAATAAATATATTGTAATAGAAAGGGTATTTTGACACAGTCCCCTTTGTTTGAAGTATTATTTGGACATCAATGCACTTAGTCAAAGAAAAAAATGACAAGTAAAATATTACACTGTATTTTTTTATTCCTTTGGATTAACCATTTTCATTTTGATCATCTTCAAAGCATTTGAATAACTTCTCATAAAAGACTAATCTATCTCCACATTTGATAACAGATTATAGTTTGTTTAAATGGCAAAAATGTAGCTGTACATATAAAAACCAATTAAATTTATAATTGTTTCGATCGTGTAGAGTTCTGGTCTGAATTTTATGCTTAGTTTATTTAGATGATTACGTAACTGCCAGACAGATAGCGTTTTTTTATGGGTTTTTTTATGGGTTTCGTCAGTATATATGTAATCAAATGTTATGATGCAACAGATTTGTTTGAACATTTGTTTAATTGATTTCTCACACTACAAATAATGGTTGATTAACTTTTTTTTTGTAAAAGTTAAAATAGACCAGGAAATAATGTATGAGCAAATTTTAAGTGCTTGTCTCGGCAAAATTTGTTGCATTAAAATTTCTACTACTGTGCATTAAATGGTGTAGGTATGGTTACCACTATTTTTATATTTCCATTATCTTCGTTTTTATCAAGTACTTATGAGATTTTACTTTTTGATGAAGTATTTTGTGTTGAGAAACCAAGTGAGTTTGAGATAATAATTTTGATGAAAAGTTTTTAATGAAGATTGCAGATTGTTTTTTCAGCATGTTTTTTTTTACAATTACACCCCCCCCCCAAAAAAAAAAAAAAAAAAAAAAAAAAAAAAAGGATTTAATATAAATTATAAATCATAAGTTCACTCAGAACCACTATGGTAGCTTAGTTGGTAGAGTGCTCACTTCATATGTGGGAGGTCGAGGGTTTGGGTTTGGTTTAATACAATTTAAGTCTTGAGCAAGAGAGAAACTTTCTAATTCAATTTAAAAAGTTTAAATTCACAATCTATGAATTTCAAAATCCCTCAAAAAAAAAAAAAAAAAAAAAAAAAAAAAAAAAAAAAAAAAAAAAATGAACATACTTGAAATGTACACAGGGCTGACATATATATATATTCTAAAATATGACTTCTCCATCTGTGGTGGGTGGATGGTTGGATTTTGGTATAATTACATACTCAACATTTAAATGTAGGAAAGTAACCATAATGATCACAAAGTAGCATCTTTCATGTATAAAATTGACTTGATATACCATACAAAATAACATGTTAAAGATCAGTTTTTAGTAATGTGTTCCAAGAGGTAACCATGTACTAGTTGTTTATCTGAAGATGCTAGTAAAAAACTCTTAATATTGATTTCTTGAAAGGAAAATATCATAATGGACAATTTCCTTAAAAATCTTAAAATTGAAGTTCTAGTAGTTCTATTACTGCATGGATTGTGAGTTTGTAATTACAGTACGGCGACGATTAAGTGTGAGATTTAAGTGGGATGTTGTCATGATGTACACCTTACCCAAGTAATTAATTCAAGTCATTGTCCCTATAAGATCCTGTTGGAGAATAGAAAATAATAAATAATAATTTTAAAAATCAGTTGTTAATTTTTTTTTTCAATTTTTAAATTTTTTTTTTTTTTTTTTCAAATTCGGCAATGAATGCAGGAAATATTTTTTATAACTCTGATTTGCATCAACTTGCTCACTTGAAATGTTATATGCAACACTTTGTATAGGGGATTTTTTTAATTTTGAGCTGAGACTTACATTTAAAACCATGTGTGTGCAATAAGTGCAGCACATGACCGACCAGTATAAATGATATAATGTTGTGGAAAATCTTCAGCTGTCAAGATATGAAGACATTTATGGTAGAACCTACAGAGCATTGGTAATTTTCAGTTTGTAGATTGACCTATGTTGGCTTTTCTGATAAAATTTGAGCAAAAAATGAAGGAAAAACTCAGATTGGTTGAAACAAAAAAGAAAAATTTTGAAGCAGTCAAACCAGCAATTTTCTTGAAGCTACAAATGTAAATGACTGTCTGCAGTTCATGAAACCCAATGATCACCGTATTAAAGTTTATAATTTCACTTTCTTTAAATTACCTAAAATCACAATCCAACTTCTTGACCAGGTGGATGGTTATAACTTCTTTTGAGGGTTGGCACACTTGTAAAATATTGTATATGAAAGAAAACCAACTTCATTCCTGATCTAAACTGGTTTTGCAGGGGTTTTTTGTGATTGTAAATATTAGTAAAATAAGTTGACAAAAATTCAGATCAAAAAGAAATTTTAGGAGTTACTGATTACACAAATAATGCATCATTAATTTGATCAGACAAATAAACTTTTCAACTAAATTGAGACATTTTTGGATCTGATTTTGCTGATTAGCATTAAAAATAAATGGACAAGAGTGTCTTATTAGTATCAGAAAGGAGTGGAGAGTGGAGAAATGGTGTTTAATGCTGAACTGGGTTGGTGGAAGGTCTGAGGCAAGGTTTGATCTGAATTCAATCTGTTACCAACATGAGATATTCAAGCACACTGTAAATAGAGAACATTAACATACACATTCAAGGAAGAGAAATGGGCGTTATTGATTAGGTGGGTGTGAGTGAATGATCCTAATTAATTGAGAGTGTCATTAGTGAAAACTCATTTTGGTTTTCTTTCAGTTAATCTTGATTTTCATGTTAGATAGAGATGTTTTTTTTTTACTGTATAATAAATGACTTTTAAAGAATAATTATATCTGTCATTAATCAGTAGTCTATAGTTAATTAATGATTATAATGCTGCATAAATAAATAATTATACACCCAAATTCAAGCCCTATATAGAACTTTTTATGGAAAAACTGCTCTAAACATGCCAGATTGGGGCCTACTAAAGAATGGACCTACTGAAGAATGGACCCTAACTTATACTCTCTGTGGTCTCATAGTAACCAGAGCAAAGAGGCTTTTTAAAGACTAAGGAATATAAAAGGTACTTTGGTCCATGAGGTAATATTTTGGACCACTGGACTGATTCTAGGAATGAATAACAGGAAAAGTCTACAGAATTAAAACATTTATGGGTTACTTAGTATGCAGATCTTAATTGTGTCATAAATCTGACATAAAGAAAGAATTCTCCAAATTGGTTAGTGTAAAACATTCTGTATACCTGGCTTTTAATTATGTTTACTTATTAGCAAGCATTTTACAGTGTAACAAGGATAACTGCAGAGAATATTTATACTTGTCAACACTGCAGATATAAAAGGCAGATACAATCTTATAAACAGATCGTACTTTGATTTTGAACTGGTTTGTGTACTCACTTGCACTTCATTGTTTTTTCAACACACAACCTCTGGTAAGATGTATAGTGTTATCTCCCTTGGTGAAAGCTAAGTGATTTAATGCCATGTTCGGTACTATACTTGGTCTTTACACATTAAAATATTCAGAACTAATATTTATATATTTTAGGACAAGGAGGCACTGTGGTCCATGAGGTGGTGTTTTAGACCACTGGACTGATTCTAGGAATGAATAACTGCAAAAGTCTACAGACTTAAAACATTTATGGTGTTACTTTGAATACAGATATAATGTGGCCAATAACTGATCAAGAGTGTGTGTCTGCTTAGTGCTGCCTACACTTGTGTAATATTAATTCATAGGTGCTAAATGCTTGTAAAGACAGCAGGTTCACTAGCCCGAACATGAAATTAGCTTAATACAGTGGGAAGCTAAGTGGGTGTCTGAACATATAACATATCCTCAACAAGATTCAAACCAACATTTGTAACCCTTGATCAGGAGTCATCTAGTGCTCTACCAATGAGATACATGTTCTATATATAACTTTAAGTGTGACTTGAAAGTAATATAAAAGAACTAAAAATGCTTCATGTGTAATTTTTTATACGCCCCTTAATATGACGGGACGTATTATGTTACAGTGCTGTCCGTCCGGGCGGGCGGGTGGGCGGGTGGGCGGGCGGGCGTCTGTTAACAATTTGTATTCCGTTCAATAGAGACCACAAACATTTATGGATTCAAATGAAATTTGGTTTACAGCTTTACCATGGTAATACCTTGTGCAAGTTCGAATTACAACTTTTTCGGATTATTTTTGGAGGAGTTATGCCCCTTTTTTAACTTAGAAATTTTTGTATGTATGACCATGTGGTTTCCGATCATCAGAGCCTACAACTATTTATGGATTCAAATGAAATTTGGTATACACATTTACGATGTTATTATCTGGTGCAAGTTCGAATAACAACTTTTTCAGATTATTTTTGGAGGAGTTATGCCCCTTTTTTAACTTAAAACACCTTTTTATCATACTGCACAGATCACGACAACAGTTCAAATTATAATTAAGCTTTATAGATATCAATTATTTCAGGTTGGTTAAAAAAAAGGTTCTCAAAACATTTCAGACAAAAAATGTATTTGTTTCCTAAAATCTTCCTGCATGCAATGCTTAACACATGAAAACACTGCCATGACCTAACATTATATTTTAAACTTCTTCCTTCCTGGAAATGAATATGAATTATATAGCAGTCTACCACTATCCATTTAGCAATATATTTTTACATACATATATCCTAGTTGTACTTATACTTCTCAGTAAAGAATGGAACAATCTAGAGGATTAGTGACGAATTCATTCGGAACATCCTCTGGATGTGAAATGATAAAGGCGACAACTTTCTCCTTTTTAGCAGCATATATTTGCATCTTGGGGACCTTGAAAACTCCTCGATAGATTTTGCTAAAAATTTCTGAGGTTATGGAGTCTAATGCGATCTAGCTATCTAACTTGGTGAAATTTTTGGGAAAAATCGGTATCATACTTAATTTTGGGGTCAAACATGCAAAAAATGAATTTTTCCAAAAAACAATTACGTTTAACGCACTCCTGTTCAATAACAGTTCATTGTACGAAAAAGTCGTCCATTGACCGAAAAATGTTTAAGATCTGACGGAAAAGACGGTATTTTTATATTTTTTCTATCTTTTACATAAAATCCACAATAACTGTTTAAAGTCAGCGCTATCATCCAAAAACAATATAACGTACCGTTTTGAATTCGTACCCATATTAAAGTAACCAATTCTTTACCAAATTATTGGTAGGTTTGGCACTTATCCGTTAGGTCTGTGTCAAACTTTTGAGTGGCAAGTTCTGTGGATGAGCTCTACTGATAGAAATCCTCTAGATTGTTCCATTCTTTCCCGCGAAACCCCTAAAGGTGTCGCCACACTAGTAAATAGTACTACTCGATCAATATAACACGGGCGTATAATGCTACGCTCGGCGGTGCTCTTGTTAAACATGTTTTTTATATGATTAAATCTTTATAACTTGCAGACTGTAGTTGTAGGTAAGACTATATGAAAGTTTTCACATTTGATATAGGAAAGATAAATGTATTAGATTTATTTGTTATGATATAAGATTTATCATAAATAATTGAGCTCGCTCCAACATCCGTAGGTCTGAAGAAATAATAATGATTGCTACTTGAGAACCTCAAGATTAATAAGGATAATAAATATACAAAGTAAACTGACACATTCCTTGACAGCTTATTGCTATACAACATTGATCATCAACGACTCAAAAGTCCTACTGCGAAAATATGCCAAAGAAGGATTAAAAATAATCAGGATGGACTTGTCTTTGTTAAATAGCAGAGCTTAAAGTGACCATCTGCTCCTAGCCATTAGTGACCTGATTTAATTACAATATATATATATATATATATATATATATATATATATATATATATATATATATATATATATATATATGTACATATATCATGTTAATAATGAGTGATAATAATTCATTTTGTTTGTTTAATATATATATAATAGAGGGAAAAATTGGGAGACTTGGTATTTAACTTGAAAAAAAAAAGTGTGATTTGGCATAAAACACCATGGCAACCAGTAACAACAAAATGAATACCAGACTATAGAGTGGTTAGCAGTTCAAGTATAACCAGCCTCTTTAGTGTTCATTGCATGTTGCAGTTGCAAGTGGGGGGGGACTGGTCTAAAGCCTCCACTTAATTATGACTACCCCTCCAGCACAAGGGAAGATCTTAGTTTTTTCATCATCCGGGAATTAATTGCCTCCATGTTAGTTGAAGAATCTTGACTTGGGAGTAAAACACTATTTCTTCACTAAACTCCTTGTTGCCATTGTTATGAAGAATGATTTTTATTGAGATTCTAAATGAAAATAACTGTTGTGTAGTATGGTTTGTGTCATATATGTCATATGTTACATCTGATTCGTGGAATTTGCAATTTTAATTTAGAATAATTTTTTGCTTTACAAATTTTGTGTTCTTAATTTTTTTAAAATAATTTTTGATTAAAGGGTAGAAGTGTAAGTTAATTGATCAGGAATAATTATGATATACTATTTAGATTATGGAGGTAAAAAACAAAAAGGTGTAGGTTTTTTGCATAATCTGCCAAGTGAATTTAATGAAGAATTTACACAATTATGTTTCTTCCATATCTCAATGCAATACACAATGTTTATTTTTCTAATTACTGATTGGCTAAACAAAAGAGAAAAATGAAATGGGCGATCTATCTGTGACATTCTGTGTTACTACATACTACAGTTGTTCTACTACAAAGCAGATGAAATCAGTTGCATTTTGTGGATCTGAGATAAATGCGTAAGAGATTACATGTAAAAATCAACTCTGATGAAATTATCTTATTTTGAATAACTAAATATTACAAAAAAATTTAATCAATTTGTTATCAATGTAAATTTTGTATATCTACATTTCACACTAATGCTTTTGAGCAAATCATTGTTTTAGAAATTACAATAAAAAATTCTAAGGATTAAATGAAATTTTATGTATTGTATCTTAAAGGTATAAGTTCAATTTGGAGAATGCAATAAATATTTTTTATTTCCTGAAGTCCAAATAAAAGTATTTTTCAGACTTCTGATTAATCAATGGTATATGATTTAAGATAAAAAATGGTCCTTAAAATGTTTAGTACGTTATAAATAGAAAATGAAAGCTAAAAGCATTAAGTGCGGGAAATGAAGTAATCATTGAAAAGTCTAATTCATACAAAATTTTGCGTTATGGAATGGAATCTTGAAATATTGTCTTGATTATGTCAAGACAATAACCCTCAGTGGCTTAGTGGTAGACCATCCATCTTGAGAGTGGAATATTGTCATGATTATGTCACTGATATTAAGACAGTCAGTTCTGAGATCATCAGCCTCAGTGGCTTAGTGGTAGACCATCCATCTTGAGAGTGGAATATTGTCATAATTATGTCACTGATATTGAGACAGTCAGTTCTGAGATCATCAGCCTCAGTGGCTTAGTGGTAGACCATCCATCTTGAGAGGGGAATATTGTCATGATTATGTCACTGATATTGAGACAGTCAGTTCTGAGATCATCAGCCTCAGTGGCTTAGTGGTAGACCATCCATCTTGAGAGGGGAATATTGTCATGATTATGTCACTGATATTGAGACCGTCAGTTCTGAGATCATCAGCCTCAGTGGCTTGGTGGTAGACCATCAATCTTGAGAGTGGAATATTGTCATGGTTATTTCACTGATATTGAGACCGTCAGTTCTGAGATCATCAGCCTCAGGTGCTTAGTAGTAAAACTATCCATCTTAATAGTGGAATATTGTCATGATTATGTCACTGATATTGAGACAGTCAGTTCTGAGATCATCAGCCTCAGGTGCTTAATGGTAGACCTTCCATTTTGAGAGTGGAATATTGTCATGATTATGTCACTGATATTTTGAGATCAGCAGCCTCAGTGGCTTGGTGGTAGACCATCAATCTTGAGAGTGGAATATTGTCATGGTTTATTTCACTGATATTGAGACCGTCAGTTCTGAGATCAGCAGCCTCAGTGGTTTTGTAGTAAACCATCCATCTTAATAGTGGAATATTGTCATGATTATGTCACTGATATTGAGACAGTCAGTTCTGAGATCATCAGCCTCAGGTGCTTAGTGGTAGACCATCTATCTTGAGAGTGGAATATTGTCATGATTATGTCACTGATATCGAGATACAGTGAAACCTGTCTATAAAGGCCACTCAAGGGATGTGGCCAATGGCCTTTATAGACAAGTTCTATCAAGGATCATCAAAAATTATTATCTGAATCGTTCTTTCTTATTCATTTTAGTACCCAAATTAAACTGAATAGAGCTATTTGCCATTTGCCATTTGCCAATATACTGGTTGCCATCATATATGATGCTTATCACCAGTGTGTGTGTGTTGATTAGTAAACAATTAGTAATAAAGGAAAAATTAGAGAAAATAAAGATAAAGATTAAGAGAAAGGTAGAAAGAAGTGGTTTAAAATATTAGTAAGAAGAAGTGGGGATATTAGCTAACTTCGAGATTGTTTCTTCTGTAACTTGAGATTAACCAAAAAACAAAAAAAATTAAATACATTATTTTAACATCAAGTTATTCAACATCTTTAGGAATTTACAAATACTTTGCACCATGCCGGCCTCGTAACAAAAATATGTCTAAATGGTTGATTGTTCTATAATAAAATAAAACAAACATACCAGTCCTTGTCCATATCACAATCCCAAAAACAAAGTAAAAACTTTGCAAACTGGCAAAATATGTTATACTATCCTATTCTCTCTCTCTCTCTCTCTTTTTTTTTTTTTTTTTGCTATGTATAGAGGTGTTGCATAGTAAAGTTTTATTCTTAGAACGCTTACCACCTGTACCAAACATAATATTAGGTCACTTCAGACCCATAACACACTCTTGCTAATTCAGACTTCAAAGAAAGTTGTTACATAATGAATTACATGGTTTAGTGATCAGAGCAGTGATTATCTGTGTCATATGTAATGGTCAAATTAACTGTTTACATATCGTTAATAAAAATAACCATTAATTTTTTTCTGGTGCCGAATTTAATCGTAGTTGGTGTGGAATTGAATTTAAATCGGTGCCAAAAATATATCATTGCCGAAATGACTTTTTACACTGGTGCCGAAATGACTTGATATCGCATCTTGGTATGATTTCCAAACTAATGAAATAAATGTCCGTTAGCGGTAGAACGGCACACAGGGTTTATTTCTCAAGATACATTTGCTTCATAGTCTGATAACACAGCTTTGATTGATTAAATTGATTTGGGTTCGTCTAACACCATAACTTCCGCGAGTTTCCCAGTACTTAATTTCCCCTTTTCAGATTTATATATCAATTCTACTCGCAGTTAGTCAATGCGTTCCATTTACTATGGCCAAATGAAAAAACAACATCAAATATTACTGCATGGAAAAAAAAAAAAAGTAAAAATATTAATGTCTTATCGGAATGTAAGCTTTACTCAATATGCCCGCTTAGATACATATAAACAGAATTGCATTTTGGGATTTTTTGTTTTATGCCGACTGGTTCCGGAAATTTCCGGAAACTGACGAAGTTTCATAAACATTGCAAATGGCTGCTATAGACAGTTCTGTTGAAGCTTGGGGTCGGAAAAATGGTGGCCGCTGGCCGCATAAGACAGTGACCGCTATATAGAGGTGAAATAAAGAAAAAAATTCATTGGGGGAATAAGATATGGCCGTTATAGACAAGTGGCCGCTTTAAACAAGTGGCCGCTAACACAAGTTAGACTGTAGTCAGTTCTTAGATCAGCAGCCTCAGTGGCTTAGTGGTAGAACATACACCGGAAGAGTGAAAGGTCATTGATTATTTAAAAATTGAGATATTGCCTTCATCTCTACGTGCTCAGCATTAAGAAGACAGAGTATCAACTTGTTTACTGGGTGCCAGGATAATGGCAAGAGGGAGTGGTATGCTTGTCTGTGACATAATGACTTGGTGAGCTAGTACCTTATCAGAAAGATGCCCTGAGTGTGTGCTAGTTTAAGGCAGACAATAATGTACACTTGCACATCTCACGCACAATTGAAGCTGTTCTTAGATTTATCCATACAGAAAAATAACCTTGTTCTTGTTGCCAATAGCTGAAAAATTGTTGATGTCATGTTAAACGACATGAACAGCATCATTCTGAGATAATAGACAAAAGTAGAGTTTCTACAAACCTTTGACATTAAAAAAAAAACTTAAAACCACTGCCACTAATTACATGTATGAACAGTAAGTAAAAAGCCAGATATATTACATCACACTTATATATATAACAGTGTAAGCAAGGAGGTTTATAGCTCATGTCTATAAATGTCTTCACTCTCAAAGTTAAATGGGGAAAAATATTGCAAAATTTTTTATTTTGGTTGATATTATTATTTCACTCTTATCTGCTGCAAGTCATACTTTAAAGCTGCATTAAGTGGATTTTTTTCTCTCTCTCTCTCTCTCTCTCTCTCTCTCTCTCTCTTTTTCTCTTTTTTTTTTCTTCTTCAATTTTCTGATTTTTTATTTATTTATTAATTTTTTTTTATATTCTTAAAATATTTCATATATGACTTCTAATCACGATCCATGAAATCCATTTTCTAAAAATTATTTCCTATTAGCTGTAAATAAATGGAATCTGCTAACAAATTGGTCACACGTTTAAAAATGATTATTATTAACTTGGAGCATGTGCGCTTATATACAGAGACTCGAATGAATCAAAGGGGAAACCTGACAAATTGCATCAACTGTATGTCATTAAAATCGTGTTATTTATCCCTTACAAAGTCACAAATGACAAATTTAATTAAATTCTCTGTTTAATATATCGTATTTCACCGTTTGTCGTTGTAAGTGGTTTTTTTATGATGTTACCACGTTCTAAAATTAAATCCCACAGGTCTACATCTCGCTGGGAAATTACTGCTATTTCTATATTTATTCGAGCTTTTAACATCATTCATAAGGAACATAGTTAAGTCGACCAGCACTGTTTTAATTTTTTTTCTTGGAAAACTAAATGCAGCTGTAAAAAAAGTTCAAAACTGTTTTTACATGTACAGCTATGACAAAGAAGCAGGCCCTTTCTCTTTGAATGAGACTGCCTTAATGGTGGCTCATAGGAAAAGCACATGC
This sequence comes from Tegillarca granosa, assembly GCA_029721355.1. Classification (NCBI taxonomy): domain Eukaryota; kingdom Metazoa; phylum Mollusca; class Bivalvia; order Arcoida; family Arcidae; genus Tegillarca; species Tegillarca granosa. Next base: position 29,975,216 of record CM056597.1, on the reverse strand, counting down.
CCATAGAGCAGGAGGTTGTTAGTTCCCCCCTGGTAACATCATACTAATGACTGATATTTGAGATACTGCTTCCTCATTGGTGCACAGCTTAAAGAGGAGATGGTTTTGACTACTTCACCTGGTTTTGTAATCGACCTACAACCCTGGTCTAGATTGATTCGGTATTACTAATTTCATGTTAGAAATTTCTGTTGTTCATCTACATTAGAGTTCGAACCTCGTTAGTTTATTGGTACATTTCTTAAAGGAATGACTTACCCACGTCTTGTTTAGACGTTTTCTTGTGAGATTGATTGAATTTAAATTCATAATCTCCCATACACGTTACAAAGATAGTATAATCTAATTTACAAATTCATCAATTTGTTCTTAGCTTAATCCTTATAGATTAATAAACTTGTTCTTGTTGCTAATAAGTTAAAAATTGCTGACAAGATGTTTAACAGCATTAAAACAAAACAATCTGCCGTGCATGAAGGCAGTAACTACAAGATTTAATCACAATATCAAGAATTATAGGAATGTTTCATCATATAACAGATAAAAGAGAAACAATGATTAAAAATTCTGAATATCTTGTTAGTCAGAAAATTGAAAATATTTATGACAATTTCTTTCAACTTGTCAAATATGAGTGGAATAATTTTGAAATTGACACATGCTGGGATCAATGTATCTAAATAAACCTAATTTAATGTTGTATTAAAAATTATTTCCGAGTTTAGATAATTAACGCCTTTGTGTAGATTATGACAAAGTGAATGATGTAATTTCTTGTTGAACCAAAGGTGTAAGAATACAAAGTTAACTGTTATACGGGTAAAATGATAACTCAGCAGAGTTAATTAGAAGGTAGAGTTCCTTGATCAGTGTAATTCAGGTAGTATAATAATGGTGTCTAATTGATCATTTGTTAATTAGCTACAATTGTCAAGTTTTACCTTTAAAGACAGTTATGTTTCAGAATTCATAAGCTTTTGATGTCTCTTCATCTTCATTGTTAAATTACATTTTATTATTTTACACAAAGCATGCAGTCTCAATTTATATTTTGAAGTTTCCATGGAAACAATATGGCAAATACCATTTTCTCTATTACATGCATCTCAAGTTTACATATGTCAATCACTTTGTATCATGTTCGTTCATTAAAGCTAATTTTGTATCATCTTACAATCTTTACTGTGTAAACCTAAGCATTTAACAGCAGGCCTTCACAAACGCCGATTTTTTGCAAAAAACGCCGATTCAAACTTAAAAAAGCCAATTGAAAAAAATCCGAATCAGCTTTTTTCCCCACAGGCGCTTGTTTCGATATTTTTAAAAAAATAAAATCCCTTGACCCTAACATAAGTCTTATGTTAACGTTAGGGTCAAGGGATTTTATTTTTTTAGCTCACCTGAGCTGAAAGCTCAAATGAGCTATTGCGATGGTTCACCGTCCGTCGTGCATCGTGCGTCGTCCGTCGTCCGTCGTGCGTTAACTTTTTATATTTTAATCATCTCCTCCAAAACCACTGGGCCAAATTTATTGAAACTTGGTAACCATCATGCCTAGGTGAAGCCCTTTCAGATTTGCACAAATGAAGGAGTTATGTCCCCTTGGGGCCCCATAAGGGGGGAAAGAGTGAAAAACTTTAAAAATCTTCTCCTCTGAATCTACAAGAGATATACCTTAGTTATTTCATTTATAACATCCTTAGGTCATATTTTTTTAGATTTGCACAAATGGTAGCAATGGGGCTCAAAATGGGGAAATTGTAAGGCACTGAGTGGGGAAATTGCTAAAAATTATATATTTGTCACTATATCTTGAAAACTATTAACTTTTTGTATAGGCATGTATATTAGAATATTGTAGATATTGACATGACAATCATTTTGATATATGGTTCAAGGTCATATGTTGAAAGTTCAAGGTCACAGCTGCAAAAGAAAAGTTAAATTGCTAATTATCTTGAAAACTATTAACTTTTTGTATAGGCATGTATATTAAAATATTGTAGGTATTGCGACAACGATCCTTTTTATATATAGTTCAAGGTCATATATTGAAAGATCAAGGTCACAGCTGCAAAAGAAGACTTAAATTGCTAATTATCTTAAAAACTATTAACATTTTGTATAGGCATGTATATTAGAATATTGTAGGTATTGCGACAATGATCATTATGATATATGGTTCAAGGTCATATGTTGAAAGGTCAAGGTCACAGCTGCAAATACAGACTTAAATTGCTGATTATCTTGAAAACTATTAACTTTTTGTATAGGCATGTATATTAGAATATTGTAGGTATTGTGACAACGATCATTTTGATACATGGTTCAAGGTCATATGTTTAAAGGTCAAGGTCACAGCTGCAAAAAAGACTAAGATTGCTCATTATCTTGAAAACTAACTTTTTGTATAGGCATGTATATTACAATATTGTAGGTATTGCAACAATGATCATTTTGATATATAGTTCAAGGTCATTTGTTGAAAGGTCAAAGTCACAGCTGCAAAAGAAGACTAAAATTACTAATTATCTTAAAAACTAATAACTTTTTGTATAGGCATGTATATTAGAATATTGTAGGTATTACGACAATGATCATTTTTATATATGGTTAAAGGTTATATGTTCAATATTATATAAGCTACTTATGAATGAGATGTGAGTTGATATATTTCTGATTAAGTTTCGTGGGAGTTCTTAACTAGAGAAAACATTTAAAGTTTCTGTACGTAATACATTGTCTATTGCACTTTGCAACATATCTTCAGGTGAGCGTTAAGGCCCATGGGCCTCTTGTTTAAAAATCGAAACAAGCGCCTGTGTTTTTTCCCCATAATAGTAAGACTAAATCTGATTAAAAATCCTTTAATGCCGGGTTGTTAACAATTAAAATTACTCAGGACAGTGTTACGATTCACTGAACTTCCCTATTCACAGGTAATTAATTACCTAATACCTTACAAGTTAATTGATTACTAGTGGCTTCGCCTGTTCACATCGTTTCTACTAGAGTATACAAACACATACACGTGCCTGATCGATCCAGTTTATACCCTTTGCCTATCGTTTGGAGGTGGCGGTGGGTGGGGTTGATGTACCCTTTGCCTACCGCCGATTGACCGTACCGGCGTTTGTGGAGCCCTGTTTAACAGACTCTTATTGAACTTGTACTGAAAAGTTCAAAGTGTTTGAGGCAACAATAATCATAATTAAAACATCACAAAACAATTAAGAATTTGTAGCAAACCTAGAACAGTACAAAACTCAGTCTTTTGAAAACATTATCCAAAACAAGACTTGAACAACCCATCAGAAAATAAAGTTTGTGCATAGGTTATCCACTCTGAAGACCCAGTGATAATAGACAAGTACATTTTAATGTTAATTCACTAATTCCGCTGCTGACTATGTCCCTGGCAGATGCTCACTCATCTGTTCACTCACTGATTTGCTCACTGACTGACCCACTTGCTCACTTGCATCTTTACTGGCTTACTGACTGAATTGTTCTGGTGCTCATTTAAAGCTAAAGCTAAAAGATTCAAACCCCCCCCCCCCCCCCCCCCCCCCCCATTGCTCATTCATTTGTTCCTTTGATTATTTTTTCATTCGTAAATGAAACCAAAATATCCTTAAGGTTTAAGTGTTGTCTACTCCTTGCTGTGGATTATATATATATATATATATATATATATATATATATGACTAATATTAAATAAAATTTGAGATTATTGCAATTTTTTATTGTTTTGTTTGATTAAAAATTTCACTTTTCCCAATATTAAATGTCATATTATACTGGCAGATAACCTAATTCTGATTTCTGCAGGTAAAAATAATATTTATATCAATATTTTGAAAATTTATTGCTCTCATGCAGCTATAAAAAGAACAACATATAATTAAGTTGGAAATGATATATGGAATTAAATCTAGAATCAATGCAATTGCACAAAAATTCAGCTAATGAGAAATTTTTGCACATTTTGATCATTATGATCTCTTAACGGTTTAAAAAATGAAATGCCCTGTATCATTATATTGCTTTGATGATAGGTCGATCTGTAAGAAAGCATTCTGTGTCTCTTAATGAAAAGATTTTAGTTTTTTTAGGTTTTTTTTTAAAACATTATTCGAATCAAGCAGGGGACTTTTTTTTTACTAAGCTTAATTGTTAGATGAAGAGATTGTAACCATTGATTTGTCTCAAACAGCCAATGTCACACAATTCTAATTAGAGATGGGATACTGCAAAAAAATATTACCACTGTATACCACAGTATTTTACCAAATACCGGGGTATATACAACGGTATACAACACATCCATGATGATTCAAAATGTATGTATGCATGGCATCACAAATCCTACAAACGACAATATTGTCCTCAATTTTCAGCAGTGCACCAATGTTTAAATACCGGTATTCAAAGACTTTACCGTGGTATTACCGGTACCTGGTCAGTACCGTGATAAACCTGTATACCGGTAATACCGCACACCTCTAATTCTAATGGACCTTTAGTTTAGTTTAAAAAATGAGTTTAATTTAGTTGTTTTTATGAGTTGTGGCTCTGGTTTTTTTCTCCAAATTAGCAACAAGAAGTCAAAAATTTTCTGCTAAAATTGAAATTGTCAATTTTTACATTTGTACCTAGTCACTAACAAATTACATTGATTCTGTTTGCAAACTGAATGATGTGTCATACAAACAGTCAAACAATTAAACAAGACCTGAATGATGTGTCATACAAATGATCAAAGAATAAACAAGACCTGAATGATGTCACAAACAGTCACACAATTAACCAAGATCTAAATCTTATGTCATACAAACGGTCGCACAATTAACCAACACTTGAATGATGTGTCATACAAACGGTCACACAATTAACAAAGATCTGAATGATTTGTCATACAAACGGTCACACAATTAACCAACACTTCAATGATGTATCATATAAACTATCACACAATTAACCAACACCTGAATGATGTTTCATATAAAAGGTCACACAATTAACCAAGATCTGAATGATATGTCATATAAAAGGTCACACAATTAACCAAGATCTGAATGATATGTAATATAAAAGGTCACACAATTAACCCTGATCTGAATGATATGTCATATAAAAGGTCACACAATTAACCAAGATCTGAATGATATGTCATATAAAAGGTCACACAATTAACCAAGATCTGAATGATATGTCATATAAAAGGTCACACAATTAACCCTGATCTGAATGATATGTCATATAAAAGGTCACACAATTAACCCTGATCTGAATGATATGTCATATAAAAGGTCACACAATTAACCCTGATCTGAATGATGTGTCATATAAAAGGTCACACAATTAACCAAGATCTGAATGATGTGTCATATAAAAGGTCACACAATTAACCAAGATCTGAATGATATGTCATATAAAAGGTCACACAATTAACTAAGATCTGAATGATATGTCATATAAAAGGTCACACAATTAACCCTGATCTGAATGATGTGTCATATAAAAGGTCACACAATTAACCAAGATCTGAATGATATGTCATATAAAAGGTCACACAATTAACCAAGATCTGAATGATATGTCATATAAAAGGTCACACAATTAACCCTGATCTGAATGATATGTCATATAAAAGGTCACACAATTAACCCTGATCTGAATGATATGTCATATAAAAGGTCACACAATTAACCCTGATCTGAATGATATGTCATATAAAAGGTCACACAATTAACCCTGATCTGAATGATGTGTCATATAAAAGGTCACACAATTAACCAAGATCTGAATGATATGTCATATAAAAGGTCACACAATTAACCAAGATCTGAATGATATGTCATATAAAAGGTCACACAATTAACTAAGATCTGAATGATATGTCATATAAAAGGTCACACAATTAACCCTGATCTGAATGATATGTCATATAAAAGGTCACACAATTAACCAAGATCTGAATGATGTGTCATATAAAAGGTCACACAATTAACCCTGATCTGAATGATATGTCATATAAAAGGTCACACAATTAACCAAGATCTGAATGATATGTCATATAAAAGGTCACACAATTAACTAAGATCTGAATGATATGTCATATAAAGGGTCACACAATTAACCAAGATCTGAATGATATGTCATACAAATGGTCACACAATTAACCAACACCCAAATGATGTGTCATACAAACGGTCACACAATTAACCAACTCCCAAATGATGTGTCATACAAACGGTCACACAATTAACGAAGATCTGAATGATGTGTCATACAAACACAATGACACAAGACCTGAATGATGTGTCATACAAACGGTAACACAATTAAACAACACCTGAATGAAATGTCATATAAATGGTCACACAATTAACCAACACCCAAATGATGTGTCATACAAACGGTCACACAATTAACCAAGATCTGAATGATATGTCATACAAACGGTCACACAATTAACCAACACTCGAATGATGTGTCATACAAATGGTCACACAATTAACCAACACTTGAATGATATGTTTAAAACAGTTACACAATTAATAGGACCTGAATGATGTGTCATACAAACGGTCACACAATGAAACAAGACCTGAACGATATGTCATACAAACAGTCACACAATTAAAAACACCTAAATGATATGTCATACAAACTCACACAATTAACCAACACCCGAATGATGTGTCATACAAATGGTCACACAATTAACCAAGATCTGAATGATATGTCCTACAAACGGTCACACAGTTAACCAACACCAGAATGATGTGTCATACAAACGGTCACACAATTAACCAAGATCTGAATGATGTGTCATACAAACAGTCAACACAATTAAACAACACCTAAATGATATGTCTTACAAACTCACACAATTAATGAAGACATGAGATTTTGATTAATTAAGAATTTCCAAATAATTTGATAAATAAGTAAATTAACTGCATATTTAATTTAATCAAGAATATCTTGATTTGCATTGACATTTAATCTAGCATTGTTTTAGTGCACAAACATTTCTGGGGGCAGTAAAAAAACCTATGTTTGTTTATTTATACCCTGATGAAGCCACATTTTCACATTTTATGTCGATTCACCAGAATGTTATCTAAATAAAATTGTAGACATGAACATTTTTTATTCTTTTTTGTATAAATTTATTTAACCTTATTTAATTGTAAAGCAATTAGTTTAGAGCTCAATCAACAATATAATCAAATATATACCAGAATTTATTGTATGTATTGTCCAATCAAAAAGGGGCTGTTTAGTGATTTTTAATCTGATAATCAGTTTCATAAATTAATGAAAATTATACCTGTGAAATGATCCAAAGTTTAAAAAAACCCATAAAAGTTGTACATCGTGAAATTAAGTACAATTAAGGAAATTTTATAGGTGTTTTTTGAATAAAGTCAACACTAAATGTCCCAAGCTATCCTGACTATGGTGCAGGCATATCGGACTGTTGCTAAGACTATCAGGCCAGGGTAGGCTGATGACAAATTTGGGGAATCTTTCTTGTTACCAGTGGACGGAAGTGTTGACTGTTGACCTAAAACACCTGTAAAATAAGTGTCACATAAAATAATCATTATCTTTATTTGCACTTTAATAGCTTTGTTGAAACAGCAGTTTTTTTTTTTTCATTGTTGAAATAAGTCAAAATTTTCAAACTGTCTTTGTCTGCAGGTGATTTGAACATTTTCTGTTGTGGTATATAGGGGACTTTTCAAAAAGTAACTAGTCCTTCCCAAAATTAACCACTCTCAGACTGGCTGTTATTTTCAACTCTAGTTTTTTTTTATCTGTTTCCTGAAATGCTTCTAAAATCATTTAAATGTCTATAAGATGTAAATGCATCATAATGAGATGGTCAGAAAATAATTTTACAAATCTTTTGTACATAAAACAGTATTTTACCCCAAAAAAATGTTCATTCCAATGAAAAAAGTTTCATGAGGATTTGCATCCAGTGTGCACATGAAACAGTTTGTTTCCCCACAAAAGAATTCCACCCTATGACTTTCTGTGAATTTCATTTCCACATGAAACGGTTTATAATAACTGTCCTATGAAAATGTAATATAATGTTTCATGCCTGTCAGACAAATAAAAAAAATTGAAGATCATTTAAAATCATTATAACTGTTTATGTGGGAGATCGAGTAGCATTATAGTTTCTTCTGTCTGATATCTTTGAGATGATTGCTAGTAAGTTCTTGTATGTATGAATCTTATCAGATTGAATATTGATTTACTCCTTAAATCAGGAAAATGCAGTTGTTAGACAGGTGTTCTTTGTCCAGATAACCGTCTCTAAATGAACTACCTGTAGCAAGTTCACTGGATTTTAGTTAATAAATGTTTTCAAAATATATTTAATATATTAATTATGTAACATACAGTATCATGCCAAAAGCAAAGATGACTTCAGAATATTATAATATATTAATTTTTTGTATAATAGATTTTAAAATTAGAATTAGAAATTTTTCTTAAAGATAAAAAATTAATATTTTTAATAACTTCAGACAGTGACAATTTCAACAAAACTGATTCATCAAGAGTCATTTATTGACCTTCGAAACCAAATACAATCTTAACATTGACCATAAAATCTAGAGATATTCTGGACATTGACCATGGAAAACCATGGATAACCTGGATATTGACCACAGAACCATGGTCAACCTTGACATTGACCACAGAAAACCACAGGCAACCTGCAAATTGTCCAAAGCAAACCATGGACAACCTAAAAATTGACCATGGACAACCTGGACATTTACCATAGAACCATGGTCAACCTTGACATTGACCACAGAAAACCACAGGCAACCTGCAAATTGTCCAAAGCAAACCATGGACAACCTAAAAATTGACCATGGACAACCTGGACATTTACCATAGAACCATGGTCAACCTTAATGTTGACCACAGAAAACCACAGACAACCTGAACATTGTCCAAGGCAAACCATAGTCAACCTGAAAATTAACCATAAACAATCTAAACATTAATCATGGAAAACCATCGAAATTGAGAGAGAGAGAGAGAGAGAGAGAGAGAGAGAGAGAGAGAGAGATATTTGTTTGATGCATACTTACAGTTAAAAAATATCCTTATATAGTAGTTTGTCTAAATAGTATTAGATGAAGTTGTCACAGAAATAAATTATATGGAAAATACATGTAAGTCCAGAAAATTAGTTAGGACAATCTTAAAATAAAAAGATAAAAGTAATTTAAAAAATAAAATTGACGTTATTCATGGCACTGTTGATAAGATGGTTTTGTCTTGTGTCTTAATGTATATAATTACAACATTTATTTGTTGTTTGAAACAATAAATTTTACTTGCAAAAATGTTATCTTCGGTGTAGAAATGTATGCTTTTATATATAGTTGAAAAAAAAAGATTATACATGGTAATTAGTGAAGCTAGATAATTTGACAAACAAGTGTTGTTTAAGATGTTCAATTATCAGTAAATTACACTGATAATTGAAGGGTTATGTGTATTTAAAGAGAAAAGAATTTTTTATTTGGATTATTAAGAATAAATCAGAATAATTACTGACATTGTATATGTTACTGTTAATTATTCAGTTCAATTTTTATCACCTGTTTATATAATTAGAAGTTTTATGTTATGGCATAGATTTTTATTTGCCAAAGGGGAATTATATTGTTTAGCACTATTGACTTTGGTCTTTGGATAAAAATAAAATTCTTTCAAAATTGAACATATTATAAGTTCATGAGGTAAATATCTTTCACAAGTGTGAATTTGCTATTGTATGAGGGTTTTCTAAAGGGTTATTTCCCTTTGCTAAGAAATGCTGTAATCCTTTAATGTTTTTGGACTCTCTATGTTTTAGGAAACCCTAATTTGTAAATTTTAATAATTTTTAATTTTTTTTACTTCTAAATCAGGAAAAGCTTTTGCTTCAATAAAATCAAGAGGAAGTTTGTTGTTTTCAGTTTTTAGCTCACCTGACCAAAAGGTCATGTGAGCTTATGGCATGGCGTGGCGTGTGTATGTGCGTGTGTGCGTGTGTGTGTGTGTGTGCATGCATCGTTAACACCTATTTTTGACTTCTCCTCTAAAACTACTGGACAGATTTCAATGATACTTGTTCAGAAGCATATATGGGCCGGTGCAATTCAGATTTATTCTTGGCATTGCCATGGCTACCAAAACTAGGTCAAGGTGACCTAGGGGTAGAAAATTCTTAAAAAATCTTCTTCTCCAAAACCGATGATGGGGGAAAAAATCTGATGTGATATTTGGCTTCTCTAGGGTCTTAAGCCTATAGTTTGTTCATTTTGTGAAATTTGGTCGAAAAATGGGTTACACGTTTTTGTGTTTAATTTTAAATATTTTGTAAAATGGCTTCAAATTGTTATAACTTGACTATTTGAACAGATATTGATATGGGGTTTTCAGTTTTGACTTTTTCTTTAAAATGACCTTTGAAATAGGGTCAAGGTCACAAATCAAATTCATGACCTTATTTATGATTTTTGCAGTTTTAGACAATTTTCTTGCAAATTTTAAAAAATTTAGGAATTCAAAACATTGTTGAACTGTTCAGCATGACAAAATTTAACAAGATACCAAGTTTTGTAACAATTTGATAATCCATGTAGGAGTTGTCGCCCCGAAATGTTATTTTTGGCTTATAAATACTAAAAATGCACATTAGCTGAAAAACTATAAACTTTTTGTATAGGCATGTATATGAGAATATTGTAGGTATTGATATGACAATCATTTTGATATATGATTCAAGGTCATATGTTCAAAGTTCAAGGTCATAGCTGTAACAGAAGACTGAAATTGTTAATTATCTTGAAAACTATTATCTTTTTGTATATTCATGTATATTAGAAAATTGTAAGTATTGATATGACAATCATTTTGTTAATTTTCTTGAAAACTATTATCTTTTTGTATAGGCATGAATATTAGAATATTGTAGGTATTGATATAACAATCATTTTGATATATGATTCAAGGTCATTTGTTCAAAGGTCAAGGTCATAGCTGCATAAGTGTACTAAAATTGTTAATTAACTTGAAAACTACGAATTTTTGTACAAGCATGTATATTAGAATATTGTAAGTATTGATATGACAATCATTTTGATGTATGGTTCAAGGTTATATGTTGCAAGGTAAAGGTCATAGCTGCAAAAGTGTACTGAAATTGGAAATTATCTTAAAAACCATTAACATTTTATACAAGCATGTATATTTGAATATTGTAGGTATTGATATGACAATCATTTTGATATATTGTTCTAGGTCATATGTTGCAAGGTCAAGGTCATAGCTGCATAAGTGTACTGAAATTGTTAATTATCCTGAAAACCATAAATTTTTTGTACAAGCATGTATATTAGAATATTGTAGATATTGATATTATGACCATTTTGATATAAGGTTTAAGTTCATATGTTCAAAGGTCAGAATTATGGCTGCATTACCATATGGTTAATGAGTTGGAAATAATTCATTGTACTATAGTTAAATCATGTATATGAGCTATTTATAAATGAAATGTGACTAGACATTTCTGATTAACTATTGCAGGATTTCAAAACTTGAGGAATTTTGTGACATTTTTGTAATTAAGTTCTTTGTAAGTTTTTGGACATTTCTTAGGTGAGCATTTAGGCCCATGGGCCTCTTGTTTACATATAAATCATGTTGTTTTCATGCATTTATTTTATTGTGTATTGGCACCATGGAATCTTGCATCATATCATAATGTGCTATGTAATTATGTTTTTTATGTAAACTCAGTAAAATCAAACCTTTTATAATGTGCTTTAATTTTCTATGAAAGTGAAAGTGAAAGTTGATTATAATTAATGTTTACTGCAGAGAAAATTGTGCAAGACAGAATCTTGTCGGTACACTAGGTGTACATCAAAGATGTTTTTTCTAATGAAAAAAGGAAGTGACTTTTTCACTTAATTTCATTACATGTGTGTTATGGGAATTCCAGAAAGCAACCATTTGATTGTTCCAGCCGACATACATGATTAAAAACTTTTTTTTTCCAAGATCAGAATTACATTAAAATATATTTGAAATGTTATTTAAAATAATGTAATTTTTAACCTTTTATTTGTGGGAGTCAGGACTTCCTTTTCATTTCATTCCATGCATTTCATGATTCTTAAAATGTACAAGCATTCACATTGTAAAATATTGCATTTGATTGAATCGAAATTCTCTTAACTTGTTCCACAAATAATGCAACACACTATGAATATAAATAATTTTGACTGCAGGCAATTACAAATAAAAAGTGGCAAGTTGGTGCACCTCAAATGTTGGGAGTTAATGAGAAAAGTCACATTATTTACTTGTAAACAAAATGGTGTCCACAATGTGTATTTACTTAAAGAACCCAAAATCAGCCCCAAATGTCTCTAATTTCTCAGACACTCTTTATATTTGGACACCCCCAAATTTCAAGATATTTAATTTTCAAATTTCCTCTATATTCCCACACACTTGAAAATTAAATTATTTAAATCCATCCAAAAACATAGAAGGATTACTGTACTCAGAATCAGATGATAGGTTGATGATTGTATGTAATGTTGTTCCATCAGCATTTTTCAACTATTTGAGGCAAGAGCAAAGATATTAATCTGTATGGATTAATGTAAGAACAAGTTTGTATGCATAAGATATGCAAGTTTGTATTATGGTCTGCCTTGTGTTAGCACACACTTGGGGGGGGGGGGCTTTTTGTTAGTGTGCTAACTCACCAAGTTAGTGTGCCACAGACAAGCAGCCACATTAATCTGGCACCATGTGAATCTGTCAGTACTCTGTCCCCTCAATAATTAGCTAGGCAAGGAAGCACAGTTCAATTTTTTAAAGTCTTATGTATGACTGGCTGGAATTTGAACCCATGAACTGCCACTCTGGAGGCAGTTACTGGATGATTGGTGACAAAATGTGATGTTCAATGTTTGGTAATGTTTGATCATTTTCTGAAGTTTCTTTCATTTTTATATCAGGGAAATGAGAGTTGAGTTGAGTTGAGTAATGGTGTTTAATGTCACTTATATTGAGACTTCAACCCTCTGCGCTGATGGCATTATACAGCAGGGGTCTTTATCATAGGGGCCTCGGTGGCCGAGTGGTCTAAAGTGTGCGCTTACGGATCACAGTACCTCTCACCGCCTAGGTTCGAATCCCATGCAGGACTGATCCAAGTGTGAGAAAGTTTGTCAGTTCGCTTGCCAAAGGTCAGTGGTTTTCTCTAGGCACTCCGGTTTCCTCCACCATCCCAGAACTGACTGCCTCGAAATAAATGAAAGATTCTTGACTGGGTCGTAAAACACCATTACTCCACTCCACTCTTTATCGTGCCACACCTACAGTGACATGGGACCTTGTTTATTTTAAGTTCCCATCTGAAAGAACTGTGACTTTCATTTTGTAATGCCGAGTGCTTGGCCAATAATGGTCACTACCCACTTTCAAGTCTTGGATCAGACCTGGTCAGGTTTCAAACCCATGACCTCCCACTTATGGAGTGAGCACTCTACCAACTAAGCTACCGCTGTACCAGGGAAATGAGATGTATTTAGTGACAGTCATGTGTTGTGCTGGTGACAATACTCTTGTTTGATAAAAGATATAAACATGCGATGTTAAAAATTTGATGGTAATATTTTTTTGTAAATTTTTTGCATGTGAAATTTTCTGAGTGGAGTTGAGTTATTTTTTACACCACTTCCATCAAGACAGACAATTTAGAAATGGTAGAGGAATTCAGAGTGTTTTGAGAAAAAAGATGGCCATTAAGTTTGGGAATGGTAGAAGAATCAAGAGTGCCTGGAGAAAAAAAAAGATCTTTGATCAAACAAAATTTCTCCAGTAACTAGCCAAGTAGTATGTCAGCCTAGGTGTTGAAAGAGCTGTGACCCACAATCTGATGATTTTAACCACTCAGCCATTAAATATCAGGATATAAAAATACTGCTACAGTATTTAAAACTCAGTTTCACAGTTTATTGTAAATATCATAAATATAAAACACTTAAAATGATTTACTGTGTAGGCATATGAAACACATGTACACATATGCCTGCACATAACCTGAGGCAAAATATTATATAGTAATATCTATAATGCTATCCAGGTCAAATGCATGTTTGTGATATTGTTTTGAAAAAACAGAAATGGAATTCATTTTCATGTTTTGGTTTATTTACCATTATTAGTTGACTTGTGTCTTAGACATTTCCAATGTAAGGCACTGTCTTTCTTTTTTTACTGATTATGCTTTTGCAATGTATAAGAGTGTGTAGTTTATTCATGAGGTAATGAAGATATCTTCACACTTAATGGAAATCACGCCTCTATTTTATCTTATAGTAGAGAAAACATTTCAATATTACAGTTCTTTTTTGTGGTAAATTCTGAACACAGCACTTTAAGTCTCAAAGTGTTGATGCTGAGATTTAATTACCTGGTATAAATAATTTTAAATTTGTAACATGTAAACTATTACCGTAATACCATTAGTGATTGTTTTAAAATATCATACTTTATCAATCTTATTGTTATATATCTAAAGTTTTATTAACATTTGGCAATATTGTTTGAATCAGAATTAAGCGATTGACTCATGGTTTAGATAATTGTTCACCATTTTTATGTCAATTTTTATTTGTAAATGTGCTTATTTCATTACTCTATTGTTTAGTTAATTTTTATGTTAGTTTTTAGCTGTAATTGTTTCAAGTTCTTATTTTTTGTTTAAAATTGTTCTATATTTCAAGAGAGCCATAAAAAGAGGAATTTTAATCTATTATTTTTGTGATAATAGCAAGTAAAATGAATAAAATACACATTTAAAAACATTGTTGTTTAATCAGTGAAATCAGATATTATTATTTATGTCAGTTCCAAAGCGCCTATTTACAACATCAAAGATATTTGATATTTTTGTCTCCAACACATTTTTGTAAAAGCATGTTTCTGTGAGGTTCATGGAGGATTGCCAGTCTTGAAATCTGTACATTGATATGTTATATTTTAGAAATTTGACAGTGTTTTATATCTTTAAAAACTGGAAATGACACATCTAACCTTGTCATATGTGGTGTTCAAGGTATGGTGGATCCTGAGAAGTTATTTTTCAGCGTAATAAAACATCTTAAAATTATTGGAAATCACAAGGATGCTATTTGATACCCTTTAACATCCATGCCAATTTATTATTTCTATTTGATATGAAATTGTATAAGTTGGTTCTCCTGTAAAAACTATCATTATTCCCGAAATAATGATGCAAGGATGTTTCTATTATATTTCTCACAAACAATATAGGTCACTGCATATGTGGCCATGCGACTGGGACTCAATGGTAGGGCATCTGCCTTGAGAGTTGGAGGCTGTTGGTTTAAACCTGTCTGGTCATACATAAGACTTCTAAATTTGAGAAATTGCTTCCATGTTTTGCATTGGCATTAAGTGGACATTACTGACATAGTACATGCATTGCCAGGAAAAAAGACTTAGGGAGTAATATATTTGAATCAGTGAACTAGCACCTTCCCAAAAATCACCTTGAGTACATGCTAGTACTTGGCAGGCCATCATACACATTTGCACATTTCACACATATACAAACTTGTTCCTAGATTAATCAATAAAGATTAATAACCTTGCTCTCATTGCAAATAGCTGTAAAATTACTGATTCAACATTTAACAACATGACAGCCAACCTACCACGAGGTACTGCGGCAAACCTTATTCATACTGTATGTTTTTACATCTTTCTTGAAGAGCCTGAAAATAAAGTGTTCATACCTTTTATCTTCATGTATGACACAAATAGATTTTCTTCCAAAACTTTATTTTTTACATAACATAAATACAAACCGACAAATAGTCACTCTACTATGTATATAGGATAAATCACTGTTGCTACATTAATTTGATGTGGCTGAGTGGTCTAAAGCAAGTATTTACTGATCTCACCCTCTCTTGATGCCTTGGTCCGAATCCTACTCAGGCAGATCTTAGTGTGAGAGAGTTTATAAGTTCTCTTCTCAAAGGTTGGTTTTTTTTTTTTGTTTTTTTGTTTTTGTTTTTTTTTTTTTTTTTTGTTTTTTGTTTTTTTTTTTTTTTTTTTTTTTTTGGGGGGGGACACTGATTCCTCCCTCATTTCCAAACTGACAGCAAATTGTAGCCTGAATATGTTTGTTAGCTACCTGCTGGAGGTTTCCTCCACATCAAAGAACTAGTCACCTTGTTATAAATGAAAAAATATTGACTGGTGTGTAAAACACCTATTTGATTACCTTCATTCCAGTAGGTTTGATATTATCTAAAACAACAGTCTTCTAACAGACATTTGGCAAAACTGCTAAAAACATATAAAATCATTTAATGTGAGAGTGATAGAAATATTATTCAAAGATTTAAAATTTATAAAAATTTTGTCAAAAATGAAAATATTTTATTAATAAATTACACATCATTAGAGTTAAAGGAGAATGCATGGGAAAATGCTTCTGACACCCCAAAAATGTAAATAAAATATCATGTAGCAATTAAAGTCACTATAAATCCTTAAATAGAAAAAGTATATGTAATTTTAGTGTACATAGTTTATGTTGTTATGATTACTTCTTTAAAAATACTTGAAAGAAAAATGCGGGAAAAAAGTCTGACATTGCAGACGTTGCCAGAAGCAACTTGCCATCTCTGGCTTCAACTAGTTAATGCTACAAAAGGTGTTATACGAAATAATTCACCTCTAGAAATATCTAGTTTCAAGCAAAAAACTGCATAAAAATGGTGTAATTTTTTATGATGTCTTTGCCAAATGAGGCAAGATGATGTTATGTATATGATGAAATCTAAATTGTAATGTTCTTTTCTTAATAACTAATCCGTAATTATTTATTATATGGCATGTAGATGAGAAGTCAAAAAATAAAAAAAAAATAAAAAAAAAAATAAAAAAAATAAAAATCTTTAAGGAACCTTATCATTTAATTTTTAAAGATTAACCTTGCTAATCTTTGGAATTAGATCTAGATTTTGATGTACAAAAATAGAAAATGATCTGAAATATATCTGGCTTCATATCTGTCATAAGTTTTCTTTTTATCTGTTAATTTGCAGTAGTACAAGAGAGACAACTCTTATTTACAAAATACGGACAAATTCTTACTCTTACAAGGAAAAATATTTTACATGTTTATACATAAACCCAGAAAAAAAAACACATGACACACTAACACAACTGAAAATTTAGGTTTGGGATATTTTGATTAACTGTTTATTCATTTGAAAAAAAATATCTTGATATTTTATCATAATATGGACATAAAAAATAAACATCATCAGTTTTAAACTTTATTTCTGTATTAAAATGTCCTAGTTTGTTTAATGAAGTGTAGAAAGAAAAAAAAAAGGATAAGATTTGTTAATAAGAAGTAGGAGCATTTGATTTATGTAAGTCCTCTCATAACTGTCCCTTCTTTCATTCTATGGAAAATTGAAATTTTTCGATCAATTATTATTTAAAGAAAAATGTTTCAAATGGCTTGATTTCTCCATGTTTAGACTTTTTCAATGAAAAAAAAATTTAAGGGTGGAGGCTACAAACAGAAGTTTTTGTTTTGATTTTATTTCTCATTGTGATTAAGATAGATACAACTCTGATACTTAAAGCTACATTAAGTTTTCCAAAGAAAAAATTAAAATGGTGCTAATCTTATTAATGATGTTCCTAATAAACAATGTTACATTTGGTTCAACGATAAAAACTCGAATAAATACAGAAATTACAGTATTTACCCAGCGAGATGCAGCATTTAGGATCTAATATTAGAACATGGTTACGTCATCAAAACCCGGGTCATTTAAACACAACTTTCAAAACGGTGAAATACAATAAATTAAACACAGAATTTCGTTTAATTTATCATTTGTGACTTAGTAAGGGATAAGTAACACCAGTTCAAATAAATCTGGATATTAATTAAGGACAATTAATACAATCTGTCATGTTTCACTTTCGATTCTAGGGTTTTCCGTACATCCGTGCGCATGCTCCAAGCTCATAATTACCATCATAAAACACTGACCAACTGGTCAGAGGATTCCGTTTATTTACAGCTAACGGAAATGAAATTTTAGAAAATGAATGTCACGGATCGTGGTTAGAAGATATCTATTTTTAAAAAAATATATTTTTAGAAAATCAAAAAAATTCAGAAAATTGAAAAACTTAATGCAGCTTTAAGTTAACATAAATATATATATATATGTTGCTAGAACGGTTTCAATTAACTTGGATAGCTTAGTGGCCGAGTGATTTAGAACAGCAGGTTGCAGATACCCATTGCAATATGTCACTTTTGGACAATTTTCTATCTCAAACCAAACAAACAGTATTATTGTGTGAAAATCAAAATACATGTATCTTGATCAAAAAGAAGTTGAGGAGTGGAGTAATGGTGTTCAACACCCAAGTCAAAATTCTTTCTATTGATATCAAGGCAGTTAAATCTGGGTTGATTGGGGAAACCAAAGTACCTAGAGAAATCAATCAACCTTCAGCAAACAAACATGACAAACTTTCTCACACAAGGATCTGCCCTAAGGGAGATAGCCCTAGGTGGTGTGAGATCTATAAACATGGCACTTTAGACCATTCATTATTGAAAAGGGACATAACTTCAAGAAACCCCTATAAATAGTAGGAAAGCATCAGGAAGAAAGGAACTGAGTGTTTAATTAATAAATTTACCATCCCATGTTTCTTCCTTCAATCCATGAACAAAATTTTTTAACCAAGATAACTTTCTGTTTCTTCATATTTTGATTTCTGAAGCCTGTATACAAAGCTGCAGGTGAACTCTTCTATTTCTATAGCTATTTAGACCTACACACAAACACACAAACACACACACACACACACACACACACACACACACACACACACATATATATATATATATATATATATATATATATATATATGTGATTCTTAACCACTTAGTATAAGAATAAATTGTCAGAATAAGTTTGATTTAAATGTAAATTTTACTAATAAGAAAAATATCTTTAGGTCTTATTTCTTTGATAGAAATTTTTTGTAAGATCTATAATGATTGTGTTTTATTTGTTTTTAGATATTCTTGTATTAAGGGTGTAAATTGCTCTGCAAATCTGGTATTAAGCAGGCTATTTATATACAGGATTTTATCTGAGGATATGCACAATGCATTTTATACTTTCTTCAATCAGTGACATGGTTTTTGTATCAATATCTTTATTATGCTTAGAAAATACTACATTTATCCAAAAAATCAATAAAAGTCTTCTTTAACTCAACAACTTCATTACTTTCTGGAAAATATCTTGGTTGTTATTTTTTGTTGAAATACAGAAGCCTTTCACATTTATAAACAATTTTAATTATTGATAATGTTTGTAGATGAAAAGTTCTAATGTAGGTAGTTATCAGTTACCAGCTATTGACAGTTAAACATTAAGATGATTAAGTGATTGATCAATTGATTGGTAAAATGATTAAGTGATTGATTAATTGATTAGGAAAATGATTAAGTGATTGATAAATTGATTTGTAAAATGATTAAGTGATTGATTAATTGATTGGTAAAATAATTAAAAGATTGATTAATTGATTGATAAATTGATCAAATGACTGATTAATTGATTGGTAAAATGATTAAGTGATTGATAAATTGATTGGTAAAATGATTAAGTGATTGATTAATTGATGGGTAAAATGATTAAGTGATTGATTAATTGATGGGTGAAATGATTAAGTGATTGATTAATTGATGGGTAAAATGATTAAGTGATTGATTAATTGATTGGTAAAATGATTAAGTGATTGGTAAAATGATTTAGTGATTGATTAATTGATGGGTAAAATGATTAAGTGATTGATTAATTGATGGGTAAAATGATTAAGTGATTGATAAATTGATTTGTAAAATGATTAAGTGATTAATTAATTGATTGGTAAATTGATTAAGTGATTGATTAATATTGATTGGTAAAATGATTTGGTGATTGATAAATTTTTTGGTAAAATGATTTTTTTAAGTTTTATTTTTTTTATATGTAGGAAAAAAAAAGACTTGCATAAAAGGGAGACAACACTGATATGCGGCTAGTGTTCAACTTATAACTTTCATTGTATATGTGTATACATGCACTTGCACAAAAATATCTTGATTACTTCAGATTTTATTAAATCTTGTTTTTACAGACTGTGATCAATGTTTTCAGATACTTTATTAAGATATGTCTCGAAACTCATCTGGTTTTTAAGTACGAAAGAGATTAAAAAGCATTTATAAACCAAAGCAATCTGAAAAAATCTAAAAAGCCTCAGGGAAAAATATCTTTGAAAAATGTCACACAGTATAAACAAAAATAACAGGAGTTTTGTGCAGACAGATTTTACAGCCATTAATGTTTCTATTTTTAAATGTCACTTAGAAAGACATTTTGTTGTCTCCGGGTATATTATTTTCACTTTGTGTTTTATCTAGTGTATTTTATTTTGATTCCTGGCTTTGTTAATATATAAGTGGAATGGGTTTGGGTATTTGTTAATATATAAGTGGAATGGGTTTGGGTATTTGTTAATATATAAGTGGAATGGGTTTGGGTATTTGTTAATATATAAGTGGAATGGGTTTGGGTATTTGTTAATATATAAGTGGAATGGGTTTGGGTATTTGTTAATATATAAGTGGAATGGGTTTGGGTATTTGTTAATATATAAATGGAATGGGTTTGGGTATTTGTTAATATATAAGTGGAATGGGTTTGGGTATTTGTTAATATATAAGTGGAATGGGTTTGGGTATTTGTTAATATATAAGTGGAATGGGTTTGGGTATTTGTTAATATATAAGTGGAATGGGTTTGGGTATTTGTTAATATATAAGTGGAATGGGTTTGGGTATTTGTTAAAATATAAGTGGAATGGTTTCACCTATTCAAAAGATTAAAAATTTTAAAGTAATTTTGATTGACAAACTTTATGATAAAAATTTTATATACATGTGGTTATATAACGATAAGTCAAGGACATTTCTACCACTTTTTTCATTTATTAAAGTAACCAACTTTACTACTGTATTTTTTAGTTTCAAATTTTATTACTTTTTTAGGAACAGAGAGGAATCTCTGTGATGTATTGTCACGTACGTCGCAATCGGACAGGCTATGTCACCGCTATGTCAAATCCTTGCGCAATATATGTGAAATATAGTACGGTAGTTTGCGGGTGATAAGTACGTGCTGAGGGTAACCGCACAATGATGAATGTATGTGGTATTGAAAATAAAATTTATACATGGATTCTGTGAAGAAACTTTTGGTGGAAAGGATACAATGCGGCACAGCGGAAGAATACTAAACAGTTTATGTAAACAAAGACCTATTTTCGCAACATTTTCGCGGATATCCCATAATTTAAACGGTCTCTTTTGATTGGATGAATTATATGACGTGTCATTTCTTGGTAGCAATCGTTTTGGCGAGAAGAGTGAACCACAGTAAATGAAGCAATATTTTTTTAACATTACCCGAAGTGTGAGCGTGTAAGTAAAAGTATAGGTTGCGGAAAGTGCTGTAAAGAAATCATGTCTTACATGCACGATAGCAAATGTCATGTTTATAGGAATGTATTTGTTTTCATTCGTTTCCCTTCCCATCCCCTCCTCGAAGCCCCAACAAAATTTGACATATCTGATGTAGACATGTTTACATTTTAATTTTGTCGACGTAGCGTAAAAATGATATACACGATTTTGAGAGCAGCATTGTGAAATCGACCGGAAAAAAGCTATAGCTGAGAGATTTCACGAGTTCCTGTCGATTGTGCAAGATGTACTATAGAAGTTTACATGGAAAGTTTTAGGGTAAATCCTCGGTAGGTGGCGTGTATTTTGTATATAAACAGTTTTTTGCAACCATCATTTGCGGTTGTTTTGTCGTTATTGAGAAATATAACGATCGATGACACCATAAAAACATATATCTTTCTGTTTGTGTAATTAATTAAAAATGTAACGTATGAACGTTTTTGTCTTTTCTTGGAGAAATGCTTGGAATGTGAAAGAACCTTGCTTTAGCACAGACTCTTCTGAATGTGGTATTTTGCCAACACTAATACAAAAAAATATAATGGACACTTTTCCAGTCATGAATTCTTACTCCCCTTCCATATGGTGTTTTACAACCTTGATCGCATAGGAATGGAATGGGATAAGGCAGATTGTACTGCTACCTACACTCACTTTCAAACTGCCTCTTGCGTTTCCATGCTCTCTGTTCGTACGGCACCTCCGGTGCTTTGATTTAATTAGTTTCATATACTTCAATCATTTTAAATTTCAAAGTTTACCACATTGCTACAAATTTTTACCATTGTTTTTTTCAGTTACAAAATTTTTACAGTTTTAACAAGGGATATTCAAAAATTTAAATCTATTTTTGCTTTTTTGTCAAATGTTCTGTTCATTACAGCATACCTTTTTTCTGCATCAATTTTCAATACAAAGAAATTAAATTGTCATTATGACCCCTGTACTTAGTTTGAAGGCAAGTTTCTATCCATGTTTCCACCTGTCTGTGTTTGCAACAGAACTTTCACATATCTATGGGTTGATTTTTATCAAACTTGGAATAAATGTATGCCATGTACCATGTCATGTACCACATTGAGGTTTGAAGGTCAAAGGTAAAGGTCACAAGGTCAAATGTATTGTTATTTGGCTCTCAAGGGAAGTTTTAGTGATAGGTATTGTTATATTGGTAAAACATTCAGAAGTGTGGTTTGTTAAGAAACAAAAACATGAATCACAAATCTTGTCTTTAAGTTCCTGAAAATTAAAAAGACTCCACTTCTATAATTGCAGAGTGCTCAATCTGTAAGTGGGAGGTTGTGGGTTCGTATCCTGACCGGGTCTGACCCAAGACTTGAAAGTGGGTAGTGACTGTTCTTTCGCCAAGCACTCGGCATTATGAAATGAAAGTCACAGTCTTTTCAGATGGTAACTTGAAATAAACGAGGTCCCATGTCACAGTAGTCATGGCACGATAAAGAACCCTGATGTATAATGCCGTCAATGCAACATACAGGCAAAATTACTGCATTTTCGTCTATAGATGTCTCCATATAAGTGAAATATTTTTGACTGGGACGTAAAACACCATTACTCAACTCAACTCCACTTCTATAATGATTAAGTCTCAAATTTTCAGGCACCACAAAAAAGGCTTTTATATGTTTCTTATATCCCGATATTGTCAGATTTAAAGATTTTAACAATGTGTTAATTCACATTTGTAATTTAAAATTATATTGCTTTGACATATGTTTCAGACAGCTCGAAGTTTCTTTAGATAACTATGGCACTAGCCATTCAATTGTAGACAGCTAATTTCTACTTTTCAATGAAAACTACTTGACTAAATTACCATATTGAATATTAATAAAAATTTTGTTTTGAAGTTGGAAATATAATGTACAGTCTGCATGTTATATCCCAAAATAGAAACATTTCTCTGAAGAATATGTTTAATTTTGTATAAAAATTGGAAATTTATTATTTTTTTTAACATCCTGCATTGTGGTGTGTAGGCAAAGGTTGTGATGGATATATTCTATATTTATGAATCCTTATGTTATTAATATTTTCTGTATTGATGAATCTACATGTACAGTTGTAACTGGATGCAGTTTTCTTCCAAGAAGTTGTGAGATACTCTATTTGCTTTATGAACAAATCTTCATATTCACATTTAGATAAATACATTTTTTCCCATAATTGCAGACACACTGAACATGATAAAAGTTATTTCTGTCTAAGAAAAAGAAACTAAAAGCTGTATAGAAATATCGCATTAAAGTGTCAAAATTATTAAGAGTCTAAATTTTAATGTATTTATTTGTAATTGTGGAAAAATATGGTACTGGAGAGAGAGAGAGAGAGAGAGAGAGATATATATATATATAGAGAGAGAGAGAGAGAGAGAGAGAGAGAGTTGAGTTGAGTTGAGTTGAGTAATGGAGTTAAACGTCCTAGTCAAGAATATTTCACTTGCATCAAGACGTGGCCAGCTATAGGCGAAAATGCAGAAATTTTGCCTGTGCATTGCACTGATGGCATTATATAGCAGGGTTCTTTATAGTGCCATGACAAGAGACCTTGTTTATTTTAAGTTCCCATCCCAAAGAACCGTGACTTTCATTTTGTAATGCCAAGTGCTTGGCGAAAGAACAGTCACTACCCACTTTCAAGTCTTGGGTCAGACCCTGCTGGAGTTTGAACCCATGGCCTTCCACTTACAGAGTGAGCACTCTACCAACTGAGCTACGGCAGTGAGAGAGAGAGAGAGAGAGAGAGAGAGAGAGAGAGAGAGAGAGTCAAGTAATGATTTTTTTTCACCCTAGTCAAAATTCCTCCACTTATTATAAAAGCAGTCAGTTCTGGGATGGAATGGAATAATAGTATTTTACATCCCAGCCAAGATTCTTTCCCTTATATCTAGACTGATAGATCTGGGATGGAAGAGGAAACCAGAGTATGCAGACAAAACCACTGGCTTTTGGCAAGCATATACATGTATAAATCTTCCTCATATTTTAGGATCTGCTCAAATGAGAAACTGTGACCTTAAAGGTCAGAGGCTCTGTAATTCAAAAAGCATGTTTCAAACCACTTGGCCACTTAAGTCCTTGTTTGTTCAAATTTAAACTTAGCAGTAGACCAAAATTTGGGTAACTGACTACTTGAATTTGTGTAAATATATATACTGTAAAGGATAAGACATCAATGCATTTGTACTATTGGGGGTGGGGGTGGGTGGGTGGAGTGGGGTTATCAAAAGGAAATTATCTCCCTTTGAAACAAATTTTAAGTTGGAATAACATTGCAAATCCATTTTAAAATTATTTCAAGTGAATAATGAAATACTTGAAACATTGAATGTAAAACTCCCGACCTATTTCTGTCAAACTACGGAAATGAATTTTAAAACATGCAAATATAAACCATTTAAAGCTTTGGACTTTTATTATCAAAAATGGAAGAAAATAAAAATTCCATTTCAAATAAATTGATAAGGTTTTCTATATGATGAAACACCTTGTCATGTAAATCAATATTCTGTTCATTAATATTAACGATTATTCAAGATTTATAAAGAATCCTAACTTCTGATATAATAAAATGTCTTTTATAGAAAACGTGCCCAAATTTACAATATGACAGTTTCGCAGCAATTTGACCATATAAGAACAGTTAACACTTGATTATCCATCTGTCCAACGTTCCTTCTAGCTGATTGACAATTTTAATCTGGACTCGACTGACCTTTTATCTATAAATATATATGTACATGATGTATAATGGCAATACTGATTTCCGACGTTTAACTTTCAATACATACAACTTATTAAGCGAATTTCCCACAGGAATACGGAGATATTTTCAATAGATTTTGATGAAAGAATCGGGAAATCTAAAATGTCACACTTTTCTGGCATTTTATAATTAAAAGAACGGAATGACTATACTATTTGCCCTGATCTCGACTCTTGATATTCTAATATCAGTCTCTTGACGTCATTTGACTGATTCTTCTCGCTATTCATGCATTTAATTTTTGGTTTATTTACGATTCATTGTATCAGGATAATATATCGGATCTCTGTTACATTTGTCATTTGTGTTTTTAAAGCTTGTATTAATTGTCATTTTATGATATCTTCTGTATTAACTGTTGTTGTATTTTAACAAATCCGTAATGGGATGGGGTTGGGTGTAGAGCTTCTTTTCCAAATAGTCATTATTTTCTTTTAAAAATTTACTCAAAAAGCCTTATTTACAAGTGTGACAACAACTATATTTTATCTTTTATAAGTGAACCATGCAGTATATCTATGTAATATTTCATTTGCATAACAAAATGACACTGCCTACAGATGCTTGAACCTACAGCAAAGGCACACAGGGCTTGGTTGAAGGCATG
The DNA here is from genome assembly GCA_029721355.1 of Tegillarca granosa. Lineage (NCBI taxonomy): Eukaryota > Metazoa > Mollusca > Bivalvia > Arcoida > Arcidae > Tegillarca > Tegillarca granosa. The sequence goes on along the minus strand of CM056597.1, from coordinate 29,949,102 downwards.
AGCACATAATGGTGGCAGGATAAGCAAATTACTGACCTTGTAAATTGAAAATTACAGGTTCAGCTTCCAGTCTGGCCTGCAGGCCTCAATTGCTGAGTGTTCTTAAGTATGTGCTTAGAGATAACAGTGTTTTTAATGCCTTGGTTAGAACGCTGCTTGGACAGTTTCTAGTGTGAGATAGTTTGTCAGTTCACTTGCTGAAGGTTGATGGTTTTCTCCTGGCACTCTGGTTTCCTCCACCATCCCAGAACTGAGTGCCTTGAAATAAGTGAAAGAATCTTGACTGGGGTATAAAACACGATTACTCCATTCCACTCCTGTTTTGGTAAATGCAGAAAGTTACCAATCTTGTCTCTTTGCTTTGGATTTAGAATGAAGACTTGGATTCCTTCCCAAGCGTCCTTTAAAAATGTGTGCCTTTGCTGTAAATGTTGTGTAAACTGAACAGTACATAAAGATATTGCATGGAATGGTGGTGGTTCACCAGCTGTCCATATGAGAGCAAGTTGTAGCATTCATCAGAAATATCATTTCTGCTTTTTTCAGGCAGTATCCCATAACAATAAGTCACAAACATTACCTATACTGCTTATAAAATATATGCCATAAGGTTTATTCAAGAATATCATTTCCACTGGTTTTAATCTATTACCATAAGATTTATGCAAAAATTTGATATTAACTGGTTATGGAAAATGTTTATTCATTTTCAGCATAATATAAAGTTACAAGAAAACATTAAACTATACACATGATATCTATTTTAAATAACATATTACGAGAAAACTTCCTTATGTGTCTCATATGCTGACAAAACTTGTGTATCTCAATATATACTTATAAATAAACATACATGCTCATGTATTGTAATCTATGGTGGCCGATATCAGCCATCACATTTCATTTCTTGTGGAAGAGAAGTGTATTTTGTCATTGTCAAGTTTCTATTATCAGTTTAGATATTTCTCTAACATAATTCTTACCAATTTAGAAAGTTGACATTAAAATTGTCACTTTTCTTATTGTCAAATTTCTTTAGGAAGAGGGTTATCAAACTCGTAAAAATTAATTGGGTTAATCACTTCAGAAAGGAATCATTTTCCTCCACAAGAAATGAAACTTGATGCTGATATCGGCCATCGTAGTTATCTGTGACTGCCAATGCATATTTTTTATATTTAGAAAAAAAAATTGTAAATTTAATTTATTAACAAGCAGCAACATTTTGTTTTTGATTTTTTAAAATGTAAATTTCATTACAATATCATATTTTTGCCATGTATATTATCTATAATTTTCTGTGTTTTTCTTTAAACAACATGTTTATTCATGATTAAATTGATTTACATTGACTACTGTACATGGATATACAACTTCTTTTTTTTAATAAACAAAAATCTTGTAACATTTTGTATTCAAATTTGGTATCTGGAAACTTTTTGTCTATGTTTGTTGATCAATGGGGTAAATCATCTAAATGCTTTTTATTTTTTATGCATATTGTCATTGTGAAGCCAAGTTGCATGCAGGCACTGTGTTATTTTAGTAGAAATGTTTACTGTGTATGAATTTTATATTCTAATCAGATATTTGATCATTGCTTTTTCACACTAGGATTGGTGACAATCAGCTTTCAACCTAGGCTGTGATTCATACCTAGCATCCAAAAATTTTGTTTTTTTCCTCCTAAAGTACTTTGTTGATTGCAACCAAATTTGGTATTGGAGGTCTCTTAAATTAAGGGTAGACTTTATATTTCCTAAAGCATCCAAGATGGCAATCATGATGTTGAATTGTTAAAAATTACAATTAACTGCTGTTTAAGGTTTATTATTTATGTACTTAACCCAAGTTTTATATGGGACCTTGGTGGCCCGGTAGTCTAAAGCACATGCTTATGGATCACAGCGCCTCTCGATGCCTAGGTTTGATTTCCACATGGGACAGATCTTAGTGTGAGAAAGTTTGTCAGTTGCTGAAAGGCAGTAATTTTCTCAGGACATACTGGTTTCTTCCACCGTCCCAGAACTGACTGCTTTAATATATGTGAAAGAATCTTGACTTGGGTGAAAGACACCATTAATCCAATCCAATCCAATCCAATGCAGTGCGAGTCTTTTAACCATTTATAACTGGAAAACAATTTTGTTTTATACCAATTAATTTTAAGTTTATAAAATATGCATCCATGACAACAATGGTGATGTAATGATAATATTGATGGCTTATTATGAACACAATCACTAATTGTCTTTATGATTAATGTTCTAGTGGGAAAAAAAACTACAATTAGAAAACGAACTACAATTAGACCCCAGTCAAACATGTATGTAACACACACTTCATGTCAGTACATGGCCACATCAGGCTTCCATGCATGCAGTTAAACATGTCATTGTACTGATTGTAAACAATACATGTCTGTAAATTACAACAATTTTATTAATTGAGAACACACACCATCACATAATAGCATAAAATTATTTACCAGAAACAAAATGGACGACAGATGGCAGGGAAAATCGTCCAAGTGATTATTTCCATCTAAACCAATAAATCAGTAAATAATCATGTTTAACAATAATCTAGTTTTCTGTAATTCAATTGAACTGTATTGTACTGGGATTAGGTGTAAAATGCTCAGTAATCAGAGCTGTTGATTTGTTGCATGTTCACAGAAGTCTGTGTAGGCGTACACAAAAACTAAACATCAAAACAATAACTGCAAAGTCATAAACATAGGCTGGTTATATACAAAGTAAAAGTATGGAAGTATTTGTCCAACCATTTTATGTATGTATGTATGTATTGTATTTTCTTTGACTTTTCCATGAGTGAAATATAAAAATGGGTTTTATTTTTAGCCTATTCTTTGAAGATCTTTTATGAAAATACTAGGCCAATTGAAATATTATTTTGGTACACAAGGTCTCTAAATGAAGTGGGGCCAGAAGTTGCAAAGTGGATCACAGTTCCTTGCTGTCAAATTTCACTTAGATTCTAGTGTGAAAAAAATTTGTCAGTTTTCTTGTTAAAGGTGAGTTGTTTATGTGTGGCTGTCAATAATACACACAGCAATAGTGATGTGTGTGGCTGTCACTAATACACACAGCAATAGTGATATGTGTGGCTGTCAATAATACACACAGCAATAGTGATATGTGTGGCTGTCAATAATACACACAGCAATAGTGATATGTGTGGCTGTCAATAATACACACAGCAATAGTGATGTGTGTGGCTGTCAATAATACACACAGCAACAGTGATGTGTGTGGCTGTCAATAATACACATAGCAATAGTGATATGTGTGGCTGTCAGAAATACACACAGCAATTGTGATATGTGTGGCTGTCAGTAATACACACAGCAATAAGTGATAGATGTGGCTGTCAATAATACACACAGCAATAGTGATATGTGTGACTGTCAATAATACACACAGCAGTAGTGATATGCGTGCCTGTCAATAATACACACAGCAATAGTGATATGTGTGGCTGACAATAATACACATAGCAATAGTGATATGTGTGCCTGTCAATAATACACACAGCAATAGTGATATATGGCAAATATAGCCATTTGTGTCTAACAAACTTGATATTTCTAATGTAACACTTCCCTATTTACATTGGACTATTTGTATTTTCAGTGGTGTGCTGTTGGGGCATGTTTGGTTGTTAAGTTTTCCCACAATTTGTACTCGGCATGTAGCTAATTAGTCATGACGAGACAGCCTCACTATTTACTAAATAGCCATTGAGTATTAACTATTGAGTCTACAGACATTTATATATATTTCTAACTGATATTTAAAAAAGAGAAGGAAACCAACACATTTTTGTATGATTGTACAAATATTTTTTTTAAAAAAAATAAAGCAATATAGAAAGATTTTCCTGCGGATATCTATTGGCTATGTGATTGTTTTTTAAAGATCGTTAGAAATAAGAAGAAATATTTCCGTTTTGAAACACATATTTATTGACTTGATTATGGCCAGATAATTACTGATTTTATAGCAGACAGAAGACCTAGAAATTGGTGGTATTTGCTAACGGAATTATCTTGTTCTTAACCAAGTTTTAGTCACATGTCTTGAGTAAGTTGTTTTATAATCTAAGTAACACGCCAACCCCCTTTTTTTATTTTTGTCATCTAAATGGCTGCCCACCTATTTTTTGCTTTGTCATCTTAATAACAGCCCACCAGCTATTTGGTATTAGTCTTTGTTGGTAAGACTAATTGGAGATTGTTGTTATTTTATAATTCAAGAATGTTACATTAATGTAGCTGAAAGTTTGTTCCTTTTTATTGGCAAATAATCATCATACTGGTATTATACAAAAGCAATATGTGACAAAAGATGAAACTATATTCAATAAATACTAGGGTTTTCTCCACCTTTCTTGAACTGACCTTCTCAATATGAGAGTAAAACAATTTTGACTTGGATGTAAAGCATCCATAACTCCACTTTATATAGATTAAGGACACAAGTTATTTCTTGTCAGAGTGGTGGCTCCAGTTAGAGTGGTGGCTCTAGTCAGAGTGGTGGTTCTAGTTAGAGTTGTGGCTCTAGTCAGAGTGGTGGCTCTATTTAGAGTGGTGGCTCTAGTTAGTGGTGGCTCTAATTAGTGGTGGCACTAGTTAGAGTTGTGGCACTGAAGGATAACACTTTTCCAACCACAGCATAGATTTGAATCCTAATCGAGCAGATTCTAGTTCGAGAAAGTTTTGTAATTTACTCTTCAAAAGTCATGTATTTCTCACAAATTCCAGCTTTTTCCACCATCCTAGAAGTAAATATCTTGGTAAAAGTAAAAAATAAAATCTTGACCTGGTTGTAAAAACCAGTGATTTTGCTATGGTTTTTAAAAACTTCCTTCTACCTTTCAGATTGGGAAAATTTGAACCCTTTTATGTCACATATTACGCTCAGAATTTTGAAATTCATTGCAAAGATCTTATATTGTGAAAATATCTAACATTTTTTGACTGTAAGAACAGTTTTGGACAACTCGTTTTAACTTAAACTATTTGATTGTGTGTCAGTGTTCCTTTTGGGGAATTTAAGTTGTCAAATTGGGAAATTTTAGTCTTATTTCTCAAGGGGAAACTACCTTTATTTGGTAGTAATTTTAGACAAACAAAACCACTGAAAACCCACTTTCAATCTGTTTCAAAATCATAATTACCATGGATTTCATGCTGTCCATTCATGTTCGTTTACTCTAGAACAAAAATGCACTTACATACTCACTTTCCAAATATTTCTATTTACAAACCAGTCTTTCAGTTAATTTTTAATTTTTTTCTAAACATTGAAGTCTATTTTGAGATTAATTCTAACAAAATAATATTATTGTGTTGATTTTCATATTTGAATTGTAACAAAGATAGTTTTTCTATAATAGCTTATGCCTTGAGATTTTGTCTAATTGACGTTTTAGAATTCGTGGAAGAAGGATAATTTGAGACATGGCATGGTTTCTTAAATTAATCTTAAGTAATGCCCTCTTCTCAAATACAGTCTGTATAATAATACATTAAAAGTATGCACTTTTTCATTGCTTAGTTTCCAGTTTATTGATCATTTGATAATGGCCGTTGTTTATATGCATCGAAAATACAAATATTGAATATCAACAAAACATCAGAAATATATTTGACTTTTATTACACTAACTGTTTATCAAAAATGGAATTTTATTTGATAGATAATTAATGAAATGAATTTCAAATGTGGGTCAAAATTTTCCAAAATGTAAAAGGAAAGATTTCCAAAACAAGAATTCTACAGGTTAATTGTCTTGCTTACAAGACATTTGGTTCTGGAATGGTAGAGAAACTCTGAGTATCTAGAGAAAACCACTGACCCATTGTGTGTAGACAAATTTTCTTATTCCAGGATCTGTGAACATGGACTTTATTCATAACTGGGTCTAGTTATAGACAATATGAGGACTTTACTGTCAGTGTTTAATCCAGAATTGTAGATGTTGGGTCATTCTGGCCCTGGTCTTAAACAAACATGAAACATTTTCAAAAATGATGTTGACATAAACTTATTATGTGTTGCATTTTTTCTATTCTTTTGAAAAATATTAACATTCACACCTTGTTATAAATGTCTGTCATATTGGTTTTAGCATAACATCTTTAAAATTATAATAGTCAAGTTTATTAGTCTGAAAAAACATGATAAATGAGAAAGAGGTAAACTAAAAATTCAACTTAGACTGACAGGATGGGCCAGACTTGATAAGCCATAATTAGCTGCAAAAATGCTGATGTGGCTTAAAGCATCAATCACTCAGCAGTGATGTTTTACAGACATTGTTTTTATAAAACATTAACTTCATATTTGAAGTCAATTTCATAATACCCCTGTCTAGATTGAAATGGTAGAGGTACTAGAAAATGTGTACCCACAGACATGCTTGAGGTATACTGTATATAAGTATTTATAAAAGCATGTATAATATTTGGTGCTTCCAAGGGTCTCAAATATTTAGCATGTATTAATATTGGCACTGTCATTTTTACCCCTTTAACAGGTGAGCTAAAATTAATGTTGAACTGTATTAATGTTGGCGGAAATGAAATTAATGCCAGAAGCACCAAATATTAATACACAGCCAAAATAAATACTTTAACAGTTAAGTGAATGTGTAACCACAGAAATCTTTAGGTACAAGTGAATGTTAACCCTTTGAAATCTTTGGGTAAAATGAACTTGTACCCACAGAAATGCCTGTGTTACAAACAGATGTCTACCAATAGACAAGTCACAGGTTCAAATAAATGTGTACCTACAGATAAACTGGAGGTTCATATAAATGTGTACCCACAGATAAACTAGGGGTACAAATAAATGTGTTCCCACAGATAAGTTAGTTGTACGAATGGATGTGTACCCACAAAAAAATAGAGGTACAAATAAATGTGTACCTACAGAAAAACTAGAGGTACAAATACATGCTAATTCAGAGATAAGCTGTAGGTACAAATAAAATTTGTACCCACAGATAAATGTGATGTGAAAAATAAATTTTTGTACCAACAGATAAACTGGACATACAAATGAATTTGTACCCACTGGTAAGCTGGAGATACATGTAATTATGTACCCACAAAGATGCTGAAGGTTCAAAGAGATGTTACAAGGGACTGTTGGGTATTTCTTAACCTCATTTTTTCAGTTCACCACATTAAGACAGTGCTATATAGATGTTGGATGAGCATCTATACACATTACAGATTGAAACATAAGATAATAAATCTTGCACTATTTATAAATGTACAAGTAAGTAACATGTTCTGACAGTAAATTTAAAGAAAAAAAATTAAAAACCACACAGAGTTGTTTATAGTTGTTTGATCATGGAGGCTGAGACAGGAAAACTGATTTGTTGATTTGTTTACATATAGCTCTATTAATCATTCTTTGATATTTATAAGAAAAACAATCTATGTTTATATCTCATAGCGCTTAGAATTAATGAGTTATATAAATTCATGTAGAGTATTAGCTAACTACATCCCAGGATTTGATGAGGATTAACCTGTATGTCATTTGTAAATATTATAATGGAACATGTTTTCTGGAAGGTTTTTTCCCTGTGTTTTAGTAAGGGATGAAAAATTATACAGTCAATACTGCTATATTACAATCCACAATCTGTATATAGTGACAAAATGTACAAATAGTATGTCTGCTACAATCTACCATCAAAATATATAGTGACAGAATATACAGTCAATACTGATATCTTATGATCACCCAGTCAAAACTCCTATCTTACACTCCACAATCTGTATATAGTGACAAAATGTACAAATAGTATGTCTGCTACAATCTACCATCAAAATATATAGTGACAGAATATACAGTCAATAGTGATATCTTACAATCTACAATATGTATTAAGTGACAATATAGATACAATCAATACTAATATCTCATGATCCACCTGTCAAAACTGCTATCTTAAATCCACTATCTGTATATAATTACAGAATATACAATCAAAACTGTTATTAATCAAATTGTATATAGTGACAAAATATACAGTCAAAACTCTACCCATCAATCCTCTGTATGTAGTGACAAAATTTACAATCAAAACACTAATGTTTGACCCTCAGTATATAGTGACAAAATATACAGTTAAAACTATTACCTATTGACCAGTAAAGTACTTTTATCTATTGATCTGTATATATTGACAGAATAAACAGTCGATACTGCTTCCTGACAAATTGTATATAGTGACAGCATATACACTCAATACTGCTCACTATTGACCCTCTCTATATAGTGACAAAATGTGAACCAAAATCTGTATATACTGACAACATATATCTTACTATTTACCCTTTGTATACAGTACAAAATATACAAGCAATACTGTTACCTATCAACCCTCTCTATATAAAGTGACAACTGCTGTCTTATGATTCACAATCTATATAAAGTACAGCATATACTGTCCAAACTTAATCAGTTGGACATCTGTATAAATTGACAAAAATATATATTCAAAATTCTTCTTATCGACTCTCTGTTTACATTGACAGATTTGTCAGTCAATACTTTTGTCTGTTGAACCCTGTTAACAGTGACAGATTATTAAGTCAGTCAATACTGTTGCCTGTTGAACCCTTTTAACAGTGACAGATTATTAAGTTAGTCAATACTTTTGCCTGTTGAACCTTGTTGACAGTGACTAATTATTAAGTCAGTCAATACTGTTGCCTGTTGAACCCTTTAAACATTGACAGATTATTAAGTCAGTCAATACTGTTGCCTGTTGAACCTTGTTGACAATGACAGATTATTTAGTCAGTCAATACTGTTGCCTGTTGAACCTTGTTAACAGTGACAGAATATTTAGTTTGTCAATACTGTTGTCTGTTGAACCTTGTTAACAGTGACAGAATATTTAGTTTGTCAATACTGTTGTCTGTTGAACCCTTTTACAGTGACAAATTATTAAGTCAGTCAATACTGTTGTCTGTTGAACCTTGTTGACAGTGACAAATTATTCAGTCAGTCAATACTGTTGCCTGTTGAACCTTGTTGAGTGACAGATTATTTAGTCTGTCAATATATTGCCTGTTGAACCTTGTTGACAGTGACAAATTTTTAAGTCAGTCAATACTGTTGCCTGTTGAACCTGTTGACAATGACAGATTATTTAGTCCGTCAGTACTGTTGCCTGTTGAACCTTGTTGAAAGTGACAAATTTTTAAGTCAGTCAATACTGTTGTCTGTTAAACCCGGTTTACAGTGACAAATTATTAGGTCAGTCATTACTGTTGCCTGTTGAACCTTGTTGACAATGACAAATTATTAAGTCAGTCAATACTGGTGCCTGTTGAACCTTGTTGAAAGTGACATTATTTAGTCAGTCAATACTGTTGCCTGTTGAACCTTGTTGACATTGACAAATTATTAAGTCAGTCAATACTGTTGTTTGTGAAATTTGGTCTGTTGAAACTTGTTGACAGTGACAGATTATTAAGTCAGTCAATACTGTTGCCTGTTGAACCTTGTTGAAAGTGACATTATTAAGTCAGTCAATTCTGTTGCCTGTTGAATTCTTTTAACAGTGACAAATAATTAAGTCAGTCAATACTGTTGCCTTTTAAGCTTTGTTGACAGTGACTGATTATTAAGTCAGTCAATACTGTTGCCTGTTAAACCTTGTTGACAATGACAAATTATTCAGCCAGTCAATACTGTTGCCTGTTGAACCTTGTTGACAGTGACAGATTATTTAGTCTGTCAATATATTGCCTGTTGAACCTTGTTGACAGTGACAAATTTTTAAGTCAGTCAATACTGTTGCCTGTTGAGCCTTGTTGACAGTGACAGATTATTTAGTCTGTCAGTACTGTTGCCTGTTGAACCTTGTTGACAGTGACAGAATATTTAGTCTGTCAATACTGTTGTCTGTTAAACCCGGTTTACAGTGACAAATTATTAGGTCAGACATTACTGTTGCCTTTTGAACCTTGTTGACAATGACAAATTATTAAGTCAGTCAATACTGGTGCCTGTTGAACCATGTTGAAAGTGACATTATTTAGTCAGTCAATACTGTTGCCTGTTGAACCTTGTTGACAGTGACAAATTATTAAGTCAGTCAATACTGTTGTCTGTTGAAATTTGGTCTGTTGAAACTTGTTGACAGTGACAAATTATTAAGTCAGTCAATACTGTTGCCTGTTGAACCTTGTTGAAAGTGACATTATTAAGTCACTCAATACTGTTTTCTGTTGAATCTTGTTGACAGTGACTGACTATTAAGTCAGTCAGTACTATATGTTGAACTCTGTTTTCAGTGATAGATTATTTAGTCAGTCAATACTGTTGTCTGTTGAACCCTTGTGGCAGAATATACAGCTGCAATGTATAAACTCTCTAGTTAGTCTTTACCATGTAGCATGTAATTGAATGTCAACTGCAATAAATTAGTTCACTAGTGTGTGCAAACCGCTCCAGCATGTTATCACATGTAAGCTTTAACAGATACGTTTTCCAGGGTAAATGCCATCATACCATGAAATTATGTTAGCTAGTGCAATGGATTATTTCTCCAGTATGTGCCTCCCAATTTGTTTTAGCTTTAAGAGGTTTTAATTTAAAAAAATTTCCATTTGGCAATTTAAGGCCTACTTGGTATTTTCATTTCTTTACAACTGTTTTGTTAAAAAATAATTATAAAAGAAAATAAATAAATAAATAAATAAATAAATAAATATATAAATAAATAAATAAATAAATAACATTTACATGCATATAATAAAGCTGCGATTTTAACATCTAGTTTTGTTTGTTTGCAATACCTGGAAAAATCTGTGCAGTTTGTACACTCTCTAGACAGTGTAAGTGACATATGAAGAACACATTCTTAATGTCAGAAACAGAAGGAGAAAAAAATGCACCCTTGATTATATAGCCTGATTTAGAGTATTTCATGTGTATTAACTTGTCAATTTGAATTGACTTTAACTTTTTATGCATTTTATTGATTAGTGACATTAATTAAAAAGTATTAATTTTAATTAAAAAATGTATTAAATGATGCCCTATGAAGAAGGGACTGGCCATCAAAACATAGCCAAATTTTGAAATTAAAATATATACTTTTCTTAACACCTCCCAGTAAATAATGTTGAGGGAATTTATCAGAACTACACCATGTCCTTCTGTGCGTTTGTTTATTTGCCTTTCTGCCCAATATTGTATCCTCTCTATAACTTCTACATGTATGGCAGTATTTTGATCAAACTTGGCAAAAATGTTAACAAACACAAGACAATATGTCGCATACCATATTTAGGGGCATTGGTGACTGAGGGATCTAAGCCATGTATTTACAGATCTCAGTGTATTACACTGCATAGGGCAAGAAAGTTTGTCAATTTGCTTGCCGAAGGTTGATACTTTCTCTAGGTATTCAGGTTCCCTCATCCATTTCCTTAAACAGAGGAATTTTAATTGGGGTGTGTAACACCATTTTCCAACTCCCTCAACATACCAAACTTAGTTGTGTAGGTCAAAAGTCATGGTCATAAGGTCAGTTCTAAAATTAGGCACATGTGGATATTATTTGGAATCAGTGTTTTTGTCTCTGCAGAGTCTGCTTTTGTTTTAAAAATGGAAAAAAAAGCATATGCTAATGTATTTTTTCATGAAAACTTTTGGCTTATAAAATATATCTATATTAATTTTTTTTTAAATTTTAATCTTTTAAAATAAAAAATTTCTATTTTTCTACTTCTCGGAAACCCCTTGGTACTTGACGTTGTGAGCTATTTCATTAACTTGCTATATATTTACCATCGTAAATTATTTTGATGATTCTCATCAAGGCTTCATATTAGGTTAAGTCTAATGATTTTTGTATTAATGGATCAGACAAAGAGTTTATTTTGAAAATGAACATTATAATGGAGACCAGATCATTTAGGATCTACAAATTATAGACTGCTTCCCCTATCTTGATTTTTTAAAAAAATATAAAAAATATATAAATTGGCATGATTTTAAGTCACTGTAACTATAGATGACTCAGAAATGTGAACAGAATATTCATGAATTTTTCCCATGAATTTATGGAAAAATATTTGCCATTTCCTCTAGGATGATTGATAGTTCAGATTGCCAATTTGTCTACATACACAGATATTCCACTCATGGGATTACCCTCCTTGACCATTTGTTTCAATCCAACTTAATGTTATTACCCTCAATAAAAATTAAAGGTCAAAGAGATTCTTCACACTGGCACTTACTGTTTCTATTCCACATTTCCAATTACAATTTTAATTTAAAGAATCATTTAGCAGAGGGTTGACCATGTGACCATTGGTTAATAGAATCATTTTGTGGAGGTTGACCATGTGACCATTGGTTTATAGAACATTTTGTGGAGGTTGAACATGTGACCATTGGTTTATAGAACATTTTGTGAAGGTTGACCATGTGACCATTGGTTTATAGAACATTTTGTGAAGGTTGAACATGTGACCATTGGTTAATAGAATCATTTTGTGGAGGTTGAACATGTGACCATTGGTTAATAGAACATTTTGTGGAAGTTGATCATGTGACCATTGGTTTATAGAACATTTTGTGAAGGTTGAACATGTGACCATTGTTTAATAGAACATTTTGTGAAGGTTGAACATGTGACCATTGGTTAATAGAACATTTTGTGAAGGTTGACCATGTGACCATTGGTTTATAGAACATTTTGTGAAGGTTGAACATGTGACCATTGGTTAATAGAACATTTTGTGAAGGTTGAACAATGTGACCATTGGTTTATAGAACATTTTGTGAAGGTTGAACATGTGACCATTGGTTAATAGAACATTTTGTGAAGGTTGAACATTTGACCATTGGTTTATAGAACATTTTGTGAAGGTTGAACATGTGACCATTGGTTAATAGAACATTTTGTGAAGGTTGAACATGTGACCATTGGTTTATAGAACATTTTGTGAAGGTTGAACATGTGACCATTGGTTTATAGAACATTTTGTGAAGGTTGAACATGTGACCATTGGTTAATAGAACATTTTGTGAAGGTTGAACATGTGACCATTGGTTTATAGAACATTTTGTGAAGGTTGAACATGTGACCATTGGTTAATAGAATCATTTTGTGGAGGTTGACCATGTGACCATTGGTTAATAGAATCATTTTGTGGAGGTTGAACATGTGACCATTGGTTAATAGAACATTTTGTGAAGGTTGAACATGTGACCATTGGTTAATAGAACATTTTGTGAAGGTTGAACATGTGACCATTGGTTTATAGAACATTTTGTGAAGGTTGAACATGTGACCATTGGTTAATAGAATCATTTTGTGGAGGTTGACCATGTGACCATTGGTTTATAGAACATTTTGTGAAGGTTGAACATGTGACCATTGGTTTATAGAACATTTTGTGAAGGTTGAACATGTGACCATTGGTTTATAGAACATTTTGTGAAGGTTGAACATGTGACCATTGGTTTATAGAACATTTTGTGAAGGTTGAACATGTGACCATTGGTTAATAGAATCATTTTGTGAAGGTTGAACATGTGACCATTGGTTAATAGAATCATTTTGTGGAGGTTGAACATGTGACCATTGGTTTATAGAACATTTTGTGAAGGTTGAACATGTGACCATTGGTTAATAGAATCATTTTGTGAAGGTTGAACATGTGACTATTGGTTAATAGAATCATTTTATGGAGGTTGAACATGTGACCATTGGTTAATAGAATCATTTTGTGAAGGTTGAACATGTGACCATTGGTTAATAGAACATTTTGTGAAGGTTGAACATGTGACCATTGGTTTATAGAACATTTTGTGAAAGTTGAACATGTGACCATTGGTTAATAGAACATTTTGTGGAGGTTGAACATGTGACCATTGGTTTATAGAACATTTTGTGAAGGTTGAACATGTGACCATTGGTTAATAGAATCATTTTGTGAAGGTTGAACATGTGACCATTGGTTAATAGAATCATTTTGTGGAGGTTGAACATGTGACCATTGGTTAATAGAATCATTTTGTGAAGGTTGAACATGTGACCATTGGTTAATAGAATCATTTTGTGGAGGTTGAACATGTGACCATTGGTTAATAGAATCATTTTGTGGAGGTTGAACATGTGACCATTGGTTAATAGAATCATTTTGTGGAGGTTGAACATGTGACCATTGGTTTATAGAATCATTTTGCCTTGGGTTTATCATGTGACCATTGGTTTTCAGAGTAATAAATCTGAAGATTGATCATGTGACCATTGGTTTTCAGAGTAATGAATCTGAAGATTAATCATGTGACCATTGGTTTTCGGAGTAATGAATCTGAAGATTGATCATGTGACCATTGGTTTTCAGAGTAATGAATCTGAAGATTGATCATGTGACCATTGGATTTCAGAGTAATAAATCTAAAGACTGATCATGTGACTATTGGTTTTCAGAGTAATAAATCTAAAGATTGATCATGTGACCATTGGTTTTCAGAGTAGTTTATCAGAAGATTGATCATGTGACCATTGGTTTTCAGAGTAGTTGATCTGAAGATTAATCATTTTATAATTGGTTTTGTATCTCCCACCTATTAAATTCTATGTAAAATTTTAAAAAAAATTATTTTTCACAGGTTCAGAATGAAAGAATTTCATCATTTTTAGGCTATAAAGAATCATTAAGCCTATGAATAATGGTGTGAACATTGGTTTATAGAATCATTAAGCCTAGGAATTATCAAGTGATCATTGGTTAATAGAATCATTAAGTATAGGAATGTGATCATTGGTTTGTTTTGTTTATGTTTAATATCAGCCTGCCTTTTTACGGATACTTAACCTACACAGAAAAACTCCTGCAGAATTGGTAATCCTTTCCATATTCCTAGTCTTTGGTTATGAAAATCTGATTTTTCTTCTAACTGACCAACTGACCAATCTTTATCAAAGTAAGCAAACTTTCAGGCCAAATTTTCAGCAGAATGTCTTCAGCCTTGACTGACCAGACAAAATATTTTGTTGGTATTCTATTTAGTATTGACTTGAACAATATTGCAAGCAAGTTTGTTTGTGTTATAAACTGTTGTTACTTAATTGGAAATGAGAGCAGATGTGTTACTGATCACTGAGAAATAACAAAGAAGAATACAAGAATATAAAGTACCGTAGTCGTTCCAAAAAATCAATTTATATAAAGTATTCATTCCAAAAAATCAATTTAGATAAAAAATGAAAGAAAATGTCAGATGTTGGCAATACAAGACATTTATATCAAATGGTAATGTTGCTGGAATCTCTTATTATACCAGATGAAATCAGGGTTTTGATAGTTTCAGAATGAGAATTTGAATTGATTTTAACTTATTTACAATTGAAATCTAATTTCTTTATAAGAATTTTGTATAATAGAAGCTTTTAGAGATTTTATTTTTTTTTTTGTTTTTGGTTTAATTTGTTATTTATATTTATATTTTCAAGTTTTTTTTATTGCTTTGTGTATAGACTTGCAAAGAACATGTAACTTTGACAAATAAGCAAAAGGAAAAAAAATTAAAAAAATAAATAAATAAAAAAGTAAAAATACAGCATCTGTAGTGAGACTGCAGACACTATACAGACTGCAGCAGCTATACACAGACTGTAGCAGCTATACAGCGATTGCAGCAGATATACATTGGACTACAGCAGATATGCAGAGACTGCAGCAGCTATACAGAGACTGCAGCAGCTATACAGACTGCAGCAGCTAAACAGAGACAGTGGGAGCTATACAGAGACTGCAGCAGCTAAACAAAGAATACAACAGCTATACAGAGACTGCAGCAGCTATACACTGGACTGCAACAGCTATACAGAGACTGCAGCAGCTATACAGAGACTGCAGCAGCTACATAGAGACTGCAGCAGTATACAAAGACTACAACAGCTATACAAAGACTGCAGCAGCTGTACAGAGACTGTGACAGCTATACAGAGACTGCAGCAGCTAAACAGAGACTGTGACAGCTATACAGTGACTGCAGCACCTATACAAAAACAACAACAGCTATACAGAGACTTAGCAGCTATACAGTGATTGCAGCAGCTATACAGAGACTGCACTAGTATACAAAGACTAAAATAGCTATACAGAGACCAAGCAGCTATACAGGGACTGCAGCAGCTATACAGAGACTGCAGCAGTATACAAAGACTACAACAGCTATACAAAGACTGCAGCAGCTGTACAGAGACTGTGACAGCTATACAGTGACTGCAGCAGCTATACAGAGACTGCAGCAGTATACAAAGACTACAACAGCTATACAGAGACTGCAGCAGCTGTACATAGACTACAACAGCTATACAGAGAAGCTGTACAGAGACTGCAGCAGCTGTACATAGACTATAGCAGCTATACAGACTGCAGCAGCTACACAGAGATAGTGGGAGCTATACAGAGACTGAAACAGCTATACAGGGACTAAGCAGCTATATAAAGACTACAAAAGCTATACAGGGACTAAGCAGCTATACAAAGACTACAACAGCTATACAGAGACTAAGCAGCTATAGAGACTGCAGTAGCTATACAGGGACTAAGCAGCTATACAAAGACTACAACAGCTATACAGAGACTAAGCACCTATACAAAGACTACAACCACTATACAGAGACTAAGCAGCTATACAGAGACTGTAGCAACTATACAAAGACTACAACAGCTATACAGAGACTGCAGCAACTGCACAGAGACTGTGGCAGCTATACAGAGACTTCAACAGCTTTACAGAGACTAAGCAGCTATAGAGACTACAACAGCTATACAGAGACTAAGCAGCTATAGAGACTACAGCAGCTATACAGAGACTAAGCAGCTGTACAAAGACTACAACAGCTATGCAGAGACTAAGCAGCTATAGAGACTGCATAAGAGTAACAGCTATACAGAGACTAAGCAGCTATAGAGACTGCAGCAGCTATACAGAGACTAAGCAGCTGTACAAAGACTACAACAGCTATACAGTGACTAAGCAGCTATACAGAGACTGCAGCAACTATACAGACTGCAGCTGCTGAATAGAGACTGTGGCAGCTATATAGAGACTGTGGCAGCTTTACAAAGACTATAATAGCTATACAGAGACTTAGCAGCTACACAGAGACTAAGCAGCTATACAGAGACTGCAGCAGCAATACAAAGACCACAACAGCTATACAGAGAATGCAGCAACTGCACAGAGACTGGGGCAGCAATACAGAGACTGTAGCAGCTTAACAATGACTACAACAGCTATACAGAGACAGTGGCAGCTATACAAAGACTTTAGCAGCTGTACAAAGACTACAACAGCTTTACAGAGACTAAGCAGCTATAGAGACTACAGCAGCTATACAGAGACTAAGCAGCTTACAAAGACTACAACAGCTATACAGACTAAGCAGCTTTAGCGACTGCAGCAGCTATACAGAGACTAAGCAGCTATAGAGACTGCAGCAGCTATACAGAGACACAGCTAAAGAGATTGCAGCAGCTATACAGAGACTAAGCAGCTGTACAAAGACTACAACAGCTATACAAAGACTAAGCAGCTATAGAGACTGCATAAGAGTTACAGAGACTTAACAGCTATACAGAGACTGCAACAGCTATACAAAGACTACAACAGTTATACAGAGACTGTAGGAACTATACAGACTGCAGCAGCTACACAGAGACAGTGGCAGCTATAAGGAGACTGTAGCTGCTATACAGAGCAGGTGAATTATATCTTCTTTTGACAGCTCTTGTTTTATTTCCAATAAAAAGTTAAAAATCAGTGCACCACATCGCTATAAGACCATTACTTCACAAAAAAACTTCACCAAGTGTTACTGAAAGACCAGTTTCCATTGGCAGTGAAAGTGCACAGAAAGACATGTTCAATTGTTTTATGGAAAGAATAAAATCAAGTGTATCATAAATATCAATGGGGAATATCAATGTCATGCATCAAGGATAGACCAGTGGCATTTGTTATGGATAGAGTAGTGCCATGTGTCACAGATAGATTTATGCACCATGTCATGAAAAAACAGTCTCATGCATGTTACAGAAAGACAAATACCTCATGTCTAGGGAAAAAACCCAATCCTTGCTGCTTATTGCAATAAATAACTGACAAGGTTAAGCAGTATTCATACAGTGTCATGGAAGAAAACCCTTGCTGCTACATACAAAAAGAGGATAAGGATAAGAAAAGTAATTTTTCAGATGCTTTGCCTATGGATTTAGGGAAATAGATTTTTACTTGGAAGTAAATTCCATTTCACTTACTCTTGCTGAAGACAAAATGTCAGTTCTACAGTTGATCTAATATTGATGATATATGATGGAGAAAAAGATATGGTAAATGTACATATAATCCTATTTACTTACAAAAAGATCATTATATGCTTCTTAGTTTTCAGATTTCAGTAACTGCGTTTTTTTTTTTTAAATAAGGAGTTGTCATCATAAAAAAAGTTAACTGAATTAAATCAGTAAATCAATAACAGTCAGGATTTCTGTCACAAGACTGTCAAAGTACGGGAATACTTGATTCTTATCAAAGAGCTAATAACATCAAGTTTTTGTTGAAATATGATCGTAGAAACGGGGGAAATTTCATTTATAGGGAAGCATCAAAGATATAATTAAGTGTCTGGAAGTTGGAAACATCACATTGTCCAACCAAATGAAATGAGAAAGAAATTAATTTAATTATTCAACTTGGCCAGAAAACAGTCTTGCTCGAATTTTGTCAGTTGTTTTGGTGTATTGTTGTTTACAACTGTTGAGAACCTGATTGAAAACCACAAATGAATTTAATACGAAGGCTCTATTAAAGATGGAAGCCAGGTTCAATTTAGTCTGTTGGTGGGTTGTATTTAGACTTTTTTTCAGTTTTTTTATGTTTTGTAGTTTGTATTAAACTCAAACATTAATCGAACCCTTGTTTATTTTGTTTATATTGATATCTGTGGTTCTAACATGTCATTGGACTAGACTTTGTTGATTATTTTTTGAGTATGAGTGGACCAACCAAAAATGACAAAGATTGAATCACTTTGTGTCATTTGTTTTGGCACAAGCTAACCATAATAAGACAAAATGTTTTCAGACATGCAGTTGAATTAGTTTAATTTAAGCTTAATTTCTAGCCTGTTTGAATCGCAAAATGTCAATAGTATATATATATATATATATATATATTTGTTTCAGGTCTGAATGAAAATTGCAGATGTCTGGCCTCTTGACTATTACCATGTTCAAAATGACCCATGCAATTTTTTAAACCCATTTAAAAAAGTAATATTTTCATTTGCCTTGTGATATTCCCATTTCTCCAAGCTTCAGAGTCATTGCGTTTATATAAGTTATGAATCACAAATGCCATGTGACTTCTTGCATGAATACATAAAAAAATCAATACACAATCTGGAACTACAATATCATAGGTAAATATTTTCTCTTCATTGCCTACCACTGTTTCTTTTGAATGAAACATTAAAATATAGATCCAAGGTCCTTGTGCAAATTGCAGATTTTAAGATAAAATAAATACTTGGGGTATGACTTTTTTAAAATTTGGGGCTAAACCTGTGATGGGCTGTATTTAACGAAGATGTGATGCTTCACAATGCTAGTATGTAACTATCATTTCCAGTGGGTGTGGAATCCCATTGTTTGGTATTTTCCAGTATAAATGGTATTATTCCAGTAATGTTTTCCATTATCAGAGAAAGTGATATCATGGTTCTATAATACCAACTTTAAACAGACAAAAAATAATTTCATGAGAAGCTTATTTGTTCCTTTATTTTTTGTAATATTCATATTGTTATAATAAACTTAATATGTCTGCATGTTTTTTTTTTCTTTTTTTCTTTTTTTGGTATAATGTAATACCAATACTAAGATATTCATAAATGTACATTTACTAATACAAATATAAATTGTAAAGCATAAGTGACTGCATCAGTACATTGATGTGACTTTAGGGCTCAACTGCATTGTCCACAGAATGATAATAAGGTGAACACAAACCATGAAATGGTGAAACTCTACTTTGTGAATTTTGAAGGGGCATAACTCAGTTTCAAAATTCAATTACCTATCACCCCATTTTGAATATTAAAATTTCAGTTTACGCTGTATTTTTTTATAAGACAATGTTTTCGAGTGCAAATTAGGTCACTAGGTCAAAGCTAAAAGATCAAGGTCATAAATAGAATTCAGTTCTCTTGATTTAAAGAGGCACTGTTTGTTCAATTTATCTCAAACTTAATCAGCTTATTCCTTGTGACAAGACAATGCATGGGATTGCAAATCGGGTCACTAGGTCAAAGGTCAAGGTTACAGTAACTTTAAATAGAAATTCAGTTTCCATGTATTTGTCAAATAATCTCAAAATTGGTCAACTTGTAATGACATATTGCATGGGATAACAAATCAGGTCACTAAAGTCAAAGCTCAAGGTCACAGTTACTATACAAATTTAGTTTTCATGCATTTAAAGGGGCACAGTATGTCTGTTTCATCTCGAGTTTCTCCAGAATTATTAATTATAAACTGATGTAGGAAAAGTATGATTCCAACAAAATCACACATCATAGATAGTGACAAGCGTATATTGTCCTGCTTGGCAGTGCTCTTGTTAAATAAGATAAATGTCATAATTTAACTTTTATTAATATTTTGCATTATTTGTTTTACATGTAAATTGAAATTTAAAAAAAGAAATGTGCCTCAGACTGAATTCTAAAGAGAATGTCCTCAGTATATTACAGAAATAAAATCATTTTTATGCATGTGTGAAATAAAAATCCCTTCATTATAATTATTATTTAAATTTTAATTTCAGTCTCTATGTTATGTTAGATTTTGTTAATTGTATACTGGTATGCATATATGACTATAATTCTTGCTCATCAGCATCCATACTTTTATTAATGCTTCAGTGTTTTGCACTAGAAGCTTGAAGCTATGGTTATTTATCATTTCTTAGTTTATCTGTGAAAACAAATTTCTAGATGTCGTTTTTCTGTCTCTTTTTGAATATTGATGTCCCAGATGTGTCAAGTCTCTATGTAATTATTGTCTTTCTAGAATATGCATGGCTTCATGGCGCCGTAAACTTTGATATTAAAAATGTTGACGATTTCTGTATATATGCTTCATTCCGCTATTTTTCAGATTAGCTTTGACTGTTGATAAATGTTATCTGTGCCTTAAATCTTCCTAAAAGCTAATTAAATCCAGGTAAACGGCAGGTAAAATAATATAAAAATTTATATCTCAATAGATAATTGAAAAGAAAAAAAATATAATATGAAGTAATAGCATCTAAAACCAATATTGTAAAGGGAAATGAAATAGATTATCAATACGTTTCTCTCTCTCTCTCTCTCTCTCTCTCTCTCTCTCTCTCTCTCTCTCTCTATATATATATATATATATACCCATTAATTATCCCAATTTTTTGGGTCACGTAAGTGGTTGATTTGACTTTTTTTCATTTCTAATCTTTGTTACATGCATAAATTTTATTAATTAATGAAATAAAACCTAAGTTTAATACAGCTGTTTTAAAAAATGTTTTATTTTGTATCTCAATATTTTGATCCATTTTGTTGTTATCAAAACTATGCTCCCTTTACAAATGTGATACTGTATTCAAAACATGCTGAAAATATTAAAATTATGTTGATTTAAATATCTCGTAAATAAAAAATAACTCGGCCCCAGTTTCACAATCATTCCTTAACTAAGATTTTCCTTAACTTAAATGCAGATGCTATAAGCTTGAAGTGATCTTCAAAATGACACCTTAAATTACTGAATATCTTGATAATTAACAAAATTATGAAGATTACAAATTTGTCATGTTTAAGTTAAGGAAAATCTATAATAGTTCAGAAATGATTGTGAAACCGGGGCCAGGTCTTTTTAATACAGATTATCTCTATATGGAAAGTAATAAAATGATGTTGATTTAAATATCAGAATAAATGAAAGTAAGCTGGTCTTTTTACTCAGGTGATCTCTAAGGAAATTAAAACTGCTCTTGTGATGGATTGAATATTGTTATTATTAGAATTATTACCTGTAATTACAATTTTAATACAGGTAGGTTGATATATTACATCAGAAATAAATCACAGAAATTTTCTATAAATTTAAAATAATCATAATTAAAGTTCACCTGTCTACCTTTGATTTACTTGTCTTTAATCTTAAGTACTATTGGTCCATAAATTCTCATTACAGTCCGTAACTGGTTGAGATTAAATGCATCATGGGATAGATTAAACAAATACATTTGGAAAAGTTAATATGTTTTCAATATTACAAGCATCAAGGAATGTATCAACAATTTTGGATATAGCTAATTAAATCAAATTAATAAATCGTTTTTTGTGATCATTTTCTATTTATTAAGTTATAGGATTTAATTATAGCGCAAGCTTTTAATCGTTGGGAGTTTCTATGTGTTACAATACAGACAATGATGTAACTCAAAATCAATTGATTTTTACGACATTCTTATCATATATTCTTCCTTATTTATGTGGTTTACAGTAAGAAACTTTCTTAATAGAATGGGAATCATTGTGATAAATGACAAGAATATCTCCTATAAAGTCACCTGAAAGTTTTTTTTTGGATGTGTTAAAAAAAAAAAAAAGACAAGTTACTTGATGAGTAAAGAGTTAGAGTGTCTTTTGAGTTCGTGGTTTATTTATTGACCAATTGTGCATCTTACATTGACAACAGATTTGTTATAGTGGGAATGACAATGAATTACTAATGTGGTTAAATTAAAAACACGTTCAATAACTTGGTATTTGCAAATTTAGAGGAAGAAAACAATCTTTTAGAGAAATAGTTTATCGTAGTGTCAAGATGGATTATGTTCATTTAAGGAATGAATGTGTTTTTATATTTATCGTAAATAGTATTTCTATTATTTTTATTATTACAAAGTGAATATAGTGATTATTTTATTGAAAATGTGATGATTATTATAAGATCTATACGAATTAAGGCTGCAGATCGATTTAGCAAATTCAAGAATGGATTATGCAGAATTAACGAGACTTTCAAGTGTTACCCGTGAAAGATCTGTGTCAAGTACAGAAAAAGAGGAAGAAGTTTTGTATCGTCAAAACAGCATGGGTGGCACCTGTTCCTCATATTATAATCGTAAAAAGTGCATTGTACGATTGGATGGGGCTAGGTATACTATAGGTAATTCAGTTTCTCTTTATTTACTAGTATCTATTTATTTATTTATTTATTTGTTTATTTATTTATTTATATTTACAATTTGCTTCGCAGTTCATCAGATTTGCTAGTTTTAAAATCTGGTTCATTCCTTGATAACCCAGGAAAAAATGACAGTCAATTCTTAATTTTTTTTTATTTTTATTATTTTTTTTTTGGCCTTTTTTTTTTTTAATAGCCTCCCTTGGTTTATTTCTTTATCACTTAAAAAATCGAACAAATATTAAGAGTTAAATGACAATTGTATTTTATTTTTGTTGTACAGTTATCTTATAGAAACCAACAACTTTTTTCTTGTGTACACAAGTTATACATTATATATGAAAACCAGAGACCAGCAAAATTTAATGTTAAGAGAAAGTAGGTCACTGTGACTTTTATATGAAACATATAATAAAATCTGTCTAAACAAAACAGCTTTGAAACTAAATTTTGGCTTTGAATATACAGATTTTTAGTTTATTTAAACCAATGTTGAGTTTGCTTACCTTAAATTTTGTAAATTTTGACAATATACAATAATTGCCCTCTAGGTATGTGGACATCCAGAATTGTCACCCTTCAGAAGTATTGTCATCCGAGGGCATCACTCGAGGGTGACAATACTTCTGAAGGGTGACAATTCTGATTGTCCACATACCTAGAGGGCAATTATTATTTTATTATACTGAAACAAAGCTTATGTGAAATAACACAATGTCCACATACCGTTTTGTGTTTTCTGCATCTTTACCCTGCATAATTAATTGCAAGTCCGCCTCTGACGAACTGCCAAAACGACTAGTCGCCATTTTTGTTGTTTACCAAATGACAACAGCCAAGTTTTACGAGTTATCTCCCTTATGCCGGGTTGTCAACGGGTGACAATAGTATTATCACATGGCTGTGCCAAGAAGGGAGAGGTTGTCACATGCTGATGGTAATTTTGTGGGAAATATCTCATTTGTTACATGTCATGTAATTGGAATCCATCCAATAAATATATATGTTTTAATATATATGGGGTATAATATTTTTTGAAACTTAAATAAACATTTTTGTCAGAAATGGATGTTATAAACTTGAGGTTATTCTCAAATTGAAACCTTAATTTTCTAAAAAATTAAATAATTAACAAAATTATTTAAATGTCAAACTTAACAGATTTAAGTCAAAGAAAATCTTGTTAAGGAATGAATGTGAAATCATAGCCAGTTGGGATAGGTGGATGGTTATTAGCATGGTTATTATATTTCTCAGGGTTTAATTTTAAAGGTTTTTCCATTGTATATTTACTCAGGGTTCAGTTTTTACAGGTTCCACTGTAGTTCAGTTTATACAGGTGTATTATATTTACTCAGGGTTCAGTTTTTACTGGTTCCACTGTAGTTCAGTTTATACAAGTGTATTATATTTACTAAGGGTTCATTTTTTACTGGTTCCACTATAGTTCAGTTTATACAGGTGTATTATATTTACTCAGGGTTCAGTTTTTACTGGTTCCACAGTAGTTCAGTTTATACAGGTGTATTATATTTACTAAGGGTTCATTTTTTACTGGTTCCACAGTAGTTCAGTTTATACAGGTGTATTATATTTACTCAGGGTTCAGTTTTTACTGGTTCCACTGTAGTTCAGTTTATACAGGTGTATTATATTTACTCAGGGTTCAGTTTTTACTGGTTCCACTGTAGTTCAGTTTATACAGGTGTATTATATTTACCCAGAGTTCAGTTTTTACAGGTTCCACTATAGTTCAGTTTATACAGGTGTATTATATTTACTCGGGGTTCAGTTTTTACTGGTTCCACAGTAGTTCAGTTTATACAAGTGTATTATATTTACTCAGGGTTAAGTTTTTACTGGTTCCACAGTAGTTCAGTTTATACAAGTGTATTATATTTACTCGGGGTTCAGTTTTTACTGGTTCCACAGTAGTTCAGTTTATACAGGTGTATTATATTTACTCAGGGTTAAGTTTTTACTGGTTCCACATAAGTTCAGTTTATACAGGTGTATTATATTTACTCAGGGTTCAGTTTTTACTGCTTCCAAAGTAGTTCAGTTTATACAAGTGTATTTTATTTACTTAGGGTTCAGTTTTTACTGGTTCCACAGTATTTCAGTTTATACAAGTGTATTATATATACTTTGGGTTGTTTTCACAGGATCCACTGTAGTTCAGTTTATACAGGTGCATTATATTTACTCAGGGTTCAGTTTTTACTGGTTCCACAGTAGTTCAGTTTATACAAGTGTATTATATATACTTGGGGTTGTTTTTACAGGATCCATTCTAGTTCAGTTTATACAAGTGTATTATATTTACTTGGGGTTGTTTTCACAGGATCCACTGTAGTTCAGTTTATACAGGTGTGATTTAAACTTGAGGGAATATGGTTTAAAAGTTTGATTGCATGATTTTATTACTTTGCATACTGGTAGCATTATACAGTAAGAAAATAAAATACACAGCTTTTTAAAATCCCATTGGGAATTTTTTAAATGTATTTCATAAATAAACATTACTTTTAGAAAGTTAAGTGCTGAAATAATCCACAAGATAAAAGACTTTTACACATAATATTTGTTATATTGAACTCCCATCATGTATTAATTATCGATACATGACATAAGGGAGATAATTCATTAATAAGAGATATTGTTACACATGATAAATACTGGAAAACAACATTCATCAAGACTTCTGTCTTTTTATAGAATGATTATATTGCAAAAGATGTCATGGTCTATGACCAGGAAGTTTTTGTTTTACCATGAAATTTCTAGTCACTTGTCCAAGATTACTGGGTTTAGGTAGATTCCTATGGCCAAATATTTTCAAAGTACATCTTTGGTTTTTAAGAACAAAGATAGAGGAAAGGGTTTTTCTTTCTTTGTTCCTTTTTTTTAAAATCACACACACACACACACACACACACACACACACACACACACACACACACACACACACACACACACACACACATATTACAACAAGCCATTTGTGGGTCTCCTTATTGTGTTGTAGAATTTTAGGGCTATTTCAGAAATCAATCATTTCTTATTTAATGTATCCATAACTAACTATTTTCTTATCATGCAGAGTTCATGTTAAGGTTTTTGTAGATTGTAGTGGGTATTGAGCTGATTTTTCAAATGATAATGTCCTTTTTTCTTAGCCATCGGAAATATAAAAGGTTTTTATATGATATCGTGCCACACTGTTATTAATCCTATTTCATATTTATCTTGTTACAGATACCATCTGCTTGGTAAAATTAATCTCTCATCTGATTGGTAGCAGATCTCGGAAACTTGACTACAAAACCTCACTAGAATAATTCCTGATTTATGTCTTTGTTTTAAACTCTTCCTAATCAGTTTTTAAAGAAAATGAAGAATAATTTAGGTCATTCTATTTTTTATCGTTTTCTAAGATGCAAAAAATTGCTCAGAAAAAAAATACAATTTATAAAGGTGAGATTATGTGTATCAGAAGACATTTTCTTGAAGTCAGATAAAACTCGTGTCATTTATGGGTAATATAATTTCTATAAAGCAGACACTGCTTAACATGTTGGCAAGGAGATTTATTGAACAGGAGTTTACGTCACAATCAAGAATATATAGAGATGTCCCCAGCTATATAGGTGAAGTGGCAATTTTTAACTTTGCATATTGCTTTGTATGTTGGAGATCGAGGGTTCCAACCCTGGCTGGGTCTGACCAAGACTTAAAAATTGGTAGTGGCTGTTCTTTAACTCGGCTTTTAGAAATGAAAGTCACAGGGTCCTTGGAATGAGACACTAAAAAGATGACGCCAGTATCACAGCAAGCATGGCCTATTAAAGAACCCTCCCTGCACATTGCCCTTACTGCACTTCAAAGGTCAAAATTACTGCAACTTTACCTATAGCTGATGATGTTTTGGTTAAACCCTGCCAAGGTTGTTAAAGCAAGGACAAACTTTCTCACTCTAGGATCTGGCAATTTGGGATACCTAGTACTTAGGCAATGAAAGGTGTTGTGAAAGATGTGATATATTGGTACATGCTTTAGACCACTCGGCCACCAAGGCCCCCTATCTGTCAAAGAACTCTGATCAAAAAATGTCCAAATCAGACACAGATGTTATCACATATATATGAATATTTCTAGTATGTTTTTTCACCAGACATTTTACAGTAAACCATGTTTTTTAACAAATCAGAAATCCTTATAGTGACTTTATTCTGTTAGAACAAAACTACCAATGAGGACTTTTTCCCTGCCGAAACAAATTTGCTTTTATAATATGACATATAATCTTATATCCTTCCTACAGGGAAGGTTAAATAAAAGCCTGCTGTTAAATCCAATTTTACAAAGTTCCAGACTGCCACAAATATATACATGTACATACTGTCTGCAAATGAATTCGTTTAAGAAATCCTTCATTTATTTGTTGAAATGTCATATCTCGTTCTGTGACACAGCTGCAAAGATTATTTGGTGGCCTGTGTCAAGCATCAAGAATCTAGAAACAGTCAGATCTGTAATAACCCTAATGATACTTTTAACCATAATTCACTATAAATAGTTACATTTCCCGGTAATTGGATTAATAAAACTCTTTAACAAACGCATTTTAAATAAAATTATTGTTGTTTCATAATTTATCACCCAGCTAAATTGAACATTATAACAATATTAGTATTGCCTTTTTGTTTATTAAGGATTTAAAAGCACAATTAAAATTGTTGTAATTGCTTGTAAATCATAGATAGAAAAAGTGAAATAGATTTAATTATGTAATAAGTTAATAGATATATGTGTAAAATGTCAGTTTATTTGAACTCTTTCATTTAAACCGGTTTTTGAGTCTTTAGATGTTTTGTTGATGCTGATTGAGATATAGTTCTGAATTTAATGCTTTAAAGGGAAAACACAATTTAGCAAAATGGTGTTTTATGCTGGGTGAAAAATACCTGGAAAACCGTAAGCTTTCACCAAGCTAACAAACTAACAAACTTCCTTACAATAGGATCTGCTGGAAATGGGTTCAGATCTAATTGATATGAAGGGAATGTGATTCATGGCTCGAACAACTCAGCTATTGAAACAAATAGTTAGAGGGTACAGTGGTCATCAATTCAGCTATTAAAACAAATAGTTAGAGGGTGCAGTGGTCATCAACTCAGCTATTGGAACAAATAATTAAAGGGTACAGTGGTCATCACCACTACTTGGTACTCCAGTTTGTAATTTGTTTTGACAACTTATATTTGTCAAAAGACATATTTTTCTACCCTTTGTTTTGTAAAAAGGTTGTTTTTATCTCTTCTTTGTTTGGCAAATGATTTTTGTCAAAAAGATGTTTTACGAAGTTTTACAAATGAATGAATGAATGAATAAATGCATTAAAAAACACGGAATTGCATGAATGGGCAGATGGAAGGATAGAGACTCAAGTTTAATATCCCCTATTTTTGAAATGCCAGGATGAATAAGTGAATGGTGAAATTTCTAGAAATCTAAGCTCAGCATTAGTTAACAAGCTATTTTGAAAATTACATACCTCTGTATTAGATAAAAAAAAATTTAATTGTTTTCATGTTCTGCCTTTCAAAGAAAGAGGGTGATATAAAATTTGAGTTTCTGTCCCTCCTTCCTGCTGTCTGTCTGTCAGTTTGTCCAATTTCTTGTCTGGAGTAATTCTTCTGAACTATTCATCACAACTTAATGAAACTTGGTACAAAGCATCAATGGGGATGGGAGATGTGCATATCATTATTTTAAGTTGGTTTGTGAATGTCCTTAAAGTTTTTGCCCCTTGAAGTTTTCAATAGGAAATTCTTGTCTAAAGTAGTTTCTCCAAACTTATTCATCACAACTTAATGAAACTTGACACAAAGCATCAACAGGGATAGGAGATGTGCATATAATTATTCTAAGTTGGTTTGTAAATTTCATTAGAGTTATGACCCTTCTAAGTTTTTAATATGAAATTCTTGTCAGAAGTAATTCGCCATGTAATTTGTGTGATTGTCAAGAACTCTGCCTGAGATTGTTTCATATAAAATTTGTGTTTTTTCCCCAGAACAGTAGTAAGTAGACATTTTAAAGAGAAGAAAAAAAATGAAGGAAAGAAAACAGTTGCATGATTCTGTAATTTTTGAATAATGAATACTAATTCTTGTTAACACATTGAGGGCTGGTTTTATTGTTCTCTATAAGATTGTCACATCACTTTTGATGCAGTCTGGTAAGATTTGTATCTCTCATCCATTAAACTTGATTTTTTTTTTTAATTTAATGTCAGAGAAATGTTCAAAATAGCTATTTCATCATTTTAGGGTTATTTCATTCAAAATTAAAATTTTATTGGTGGGTATAAATTAAAATTCTTCTTAAGATGAAATAGGTAAATTTAATTGCCCCTGTATAAAGAGTATTTGCTTTATAATAACAACTTTGTTGGCCATTCTGAAGAAGACACCTGTTTGAAGTTTGCATTTGGTAATATAATTTCTAGATAAAAGTAATTTTCTTTTTAAAACTTTGGTAATTATAGGAAGTTGGAAATTTATTAATGATTTGGAATATTTTAAGTAGAACAAGGGTTCTTAAAAATCTGGTAAATCTTAACATAACTGTCATTTAAGGGAGATAATGCTTTTGAAATATTACAAAACCTATGACTAAGGGAGATAACTCTTGGATTCTTGTCTATCTCATTATATACATAATTGAAAAGGCTGATCAGATGTGTTTTTAAAAATGTACACCAAGTAAAAAATAAAATAAAAATCATGATATTGTATTACTTAATATACATGATACAGCTGTGTCAAATTTATGTAATAAAACTTACTGATAATTCTGATAAAGGTCAAATGCAAGGTGCCTGTCAGGCTGATGGAAACTGTTGGGGGAAAATTTTCCAGGAAATTACACTTGTCAGGGAGTATACATGAGCATATCTCACTAAGGTTTGATAGCATTTTGTATTTTATTTTATTGGATATATACATATTTACTACCAAATTACACAGAGGTTCAGATAAATATGAAGATGGGGAAATTAAAAAATCATTAGACTAAATGTGTTGTTGATGTTGCTGCTGTGGAATGGTAATCATCTAACAATCAGCATTACTGCTGTCCCAGCAATCAATGAAAAAAATATAATTCATATTTACAAATATACTAGCTGTAATAAGTAAGATGAAGCCGAGAAAAGAAAAAAAAAATTTAGATTTTCAGATATAATATTTAGAGAGATGCTTTTGATTTTGAAAGTGCTTAACAACTATTGCCTCTTGGGAAATTAAAATAAATAATACAAAGGTCTATTTTATTGATGCAGTTATATTTTAATTTCTAAAACAATTTAAATAGTTGTTATTTATGTGGCAGGCTTAATAGATGGTCAGGTAACTAATCTAGTAGTGCATACAACTATTAAGGTTTCTGGATTTGATTCCTGATTTGGCAGCTATAATTTTTTTCCCCCTTTCCAGCTGTCCAGTCACATTTGACCCTTGGGATTGTCTATCAGGTGGTGTCCAGTTAATTTAATAAGGGAAGTAGGAAGAGAGGATTGTGACAGGCTAAGCTCTATAGGTGATTGCTAAACTCAGATTTTAGAAGGTTCTTGGTTTAAATACCAGTTTGTCATCCGCTTTGTCCCCAATTATGTTACAGTTCATTGTCATCTTTGGCTAAATACAATTTCCAAGGGAAAGATTGGTGGTGGGATGCAGATGGGGAGGGTGGTGGTGGAGGTGGATAGGCCTGACTTAAAGATTTGATTTCTTCCAGCAGCAACAAAATGTATTTGCATATACCTAAATATTGCAATGTAAGATCAGATTAGACTGATCATGTTCTTGAGAAATGTGCCCAGAATAAATTGTCATGATTTGTAGATCTGCGAATCTGTTAAGCGCAGTAAATGAATTTTTTCATTTTATGGATTTTAACATCAGTCTGAACTTTATTAATCCAACATGAAAAATATCATGGAAAATAACCAGATCAGATATTGCAAACTAATCTTAATATT
This sequence comes from Tegillarca granosa, assembly GCA_029721355.1. Taxonomy (NCBI): domain Eukaryota; kingdom Metazoa; phylum Mollusca; class Bivalvia; order Arcoida; family Arcidae; genus Tegillarca; species Tegillarca granosa. The sequence goes on along the minus strand of CM056597.1, from coordinate 29,917,721 downwards.
TGATGATATCGGCACTTTTTAAAAAAAAGCATGCTGAGGAGCTCTGATTTAATGCCAGTTTTTTAAGTAGTGAGTTCTTTCCTTTGAAATATTTTGTCAAGAGATATGATTGTTTGAGATAATTTTTACAGCATACACAAGTTAATATCTTTGTATTCTCACAATTAAGATACAATATAGTTTAAGTTTTAATGAAACATGAGAAAAGTTTTGTGATTAAATAAAGTGTCCTATTTTTCAAAGGCAGGAGATCTTAAATATAAGGTTCATTTTTGTTTTTTGTTTTTTTGTTTTTTTTTGTTTTTTTTTTAAAATACATTTTTATCTTAACCTAGAGAGTAGACAATAAATTAGTATACAATTAAGATATGATTCTGTTAAAGTTTTAATGAAACACAAGAAGAGATTTATAATTGAATTAAGTGTCCTATCTTTCATAGGCAGGAGATCCTATATATTAGGTTTGTTTTTGGCTTTTTATTTTAAAAAGTTCTTATCTTAACCTACAAAAATGTACAAGAAATTAATATATTACCCCTACGATAAAGTCACTTCAAAAATAGACACACTGATATTGTATTTCTGTTTAAGTAAACACAGCATATCAAACAAATGATTATCATGCTGAGGCAGGTCTGAGCAGGTGCTCACTGAATGAATGGAGTAGAATAATGGTGTTTTATGCCCCAATCAAGATTGTTTTGCTTATATTAAGGGGGTCAGTTTTGGAATGGTTGGGAAGATTGGAGCACAGGTCTTTGACAAGAAAACTGACTTTTTTCTCACCAGGATCTGACCAAGTGGGTTTAAAACCTCGGCAATGAGAGGCACTATGTTCACTAAGACACTGCTTCAACTGTTTGGTCATTGAGCCCCCAAAATTGCTATTAAAGGGTTAACATTCTCATTGTTTTCTATTAGATTTTTAACTTACACAACAACAACAACCAAAAAAAAAAAAAAAAAAAAAAAAAAAAAAAAAAAATTAAATAAAAAAAAAAAAAAAAAAAAAAATTAACACTTTAACACTTCCAACATTCTCTGAAAAATTGGGACTTTTTTAAGGAAAAATAAAACTGTCAACAAAACAAAACAAACAAAAATAAATAAATAAATAAAATAATTACCAGTAAAAGGTTTAACAGCTGATGATACATCTCTTAAACATTAAAAAAAAATTTCTTTGTAAAAAAAAAGCAAATGTTATATTTATATCTGACCAGACGATCAGCTGATATGAATCATTTTTAGTTGTCTGTGTAAACAAACATTTTCAAAGTTGTAGATAGTTGCATCTCAGACAGAATTAACTTACTTTGAACAAAAGATTATTTTTACGAACAGAGAGGAATCTCTGTGATGTATTGTCACGTACGTCACAAGCATTTGGCAAGGAAATCGTAGATATCTTTAAAATTGGATAGGGATACAGGGTGACAGAGATGTTCATAGATGGGGGCAAGTAAACCCAAAACAGGGAAATGTTAAACGAAACATTTTTCCTAATGTCAGTGAAGAAATTCAATTTTTTTTTAAATCGGACAAGCTATGTCACCGCTATGTCAAATCCTTTGGCAATATATGTGGAATATAGTACGGTAGTTTGCGGGTGATAAGTACGTGCTGAGGGTTACCGCACAATGATGAATGTATGTGGTATTGAAAATAAAATTTATACATGGATTCTGTGGAGAAACTTTTGGTGGAAAGGATACAATGCGGCGCAGCGGAAGAATACATGAACAGTTTATGTAAACAAAGACCTATTTTCGCAACATTTTCGCGGATATCCCATAATTTAAACGGTCTCTTTGGATTGGATGAATTATATGACGTGTCATTTCTTTGTAGCATTCGTTTTGGCGAGAAGAGTGAACCACAGTAAATAAAGCAATATTTTTTTAACATTACCCGAAGTTTGAGCGTGTAAGTAAAAGTATAGGTTGCGGAAAGTGCTGTAAAGAAATCATGTCTTACATGCACGATAGCAAATGTCATGTTTATAGGAATGTATTTGTTTTCATTCGTTTCCCTTCCCATCCCCTCCTCGAAGCCCAAACAAAATTTGACCTATATCTGATGTAGACATGTTTACATTTTAATTTTGTCGACGTAGCGTAAAAATGATATACACGATTTTGAGAGCAGCATTGTGAAATCGACCGGAAAAAGCTATTGCTGATGGATTTCACGAGTTCCTGTCGATTGTGCAAGATGTACTCTAGAAGTTTACATGGAAAGCTTTAGGGTAAATCCTCGGTAGGTGGCGTGTATTTTGTATATCGTCGTCGGTCCTAAATTCGCGATGGTCCTTGATTCGCGGCATAAACAGTTTTTTGCAACCATCATTTGTAGTTGTTTTGTCGCGCTACGGGACATTTCGGCCTATGACAATATCGGCCCATAATAAAATATATTCAAAATATTTAATACACCTAAATTTGGACAACTTTGTCATGACTTATGCCTTGGTTTTAATTTTATTTTTAAAAGAAATTATTATTTTTTATTTCATATTAGATCAACCTATAAATGATGCAAACACTCCGTTCACAAATGTTTTAGTCAGAGTCACTCATGACTGTAAGACTCGTCGATTCTGATCGATCTAAACTAGTTCGTGCAGACAGCGTAGAAGAAAGACAGTTTGAATGTAACTTGTATGAATCTACAATTATGTAAAAACACTAAAGTATCAGGATTTTTAAAGACAAATTATATTTACAAGAAAAGGATCTTTCTTTTCAATTCATTCTTATGGTTATTTTTCTTTACACACTACATGTAATTAAAGCATCATAATAATACAAATATTAAATTAAGATTATAATTAAGATTATCTATTTTTTAAAAATTTTTAAGATTAAAACAAAGTATAGGTACACCTTCCTGTCTTTAAATTATTCATTTTTAAAAAAAATGAGACATATATATAATCCATTATTTGAGTTTTAATAGATTAGTGGTAGACTTGATTAGAAATGATAATTTGAATTAATTCTTTTATTGCTTTGAATAAATTTACTGAAATTTACATGTTTCAAAGCATAATAATACTAACACATGTTTATGCACAACAATGCAAATAAACGAAATGAGTAGCAATCTTTGATAAAGGCATTTATTTTATGGGCCAATTTTGTTATAGGCCGATTTGGCTATAGGCCGATATTGTCATGGTTTGTTTTTTTATGGGCCGAAATGTCCCGGAACCGTTTTGTCGTTATTAAGAAATATAACGATTGATGACACCATAAAAACATCTTTCTGTTTGTGTAATTAATTAAAAATGTTACGTATGAACGTTTTTGTCTTTTCTTGGAGAAATGCTTGGAATGTGAAAGGACCTTGCTTCAGCACAGACTCTTCTGAATGTGGTAATTTGCCAACACTAATACAAAAAAATATAATGGACACTTTTCCAGTCATGAATTCTTACTCCCCTTCCATATGGTGTTTTACAACCTTGCTCGCATACGAATGGAATGGGATAAGGCAGATTGTAATACTACCTACACTTACTTTCAAAGCCTCTTGCGTTTCCATGCTTTCTGTTCGTACGGCACCTCCGGTGCTTTGATTATTTCATTAAAATAGCTGTTGTAAAGGAAGGGGCGTGTGTGTGTGTGTGCGTGTGTGTGTGTGCGTGTGTGTGTGTGTGTGTGTGTGTGTGTGTGTGTGTGTGTGTGTGTGTGACTTTTTGCTTTGGTGCTAGCTCACTTGGTCAGTATACCACAGACAAGCATACCTCTTCCCTAGTCCATTATTCCGACATCGTGTGAACCAGTTCATACTCTATCTTTCTAATGTGGAGCCCCAAGTGAAGAAGCAATCAATCAATAAATCAATCAATCAATCACTCAGTCAGTCTGTCAGTCAGTCAGTCTCTCAGTTAATCTTATTTTGCAACAAACTACCATTAAATTTGCACATTGAAGAAAGTCTTACTCACATAAAAAGAATTAAGTTTATATAAGTCATTAAAACTTTTTCATTAGATATCTGCAAAAAGTCTATGGCTATTATGTCAAGATGACCCTATAAATTTAACCTGACAGAAAAAAAAAAAGATTCATTAGTTATTGTTAAAAGATTATAAAAGAATAAGGATGGTTTGTTTTAACCATTTCACTGAATGTCACTCATTTGTAATGAATTTGATAGCAGAGAAATTTAAAAAAAAACATAGTACTTGTTATAGATTGTAAACATTTAAATGACCAAGATTCATCAATCTGGTTCAGGGTCAGTCATTTCAACAGTTCTACTGAATGTCACTGATTTGCAATAAATTTGGTAGAGCTCTTAGAAGTTTGAAAAAAAAAACCATACTTGTTATAGATTGTAAACATTTAAATGACCAAGATTCATCAATCTGTCAGAATTGTAACAAGTCATCAGTCATGTGTACACTAATTATGATTCTCGTTTGAATTTCAGATATTGAAAGGACAGTCTGATAAATCTTATATCATCAAAGCCTCTCCTGAATGTGTAGTTTGAAAAATCTATTTTAAGACTGAAGTACATTTTTCTGTCTTCTTATTTAATATTGTTGAAAATTAACTATATTAGAACCTGACCTATCTATTGAACAGTTTTCAGACAGATTTTTTTCTGCATTAGTTGGGTATTTTGGAAAACAAATTAAGACAAGTATGTCCAAAGTGTAGTTCAGTTGAGAAATGTTTTTGATTCACAATACTCGGGATTTTGATTTGCGTTTTACAATTTAGGTTTCATTTTTACAGGTTCTACAGTATAACATGGATTGAAAACCTGACTCAACAAAATTTCTCATCAAACATTTTTTGCACATTAGACAGGTTGTTTGTTATACAGTTAAAGTCCTGAAACAAATGGCTGTCTTGGTTTACAAACATAGTCTAGTCAATCTATGAAAAAAATAGGGTCAAACCTCAAAGTAATTGCAACAGAAAATATTTTTATGTGATTGTTTTTAGGAATTGTGTTTTTATTCACCATAAAAAATCTACCAATTTCAATCCAGTGGAATTTGGGTTTTTTGACAATTTAAGTTACCAATAGCATTTTCTATAGAAAAGGGAGATAACTCTGTATGTTGATCCTAAATTTTACACAAAAATTTTCAAAAACTTCAAGTTTTCTCTGATACTACATGAAGAACAACCTAGAAATTAGATGAAAATTTATTCATAGACTTAAAACAGATAATATAAGACAATTTAGAATGTAATATGTAAATGGAATGTAAAAGAAATTAAATAATTTTGTTAACAGTATTTATGTAAAAACGCTGATTAAGGGCATGTTGATGAGATGGGAAAAAGATTTATTCACCTCAAATATGTTTAATTATACACAAACATGATAAATAAGTATATCTCAGGTTGAAACATAACTTTTCTATACTTCTACTTCATTACTTTGAGTATTCTGTTATTAATTCCTCATCACTATAGAAACATTAGATTGTAAAAGACTTAAAATAAAATGCAACTGAATGAAAATGGGCCAATGATTTCACTTTAAATAAAATCAGAAATGTTGAACATACATATAGAATCAATAATGATTGATTAATTCCAGGGTCTTTCTTTTACTTTTTGTTAAAACAGCTAAAAACATATGATAATTGGACTAAAACTCCAAAGGTTTTACAGGAGTTATCTCCCTTGTCTATAGAAATCCCATTGGAAATAAAAACTTCTCAAAAACTTGTTTCGCCTTGTCAGATTTTGGTAGACTTTTTACTTTAAACATTTCATGTATTTGAGAGCATATTAGTAACAGAATTTGTTCTGTTGCAATTAGTTTGAGGTCAAACTGTAGATTGACTAGACTAACAATATTATTGCATGGCTTGTCCTGAAACATAATTTCAGTGTAATGGCTGTTTGTTTTCGGTTTAATCAGAGTGTTTATTATTATTATTTTTTTTTTTTTGGTGAGATTAACTTTCAAGTTTAACTAGAGTTGGAAATTCACAGATTTTTTACCCATTTTCTGTAATGAGAGTTTGGCTTTTGACTTTTAAATTTTTGGTTTGAGGGTAAAATTGGTTGGTTTATTGGAGGTTAAATAGTATAAGATACACAGTTATCTCAACAATTTCGCATTCTGCAAAATGTGGTTGTTGTGACAATCACATATAATTTTGAGGTTGGCGAAAATAAAATCATTGCATTGTAAGTGTAATGGTCTGTAGAAACTTGTCTATTCATATTCATTGATGTTAATTAGGATTTTGTCATTTTACGGATAACAAGAATTAGAAATAAGTGATAAAATTAAACAATTATAATTACTTGACAATACTGTATAATGATAATGATGTCTCTCACAACATTTGAAAGTTCAGTCAGGTCTGAAAATTCACGCACACTGGACACCAGATCCTCAGAAACATTGCTTTTTTTATCAGAAAGAAAATCTCCATTTGTAAATGGTAAAAACATGTATGAGGGGGAGTAGGAAGGTTCATAGAACAGCAATTATCCAGCCAAGTATGTAATAAACTGTTGTTACATTTTAGACAACATATCACTTCTTTTTATATGTATCAAGTTCACTTGTCACAATATATTTCTGTGATTCTCTGAGACTTTCCAAGTTACTTAAAATTACAACATCAACCAATAATGGAAAGTCATAATACTAAGCTTAAGACAGGGATAACATTCCTCACAAGAGCAGAGAAAAAAAGGTATCCACAAGACTAAGATCGAGAGAGAGAGAGAGAGAGAGAGAGAGAGAGAGAGAGAGAGAGAGAGCTTCTCTTGAGGAATGGTGGGATATTGGGCTTAATTGGGAGGGGCAGTTTAGGGGCTTAATTTGTTTGGTGGTTGTATCTGGTCACATTTCCTAAACCCTGACATTCAGACTTATGTAAAGAGCAAATGTTGTTGAAATCTAAATTTTTAATGTGGAAAGTGAATTTGCTTTTTTAAGCCATAATGAATTCTTGATATTTATTTAAATGTGTATGATACTAAAATAAACTCGGTATTAATTCTGAAGAAAAGGAAAAAATATTGCTGCATTTTTCCAATTGTTTACATTGTATTCTCTGGAATTATTCCGTATTCATGACAACAGTGACAATCAATGAACTTGATAACTTTATATGAAGAAAATTAAATTACTAAATCTCAACAAGGTCATGTTTCAAATACTTGATTAAACAGCAAATGTAAATCAATTCTTTATTCGGAATAAGAACATTGGTCTCGGTACAGACTTAAATGCGTAAAATGGTAAACACCATTAGAATGTTTGATGGTTGGAATGACATGTTTGATGGGTGGAATGACTTACGAAGCCATGTAAAAATTATTTCATTTATATGGAGATGGTCAAGTTTTTGAAAGAGAGAACCAGACTATCCAGAAATAATCACCAAATTTGAACGCAAAAAGTTTGACTTATCCAGGGTTTGAGATAAACAATGTTAAAAAGGGGAAATAACTTATACATGCCTATCAGAAGTTACTTCTGGTTTTATCTTTCAAACTGTATCACCGTTTTATTGTGTCATATGTAATCCAACATATATAAATTAAAGAAATTGTAAGACTTTTTGTTACATAGTTCGACATAAAAATACGATACTATGAAACAGTGATATGGTCGATTTCAGTTGCTAATGTTGACAAAATTCTCAATACTTACTGATCACTCTATGTCTATTTTGAAATGCGAGAAGCAAGCCGGCTACAAAAAAGTGTTGACAGTGTTCATTTTCAAATTTTGTGAGATAGTATTCAAGTACAACTGATTGCACTTTTGATTTTTCGCTGGAGTCTGCTTTGGTCCCAATACCGGTTTCGCTTTGTGTACTTTAATCACCCCAAGCTTCCGGTTGTTTTGATTAATGTTCACATCACACAGCTTGGCAGTAATAAAAACACCCGATAATCTTTTTGATGGTTTATCTGTTTATGCAACATATAATAATTAACAGATTAAGGAAATCTGGAGGTCAGTGCATTTTGATAATAATGATTGCATTGATTAAAATCAACAGTGCTGATAGTCACTGTTTTTTTTAAATTATTGAAATAACCAAAAAATTGAGTTTACAAATTTAATTTTCTTAAAATTTTTGTTCGAGTGTAATTTTTCTAGGATTTTCATTCAAGGGCACACAAAAAAAATTGTTCGACATATCTGGAAATTTGAGATATCCGAGTTCGAAATAACTGGAGTTATTTTGGTTGAATAAAGAACAACTCTGTCCGCACTTTTCCAGAAAGTTCAACTTATCTGAAAGTTCAAGATATCTGTGTTCCAGATAAGAAAGATTCAACTGTTTATATATATATGAAATTATCTTGTAGCTTGTGGAGGCAGTTTGGAGGAAGCGATGGTCATAAGTTACCCAGTTTTAATGTGTTGGTATTGTTCCTTACATGGAATGGCAATTATCTTGGATGTCATATTTTGAAATTGTGTAAGAAAAATGTTGGAACAGTTAAAATTATCACAAAATGCAAGCAAACTGACATACTTTCATACACAAGGAGCAATCTTTGGTTGGATTTGAACTCGGGAGGTTGGACTTGGGGTGTTATTTAAGTGTGGGCTTTAGATCACTGAACCACTCATGACCCTACACTCACCGCCGCTTTGTGGCTTAGTGCTAACCTTCATACAAAAAATGTCTCATTACTATGGGTTTGACCCTGTTTTCCTTGTTGTAAGCCTTTACTGGTTTGAGGGGAACCGGTATAATGGAATGAATGGTCTGTGATGTTTATCTCCAACATTGCTGTGTGAGTGTACACAACTTTAGAGGTTGCCATGGGTGCACTTGTACAAACTCTCACACAACATGAAGTTGTGTAGGATTAATCCTTGATATCAATGAAAAATTGTCCCACTCATAATAGCTGAAAAATTGCCGGTGTCACATTAACAGCATTCATACAACCAACAAAACAGCCAACCAACAATCAATCAACCAATCAAACAACCATCCAATCAATCAACCAATCAAACAACTATCTGGCTACCAATGCCCCTACAGTGTCAGATCATGGGTACTAACAAACCAGCGTTGTGTTATAAATATCAGTTGTTATGAAACATGTTAGATAGTTGTTTGTTCTGACTAATGGTTGCAGGTACCCTAATCTTGCATATATATCACAAACAATGAGATCTTTTCCATGAAAGATAATTCTTGTCTTTATAGTTTCTTCATCTTTAAAAGTTAGTATTCATGACTAAACATTGATAACAACTTATTGATAGAACACCATTTTAATTTAAATTCTTCAAGTTGTTATGATTTAAAATTTTTTAAAAAGTTGCTCTGCAATTCGTCAAAAAAAAATTACAGATTATAACTTTGGCATGAAAGTCTGATATTTTAAGTTTAATTTGTCAATAAATCTGGATTGTTTTTTTCATCGGTGAACAGTGGAAAGCATTATTTGTTTCATTTAACACAATCTGATACAGAGTGAAATTACAATACAATGATTCCTGTCACATATTTATCGGCTTAAGTGTGTGTTATTTGAAGCTTTAAGATAAATTGAATTTGTCTATAACAATCACGATATCTTGAACATGTCGGGTTTCATCAGTGTTTTTGCTTTTTTACCATCAGATATTGTTTCAGCCCTACATTGTTTGTTCAGTTTTACTGTTGGTTTGTTAGTTTAACTTTTCCATCCTGTTCTCTCATTAAAGCTAGGATAGTGTAAACCCCCCCCCCCCCGCACACTTAGAATATACTATATGTACTGTATTTAGTGTTTATTATAACATGTTTGAGTGGGGGTATAAAAGGAACTCTTTCCAGTCTCAAATATTGAGTACTTTTTTGGCCTGGTTGCACTGAGTGCAAATCCGGTTTATAGTATGGTGAATGTCGGGGGGCCAGATGGGCAGGGAAAATAGGATACCAACTTTGTGAACTCAACTCCTCCTACAGTTTTCAACCAAAAGCCTTGAAACTTCACAGAATGTTTCTATATACTAGTATATTGAAGATGTGCACCTGCCTTTATGGAAATATTTCAAGATTTTTCCCCCATTTTTCTAGACTTTGAAACTTAGTCTTTTTTTTAAGCAAGTATTTGAACTGTGAACTCAACTCCTCCTACGGTCAATCAAAAACCTTTAAACTTCACAGAATGTTTCTATAAATATTGAATGAAAGTTAGTGACTTTGTACTGTATATATCAAAAGATTATCAAAGATGTGCACCTGACTTCAAACGATGTAGTGAAACCTTTATGCCATTACATCCTACTGTGAAGGTTTTGAATTTCAAATCTTTAAAAAAAAAAAAAGGATTATTATACATATATGAAAGAAAACTACAAAAATGTTTATGTTCTAAAAGTCATTGGTTTATTAGCTACTGGATGAAAGTGTGGAAAGCTGGTGCTGTCACCCTGTTGCCTATCTGTCCTGTACTGTCCATCTAATCCAGTCCATTCCAATGTAAAGTTTCTGGTGCACATTTTTTCAATTTACTGTGGCTTTAGAAAATGTTAAAATGATTGAGATTTTCCTAATATATATACTTGTTTCATTACTCTTTCATATATATTGTCATTGTTGGACCTATTCCCCATTTTATGACTTTCTGTGAAGTATAAAAAAAAACAATGTGTGTACCTTGCTTTGTGCAATTATTTATGATTCCTTCCACACTTTACACCCATTCAATAGAAATTTTAAAAAACAACCCGGCCTTTTGAGTCTTTGACCAGTTTTTCTTGAGTACCGAAGTATTATGTTTTACTGCTTTGGTTTCCTTCATAGAGTTTTCATTTTTCTAATTTGGTTGTGTGTAGGTGTAACAGCTTCACTTGTGTAATGGGTCTGACAGAATCATTTCACTAGTAGAACAGTTCCATCTACATATTAGTGCACTAGGGATTTCTAAGGTTGTCTGTAAACACTAGAGGGTTTCATGCTGTCTGGTATATTTTCGCACCAGGACAACGTTATATTTATATATATATATATCGCTAGTGAGTAGACTATCACATAATTGTCACCTCTGTCGATTTCGATCACACTTTTCATAGAAACAGTAAGATAGATAGACTTTTCTGTTAATTTACAATCTTTCAAATATAGTGCAAACATATAGTTTATGAAAATAATTAATAATATAGTTTATTAATATTATTATTATTATTTATTTATGTATTTATTTATTTTCTATTACAAACTTCAAGATGAATTGAAAGAACTGTCAAGATTAAGAACCTGTTACTCTTTAACTAAAATAGTTTGGGTACGAGGGTTCTTTAATGTACCATGCCTGTCATGACAAGGGGTCCAGAAACGGGTAATATTTGCTAGACATGTCCGACAAAAAATATTTTTGTCCGATGTGAAAAATCACTTGTCAGACATTTTAGTTAATAATAGAATTCATTTAATCGGACATGTAAATAAATATGTTTGTCGGTTATTATTTTTCGAGTATTGTTTGCTATCACCTGTCAACCCTTTTCAATAAATACTACAGATATAATAATTAGGCTTTTGTTTATTAATCAGTTAGAATCCATGGTCTTAATCTGTTCCTTTTGTTTCATTGTCTGAACCCTCATTTATTTTGTTGTTAAGTTGTTTATTAAGTAATCACATCGCTTTACAGACGGAAGCCATAGACAGCTGATAACAAGGGTTGATCCTTGAAGGTCATGGTTGTCGGACTATATCAAAGAGGTTCCACGCGGGATGTCAAATAAGATTAAAATGCGCATTGTATGGTCTTGGCAAACTGTTTAGTTATAAATAGTCTAAATACAATCAAAGAGGTCAAAGTTTTCCGGAGCCCTGGTCAAGACACAGGACATCAGTTTTTAAGGTCTGATTATAAGGACCCCATGCCTTCCAATTTTATATGCTGAGTGCTTGGCAAAACATGGTCACTACCTATTTTCAAAAGGGGGGGGGGTGTTCAGTGTACCCTTTGCCAACTGCCAATTGACCATAAGGGCATTTGTGGAGACCTGCTACTAACTGAGCTATTGCAGCAGTAACTACTACAAAGATAAACTATAAAACTTGTTTTGTTTCAATCTTCTGTCAGGAGATTTGTTTGTTTGTAGTCATTTTATTTTTATAAGGAATCTTCACTTCTGTAATCTGAAAGATTTTGTTGCTTCCATAGACAAAGAAAGAAACGGATTAAGTGACAAGTTTCCTGAAAATATACACCAGTTCAGAATAGTTTATGATATGATTTACTTCATGTATCTCTTTTTAAAAAAAAGAGGTGACGTATAATTTGAGTTGCTTCCCTTGTTTCTATGATTTAGTTGTTAAATCATACCATTTTTCCTTCCCCCCTGAGAATATTTTCCCTGTGTATAGTTTAAGATTACTTCACATTTCTGTTGGAGACATGTTAATTGATATTGTGGTTTTCTTCCTAACGGATTAATTTACTCTATTTATTATACAAGAAGACAGGGAGAGAATGGAAGTTACTGCTAACAAGATTAACATGATAATCTCCAAGGTATATAAATTAATGTTAATACATTGCAACAGTCCCAGACGATATAGATTTCATATCATAAATAATATTTTATATTCATGAAAATTTGCAGTTCCCTGATGCTAATTCAATGAAATCACCTGTGCACCTTAGTAAGACAAGGAAATCCTTTCATAAATATGCTGGTAGAAACTCAATATTCTTGACCAATTTCGACTTGTAAATTTTCAGTTCTTTAATGCTAATTCAGTGTGGATAATCTGTGCAGCATGGCAGAACTAAGAATTCTTATGATAAATAATATTTGATATTCTTGACCTGTTTTGACTTGTAAATTTACGGTTTCCTGATGTAAATTCAATAGTGATCTTGGGCCTGTGTGCCATGGCAGGCCTAAGAATTCCTATGATAAATAATATATGATATTCTGAACCCATTTTAACTTGTTGATGCAATAGAGATCCCATGTTTTTCATAAGTCCTTTGATAAATATTTGATATTTTTAACCGATGTCAATTTGTAAATTCACAGTTCACAGATGCTTTTCAATGTGAATCATCATGATAAATATAGAAAAATGTAGAATACACATGATTTATATCATCATGATCCATTATGTTCTGGACCAAATTTGATTGGTAAATTTACGGTTCTTAGATATTTAGTAGACATCATCTGTGCATCTCAAAACCTCTTGTGAAGGCCAATCTATAATAATTACTTCCATTAAACATAAAATCTCATAATTATTAACATGGTTTTCTCCCAAAAACAGCATTATTGTTAAAATTAGTGGTTTGGACAAATTTGATTTGCAAGTAGCAGCTGGTTGATTCTGTTAAGATTTCAAAGGTTTTAACAAGTAGCACTGTGTATTTGTATGGAATCTTTCCATTAGGACTTATATATTTGCAAAAAAAGACAAAATGTGATATTAAAAATGTGATAAGAAAATTGTTAAATTTCTTAACTAAAATATTTTGAAGATTAGAGGCCTTTGCAAAACGAACGAATGAATAAATAAATAAATTTAAAAATGAATTTAAAAATATATAAATAAATAAATAAATAAATAAATAAAACGTAAAGAAGAAGAGAGACAGATAGAGAGAGAGAGAGAGAGAGAGAGAGAGAGAGAGAGAGAGAGAGAGAGAGAGAGAGAGAGGATAATAAATGTTATTATGGTGCTGACATGTAAAACGAGAGAGGTCTAATTCTAAAAAAAAGAGTAATGTAAGAGTCAAGTTTTAAAGTTTAATGTTCAGCAGTCTTCAAAAATCTCTTATTTCTCACAGTCAGCTGTAATTGAACATGGGTGATAGGAAGGGAATTACAAGATTTCTTACTTTGTTAATGGTAATGTAACTCCTTACAAGTTGTAATTATCAGTTCTGTTTCTTGTTTTACATTATATTGATTATTCTATTACATTAGTTTTTTAAATATTATTTATTTTCCAATACAAATATTAATCACATAAATCCCTGACATTTATCAGTGTATGAAAGGTTGTAATTAACCAACCAAATGATCTTTCACACGCAAGTTAGAGTTCCTATGGACTTGAAAGTGAACTTGAAATTTAAAATAGAAAATTCCTTTTTTGCAGAGCATCAGTTTTTAGTTACTACTGTCTTGGTGGCTCATTTGTAGAGCAAACATCTAAAGAGTGGGTGGTTTGAACCCTGGTCAGGTCACATAATAAGATTCAATTTGAGATGTTGCTTCTTCACCTCTGGTCTGCTAAATCAGGAAGACAGAGTATTGACTGGCTCACCCAGTTTCAGGATAATAAAGGTGGGGAGTGTACTTCATTGTGTCATATTTACTTGGTGAGCTAGCACCTTACCATCAAGTTGCAGGGTGTGTGCTAGTACATGATGCACTCGCACAGTAAAAAACTTATTTTTAGGTTAATCCATAGAGATTAAAAAACCTTGCCCTTGCCATGAATAGCTGAAAAATTGCTGATGTGACATTAAACAACATTATAACAAACCAAAAATTCTAGTTACTGTAATGTTTAGTTTTCCTAGAAGAATGTCAATTACCCAATACATCCTGATAGTTATATTAGTGTGAGAGATTTTAATGAATACACTAACTCATAAAAAAGTGAACTGACAGAAAAAACAGGCTATTTGGTGATTTTTAATTAAATTTTATTATTCTTTTGGTCTCTTAAAGAAAGAAACAGGATTTCCATCAACCAAAACTTGTTAATTTCATTTATTTTAAGTGTAAATTGCAAAGGTCAGAAGTGATATTTTTTACATCTCAAACTTTAAAGAGAATGGTTTTGGTATTTTACTCACAATTTCCATTCATGATCACCATTTTTTACTTGTTTTTTTAGCAATAATTTTTGTTATTGTCAGTGAAATTTTATTGATGTTTGGAAAACAAGTTTGATATGCATCAATAAAATACAGGTCAAGTTTGATATGCATCAAAAGAATACAGGTCAAGTTTGATATGCATCAAAAGATACAGATCAAGTTTGATATGCATCAGTAATATACAGGTCAAGTTTGATATGCATCAATAAAATATAGGTCAAGTTTGATATGCATCAATACTATACAGGTCAAGTTTGATATGCATCAATAATATGCAGGTCAAGTTTGATAAGCATCAATAAAATACAGGTCAAATTTCATATACATCAATAATATACAGGTCTAGTTTGAATTTGAATACTTCTGGTTAGATTATTATCATTGGTTGGTCAAAAATAGGATGAGGATAATTTAGCTTCAATACTGAAGCTTGGGGTCTGAAAAATGGTGGCCGCTGGCCGCATAAGACAGTGACCGCTATATAGAGGTGAAATAAAGATCAAAAGTCATCGGGGGGAATAAGATATGGCCGTTATAGACAAGTGGCCGCTTTATACAAGTGGCCGCTAACACAAGTTAGACTGTATATATATATATATATATATATATATATATATATATATATAACTGTTTATTTTACTTTGAAAATAGATTTTTAAATTCATGGTGCATGAGTAAAGCATAATAGTCTTTTTTTTGCCTGTGTGGTGTGTGTGGTGTATTTGGAATTCTCATATACATTTTGTGGAATTATTTTTATATGTCTGTCTATTTGGCCATGTCTGTCTGTCTGTCCATTCTGAACAATACTTTCTGTTATCGTAAATGTATTCTTTTAGAATTTGTAAGATATCTTAATGAATCTTTTATCTTCTAAGTTTGGGTATTGTACAGCCATTTTCTAAGGAGTTATACCCCTTTGACTGAATAATCTGAAACATTTGACTGAATGCAAAACCTAATGTGTTATTTAGTTTTCTTTTGTTTTATCCTCGTAATTTGTGAATTTTATAAAATTTTGTGGAAAAATAGGACTTTTTTGGCCTAAAACCTTGCAAAATTTGAAAATTTTCATTATATTGCTACATCTTGACTGTTTGTAAAGATAATGACATGAGGTTTTCAGTTTTCTTGAATCTGACTTCAAAATGAGATCAAGGTTTGACTGCATGAATTTTTCCTCTAATATTTAACTTATTTTTGAAGCTTTTCAAATAGAGATTTCATGTACGCCTGTCTATAAATGTTTTTAAAACAGGTATTTTATGTGACAGCACTGTTTGACCAACTAAGGACAATTGTATTCCTGATTCAACAAACAGTTAACCTAAATGATTTTTTTTTAAAATTTATAATATAGCTTAGTGAGCAAAATGGCTATAATCATTTTTTGAGTTATATCCCTATGACATATTTTTTTCCTGAGATTAATTTGAGGACAAATTTGATGTCATATATGTCTTGATATAGTCTATAGCCTATAATTTGTTCATTTCATCTTAAAGTTTGTCAGTTTACTTGCCGAAGGTTGGGTGGTTTTCTCTGGGCACTACGGTTTCCTCCACCATCCCAGAACTGACCACCTTGAAATAATTGAAAGAATCTTGACTATGGCGTAAAACACCATTACTCCACTCTACTCCTTATTTCATAGAAAATAGGTTCTTTGTTTTTGCATCAAATTTCAATATCCTCCAAAAAATAAAACATGTAATGTGCTAATTGAAGTAGTAGAGTAATGGTGCTCGAAGCTCAGGTCAGTATTCTTCCACTTATATTGAAGCAGTTAAGTCTGGGATGGTAGAGAAAACCAGACCGCCCAGACAAAACCAATAACCTTCGGCAAATGAACTGACATACTTTCTTGGACTAGGATCTGTTCCAGTGGAATTCAAGACAAGGCAGTGGAAGGCACTGTAATACATGAGCAATTACTTGCATCATTTTGTTACCAAGGCCCCTGTTGGTGGTAGTGATCACTGTAGCCCCTGATGGTGGTTGTGACATCTGTCTTGTTTCATTTTGTTTAAATGAGAAATGAGAGTATCTGATGTACAATGTTTACTTTAACACTTACAGACTTCAGACTTTGTCAAATTCAGACTTAATTGTTCTGTTGAAAAAGCAGAAAAAATAACTTGCCTAAACAATGATAGATTAAGTAAGTCTATTACCTAGAGAAAAAAGAATGGTGGAATGTGAGGAAGCTAATTTGAATATAAAGAGAAAATTTTATATATTTATATATCTCTGTATATCTATAATTTAATGGGAAATAACTGAGAATATATCTTATTCCTTTTATATTGACAAATTGATCTTCATATGTCTGAAGCAGATGCTTGTATTAAAGTTCTGTCGGTTCATAAATACAAGAGAGTAAAGCCGAGGAAAAAAGATGAAATTACTCAGACATCTTGTAACAAATTTCCGTTCTTTTAACAACTGGCAGTGTTATAAATAATAGCTGTATTTGCAGGGAAGCAATTTGAAGGGTTTCACTGTTTTTGCTTTGTCTTTTGTATATCTGATAATAAGGTTGTTTTTAATATACGCCATATAGTGTTAAGTTCTAGAGGATCTGGACTTTTAAGGTTTCATTATGTAGAAACTGAACTGTGAGGTTTCATTATAAGTATCTGGGAAAAAGAGATACTGCGGTAGAATCATTAATATACATTGGGTTAAAATTTTCAGGTTTTGTTGGGAGAAAATTTCATGGAATTGATTTTTATAAAAATAAATCCCATAAGGACCTTGGTTATTTTAGATTTTTATTGACATTGAATTTCATGATTTTCACTAACCCTTGAATATAGTGAAATTTAATCTCTCTTCCCCCCCCCCCCCGACATTTGTAATTGGAGGTAGTTTCTTGCTCTACCTAACTTTTGTTGGATTTAAATATTCTCCCATTTATTAGTACAAGTATTCTTAGCAAATTAACATTTATTTATTTATTTATTTATTATTTTTTTAAAATATGATGCATATTTTCATTGTATATTTGCATACCTGTTTTAAAATTTTCTTTTACGAAATATGACATTTATGTACGTAATAAATACAATAAGTTAATAAGTAAAGAGATTCATAAGCACCCAGGTGTTTGTATGATTATTAAATATTTCTTATAGCACTAATAAGGTGCTAATGATCATTTTGTTGTTGTAGATTTCTTTGAAATTGATTATCTAAGGTTAAAGACTTCATTCAGAGTAACTACAGATGAAAAAAAAATATATTGACAAAAATGAAAGAAATTAGATTGTATATTACATTGTGATTTTATTTATTATTTATTTATGTTTCCACATCGAAGACGAATCTACATGGGGAAAATGTGAAATTGCCAATTAAAACATTTATTTAACTCTCCCATTACTACTGGGAGATTTCTTGTTTTCTTTGATATTTTTTTAAAACTAAAATTATTTTTATGGTATTTAGTTAGGATGCGTAATGTTAAATGAAATTAACGACGTTTTATGTGATTTTTATCGTATTGCATTACATGGTGTTATATAAATGGTTATATTAGCTCTATATATGGTTATAATGGTTCATTTACAATTTATATGATTGTCATTGTGGTACATTCACACAATATAAATGATGTACATTTCATGTCAATGACCAATTAAACTTTCAACATCATGTCTTTACCTAATGTATTTAGATTTAGCACTGTTGTAAGTCACTGATTTCTGTATGGCATGTCTTTATACTTTATTATACAGGGACAGTACATATCTCTGTTTTCCAATATGACTTAATTGTTTCAGCGATACAACTTGTTCCAATATTCAAAATTTTCATTTTTGCCAACTGTGTTTTTCAAGCTTTAAACATATTAAAACTATTCTTAAAGTTATATAATTTTTTCCAAAAAACATTTGCTCCATTGTAAAGTAGAACCTGTGGAAACATGGCATACTTCTGGACAAAAGAAACAGACAGTCAACTCGCACATGTTAACTTGCCAGAGGATGTTAGTTGTATGCATGTTCTTTTGAATTTTTGTTTTGTTTTGTTTTTTTTTTTTTTTGGTAGAATAAGTGTTTCTGATTAATCCAGGGTCTTGGTTACCCAAGTTGACCCAGTGGTATAAAGAACACATTTACGATCACAGTGACCCTTAACCCCCACATTTAAATCCTGCTTGAGCATATCTTTATTATAATCTTATAAGTTAAAATTTGTTAATTTGCTTGCTAAAAGTTAAGTGGATTTCACAGTGGGATTTGTCTTGTGTGGCATTCAAACCTTGGTGCAGAGAACAGCTGTGATCTTTTTGTGGGTACTTTAGACTTCTGTGCCACCAAGGCCCCCTAATACCTCAAATAAAATTGTGTTTAATGTTCCAGTCAATAGTAGCTTTTGAGTCTGAATGGGAAGTGTACATTTGTTTTTAACACCAAGTCTGCTGTTATAGTGATTGAAATAACTAAATACGGACAAAATGTAAAGGTCAAACTAACAGTGTTTGAAAGATAACACCTGAACCACTTGGCCACTGTGGCCCCCACAGCAAATTAAAGGAAATCTTTCTTTTTTTTTTCATTCACACACTATTAACTTTTAAATTGGGCAAAGACAGTAAAAGACAAATTGTTGTTCCCATGTTTGTACATAAAATGTAGTATGTTTATTGTACTCATGCTTCAAGTCAGTTCACAGAAATTTATGTTCTATAATTTTTTTGATATAGAAATTGTAAAAGCAAATGGCCCTGAACAAAAATTAGTTAAGGTTCTAAGGAAAGGATAACCTTCTAATGTTACCAATAAAGCTTATTTTTATGGGCTGAAAAAAAAAAAATTCTTTATAGAAGATTAAACAATAATCTTTAATATATATATATATATATAAACATGTGTCTGCCATTTAACACATGAATAATTGAATAAATAAATGTAAACAATTAACGATATCCTGGTATTAAACTTAAGACTTTGTAAGTCTTGTATTCCCTACCTTAGCTCAGATCACCATCTTGATCAATGCTATAGAGGAATATCAGACATCCTGGATAGACTTATAGACTGAGACTGGCCCTGGGCTTTTTTCAAGATTCAGAACTCAGGAGATTTGTTTTATTTAGACTCTTGACAATTGCTAAAATTATAGAATTCAAGACCAAGTAGAGGCTCTTAGACCAGAATTAAAGTCTCATGTTGTGAGTCCAGTTTCTGAGTCCAGTCCAGGTTTTCTAATACACCCACTGGCTTACAGTAAGTTAGAATTCCCTAAACAGTATTCTGAGGTCTTACTGTTACTAATCTGTCTTTATTTGTAATAAATTTCACCATCTGGCCTTTTCAATGAGAGAAATCAAAAGGTTGCAAAAAGAATGAATATTTTTAATATATTACTGGAATTGTTTTGTAGCAGACTTTCTTGTTAAAGGATATTACTTCTGATAGAAACCTCTATAATACTAAAATACCCAATTTATATGTATTACCATTTGAAATGCGATCTTTTATTATGTGTATTGAGCAGAGAACGTAAAATTGACTTGTTTTTTGTTTTTCTTGTTTTTAGTATGAATAATCCCGAACAAAAGAAATTACTTGTCTGTGATATATTACTGGTATTTATCAGTTTTTAGAGTTTTAAACGGTTAAGTTTTATATCAATTTAGTAATTTGTTGATAATGTTTTATTTTTAGTTTCAAGTCAAGAATAGCTGCAATACGATTCTGATAGGCTTTAAACAACCACTTGCTCACTCACTCACTCACCCTCTTAATTTTTCTCACACTCTATCTCACTTGCACACTCACTTATTGAATAAATTCAACTCACTCGATCTCACTGACTTAATTATCAACTTCCTTGCGAGCTTACTCACTCACTTGCTCACTCACTCACTCACTCACAGTAAGCACCATTTTCAGAATATTTTTCTTTCTTGTGATAAAAAAGGCTTTTTATTTGTGAGAAGATTTTACCATTTTGTACCTTAAAAGTGCAAAAGTAAAATGTTTATAAGTGAAAGATTTCAAAAGTGGAAAATAACAAGCAATCACAAAATGTATTGGACACTGTGGAAATATTTTTTCTTCCTAAATAATTTTTGTACAAAAGTTCCAAAATTGTGATTTTCAGCACAAACTGATTTTTAACACAATACTTGGTCTGAGATTGTATAAATAACAAACCAGTAACAGCAAAAAAAGACAAAATAAACTTCTTTGAAAAAAAGTTTTGGTTTAGCTCGATAAAAATCAAACCCAGATAGATGGGATACATTTGGTTACAGGTTAATGACAACATAAATCACTTAAATGAAATACAAATACAAAAATTTTTATTTAAAGTCAGGTAAATAACATGTATATCAACATCTACTTAGGATTTTACCTATTATAACTTAGCCACTGTGACTACTGAAGTAGGCAAATCTCAT
Organism: Tegillarca granosa; assembly: GCA_029721355.1. NCBI lineage: Eukaryota > Metazoa > Mollusca > Bivalvia > Arcoida > Arcidae > Tegillarca > Tegillarca granosa. The sequence goes on along the minus strand of CM056597.1, from coordinate 29,896,502 downwards.
AAAGGGCTGTGCTTCAAATTGTTAGTGTATGTAACATTTGAAAATATTTTACAATGCAAGGTAAGTTTCAGGGAAGGAACCATATTATCGGTTTGTCAGTCTGTGGATCTGTCTGATTATTTTGTACAAGCTTTAATTCTCAACATAGTTAAGTTAGAATATTTGTAATGCCCTATATGATATAAATCTACTGTACTGCATCAATAACACCCTGATCACAACCCAGCTATTGGTAGTCTTGTGATCCGTTAATAATTTTGATTTTATCGTGGCTGCATCGTACAAAATATTTAAGGTAGGAACAGTATATCTAAGTATCTCAACACCATTTAGGCTTATCTGCAGATCTAAAATCTGCAATTTTTCAGACAGACCATTTATTTTTGTAAATTCCCATTTAGAAAATGTTGAAACGTTTGAGATAAGGGCAGTTTTAAACTTGCTCTGTAGAGGTTTATATATAACATTATTTACTTGTCTTCAAAAAATGTATTTGTATTTTGTATTTTGATTAAGTAATTAACGTTGTCATTTAATTATTTCGGAAATGTAGTATATATATCCTTGTGAAAAGCCCTTATAAGCCATGGTCGAATGTTTACAGAATTGTGCCTGTTGATGATCTGTCTCCTATGCCTTACAGGGAGGGGCAGGGCATTAGTTCCTTTCAGGCAATTCTAGATTTAAACTTCCTTGATCTAAAAGTAAACAAGAGAAAAAGATCACTGTTGGTGTAAGTCTCTGATCTATGTTATTTGTAAAAGAACTTTATTTATTCAATATGAGAAAATAAAAACTGGAGACATCCTTGTATAATCATCATGAATAAGTCTATCTATTATTTTCTTTGTTAGTCAATTTGAATTAACATTAAAAAAAATTATGAAGTTGTTTACTTTATTCTGTTTGAAGTCGTTATTTGGCTTCATTGATTATTTGACTGCTTTTTAAACATGAAATTTAATTGAACACAGAATTTAATTGATCCAAGAATATTTAAATAGAAAATAAAAATTAAAAAAAAAAAAAAGAGAGAGAAAAAGAAAATGAATTTTCACATCTGTAAGATGTATGATATGTATGTACTGTCAGTGAAAACATTCTAAGAGGAAATAAAATTTCTTTTAAAAACAGGTTTTATTGGATGTTTTAAATTGGTAAATGAAAAGGAAGGGTTATTAACTTAGAAATTTAATTAGCCAAATAGGTAATTAAAAAACGAAGGCGGAAAAAAAAATCTTAATTTAATTAGTGACCCGGTCTTTGCGTTTATCACTGAAAATCTGTGAAAATAAAATGTGTGAAATTTAAGACAATAAAAGCATCTTCCAGTAGATTTATCTGTTAAATCTATTAAAAATAAAGTTTTGGGTCTTAAAATTATTTACTACTGCGGTATCTTAGTTGGTAGAGTGCTCACTGTGTAAGTAGGAGGCTGTGGGTTTGAACCCCAACTGGGTCTGTTCCAAGACTTGAAAGTGGGTAGTGGCTGTTCTTTTGCCAAACACTCGGCATTACGAAATGAAAGTCAAAGTTTTTTTTTTGGATGGGAACTGAAAATAAACGAGATCCTTTGTCATGGTAGGCATGACACAATAAAGAACCCTGCTGTATAATACCATCAGTGCAATGCACAGTCAAAATTTCTGCACTTTCCCCTATAGCTGGCAATGTTTCAATATAAGTGAAATATTCTTGACTGGGACATTAAACACCATTACTCAACTCAACTCAACTCAACTTGAGATTATTTTCTTCAACATTTTAAATAACAGATGCTTCTAGAGATATCTCTTAAATTTTATATAATGATTTTTTTGTATTGGTAAATTTTAATGATTGTTTGCTTACTTTAACAATTGGTGAAAAAACCTGAACTTCATTTAGATTATCTGTTAAGAGAATTATTATGTTTGCATCGGAAATGTTTAAATAAAAGATTATTTCACATAATTAAAGAATTGTTTTTAGCTGTATGCATGTTCTCAAACCATTTTCAGGTTGTGGGTATAAAAGCTATTATTCCTTGAGGAATTAATTTGAAATTCTAATCCACGATAAATAGATGTTGGCCTTTTAAAACTGTTATTTTGTGCCATAAAAACAAATAGAAAATGTCGCTATTACCATTGAAACTGATTATATGGACATTAACTTCAGGAAAAAGGTCTAAATATGCTGTCAGAGCTTCTCAAACAGAGGAGTATAGTCCAGTATTAAACAACTGAATATTTGTTATTATAGCATCAATAGTTTTATGCCCATAAGTGTGTGAGTTTTTGCTGCTTTATACTGTTGTAACTACCTACAGTGTTAATATTTCTGTCTGTTTAGTTACAGATAAACATCTAGGACCACTTAATGGTTATACTGTTACCCCCTTACAAAGTGGTCTTGGACATGGGGAAAAAAAAAACATCCCCATTTGAGAAAGACTGGTGTTGAACCCACAGCTGTGAAACATCTAGGTTACAAATTCAACCACTAGGCCATCACTAATCTCAATTAGGATGGAGGTTACCTTAATAAGACAAATGTCTATATCATGTTTATTACTATTTTGTAGAAAGACATTCAAACTTAACTTTAACTTTTTTTTGTGGATGTCATTTCTTAAACATAATTATATAAATGGTATAAAGATGAAACCTGCAATTTTTTCATGAAAATAGGATGGATACTAGATCTCGGTATTGAAATTTATGTGCAAACTTCATATATATCTAAAGAGTAACATGTTATAGGGTTCCAGACCTAATTTTGTAAATAGCATGTAAGATATCATTAACTGTCGTGTTGAACAATCATTTAGTTATGATTACGATGTGTGTACAACGATGGAACAGAATACACATATAAAAAGAAGGTTTTGCCTTTTGAAGAAATCAATCACTGATTTAAAAAAATTATAAACTTTCAATTAACTCTTTATAAATGGAAACAATATTGTTATTAATTGAGTGAAACAACAGGTGTTTTTCTTCAGTGTAGTGTCAAACATTGATATAACACTGATTTAATCTATTAGAATTAAAATGTCCTTGTTTTATATTTTCTAAGCTTGGAATGTGGAAATAGATCAATTGTTATATTAAATTTGCAAGTAAAATGATTTCACTTACATCAAGACATAACCAGTCATATATGTTTTGATTGTTTTGTTATAATGCAATGCAATGTGATGCAATTGTGATTTTCTTTTATCTCATATATCTGATAATAATAATAATAATAATAATAATAATCATAATAATAATAGTAATAATAATAATCTATGAAGATTAATTAAAGTAGTAACAGTAGATTTTTGTGTGGGGCCTTGGTGTTTTGAAACTCATACCAACAGATCACAGGACCTCTCTGCCAAAATTTCAATCTCCACTAAGGGCAAATTCTAGATTAAAAAGAATTGTCACTTGGCTTTCTGAAATTTTTTAGTTTTCTGGTTTTCTTCACCATTCCTAAATTTGAAATGAGAAATAATCTGACAGGGGCATATAACTCCAGTTTTCCACTCTTGTTTGTCGTTGAAATTAAAGACAATTTACATCTGTCTTTTATCAGGTAATTTATTTGTTAATGTAATGGCATTAAATTGGACAAATACTATTTATAGGAACAATATATAATTTAGGAATAAATTCAAGATATTGCATTCTTATATATATATATATATATAAAATTTTTAAAAAAAAGTGATTAAATGTCACACAATTTTTATCAAAACTGTTTGCTGTTGAAATAATTTTGAAAGTGCATAAAAACATAGAGTGGTATCTATCATGATTCTAACCACTTACACATGCTAGGTTTGTTACTTATACTGTGTAATAAGGTATATATAGTATAAAATAAATATGCCTTAGCTAAATGTTTATAATGCATCAGATGACGAAATCCTAACAGTTAAACATTTTTTACCACTTTTTACTCTCTCAACAATTTTCTCCTTGGATTAATTATTGATGGACTGTTCTGCTGGATTCCCTGTAACAATTACTTAGCTTTCAATTCTCAATGTAAACAACAGTTCTCAGTGATTGACAGATGATGAGCCTACGATTTATGACAAGAAATTAATTTCATCAGTGCGGAAAAACTGATAACTCAGGTGAAATATACAAGCTACCAGCTATGTATGTATATGCAATTAATTTATAGAAATATCATCTGCTAAGTGGAAATAATTGTTTACAGTTTCTGTAACAATGAATGTTGCCGATTTGTATGACCCTTGTCATATTAATTTTATTGTCATTTTGTTTGACAAATTTGATATTTGATAACTGCGCTTTTTGCGTATAGAATGAGCACAATGATACAACTCTGTTGATGATATAATTTATACTTATGGATATAGCGTACATTGCATAAATTATATATAATATGCAAATGTGTATTTAAATAGCTCTGATTTTATGTGTTGATTGATTGATCCACCAAGTGAATTTTTAATCTTGGCGATCTTAACTTCAATGATGTGTTAAAGAGTTATAAAGTTTGTACATAAATCCTTACCTGAATGAATTGACATCTATTTAAATTGTACACGATTACACGAATCAAGGAATTCTGTCATTTGTGTAAAAGTTGATAAACATTTATATCAAACTTTATGATGTGGGTGTTTTATTAATGAGCCATTTACTCTACTGTTTAATTAACCGGAAAAAAACTTCAGAAACATTCGTGTAATTTTGGAGTTTAATACATAAATATTGTGCCTATACGTATTAATTTGTATGTTTACATTAACAGCTATGTCGTACCTGCAGTACTTGGTATCATAACATGTTTTGGAGATTTACCTAATTTCGTTTGTGTTACCTGGGAAAAAAAATCGAAAAATACTTGTGGTTACCTATTATGTCAGTTTTACACATAAAATTTATGAAAGCTTTTAAAAATGTTCACATAATGTCTGTTTTTTAGATAAAATAAATGTGAAATTATTTTTTTGTTTGAATTTTTACATTTGTTTGGTAACAGAAAGAATACATTTTTATGGAAGCATGCTACTTTCATTTTCTACAGTGAAAAATATCCAAAATGAAAACAAAGATTACTTTTTTTGTCTTGAAATAGGCCAGTTTTTATACTAATGATTTAGGAGGCGATGGGAAGTATTTCTTTGGATTGAGGATAAAATTGGAATTGTGTATTATTACATAAATTCAGGATTTCTGAGATAGAGACATGTTTATATTGGTAAATATGTTGCAGCTGATCAATTGGTTATTGTCAAATTTGCTAAAACACGTTTGATTCTTAAAGGTCGAGTTTTGATGTTTATAGCCATTGTCATACAATAATTGATTGGTTAAGTGGAAAGATCATATTAAATGTATGTTGTGAATGACTTGATTAAAAGGAATTGCTACTTAACATTATTGGTTAGCTCTTAGGATTAATCAAATAAATGTCGATAGAATTGTCCACCACTAAAGAAGTTCTCAAAATGAGTCGGTCATTAACAGATTTACCGGAAGTCAAAGTAACAGACACAACAAAAATGGATATACCTAATGTTGTATTCGATAAGAATTTGGAAAATGTACGAGAGACAAGGTCCCATCCGTGTTCTCCGCGAATCAAACGGAAAGCCTTTACTACCTGGGTTGGCGGAACACAGTATATAATAGGTAAATCGTTACACATTTTTTTCTGCTATGTAGATGTTAATTTGATTAATTAAGTGATAATAATAATTATTTTTTTTAAATATATGATAAATATGTTCTGTAAAAAAACAAAACATTGAAAGTTTAATGTTGAAGTTAGTTTATGATAAATAGTATAATTTGTATTCTGCTCATCTAGTGATTTAGGTCAGTAGGTTGTCATTTTGTTTAATGTCACACCAGCAGTTTTTCAGCTTTTTTGTGATGAGAGCAAGTTTATAAATCTCTGAAGAGTAATCTTGGGACAAGTATGAGTATGTGTAAGATGTACAAGTGTGTATTATGGTCTTGTTTGTACTAACAAGCTCTAAGGGATACTTTTTTTGTCAAGTTGCTTCCTCATTAAGTCAGCATGCTACAGACAAGGTTACCATTCTTCCCAAACAATTTTTCCTAGCACCAAAACCAGTGAATATCCACCAGCTTTACCAAAGTTAAGCAAAAGGCAAAACAGTTTCTCAAATATTGAAATCTTATTTAGGACTCGGCCATCATTCAAACCAACAAACCCCCCCCCCCCTCTCTCTTTGAGGCAAATGCCCAACCACAAAGCCACCAAGGTGGTGTTATCTAGTAAAAACACATGTTCCCCTGTTCACAAAAAAAAAAAAAAAAAAAAAAAAAAAAAAAAAGAAAAAAAATGCAAAACCTTTTAAGCATGTTGGTAGGTAGATCATAAAGTATGTATACATAACAGTCAATATGATATAAATAAAACATAATCAGAAAAATGTAATGAAAATCTATAACACACATGTGAATGTTATTTAACACCTAACATGATAAATATTAGTGATGTGGGTAGATGAAACACAATATACAATAGATAAAATAAAATACTTTCTGATTTTTTCCCCAGCTATCAATTATAAATACTAGTTGGAAAATAAACATGTTACATCTAAATGTTGTCCAGAAATCATAACTATAAAATTGTACCAGTACAGGTGGGCGTGACAAGATACGTAATAATCAGCTCCTTATTTTACTAATTACGTAATGAACCATATTTTATGGTCAACTTATGTCATATAAGAATGAATGATGTCTTTACTTTAGAAATGAAAATTACAATTTCTAATTTTAATGTTGAACTAACACTTTTTTTATTTTTTTAATTTTTAAAATTTAATTTTTTTTAAAATGTTATTACAACATGTTTTAAAGGAGTTTTTGGCCTAATATAAACATATTGTATTGATTATATATTTTTTTTGATTGATTTTACCTGTAGATATTTGTCCAAGCAGTTCAATATTAATGATTTTTAAGTTTATTCAAAACTTAAAAGTCCTCAGTAAATTGTAAAACTCTTCAAACTTAAAGGTTTTTGTTAAAACTAGTTACATCATACTAAACTACAAAAAGGTTACATTATGCTAACCTGAGCATTGATTACATTATACTTTGCTGTTTACAGTATCAGTTAATTTTGTAAATTTAAGTTTTAAACTGCAAATAGATATTTATTATAGGTAGACTTTTCAAAAACGAATACAGCTAAGGACCTATTGCAATACAATCCTTTTAATCAAAGTCAATAGAAAAACACCGTTAGTCTGAATTCAACTGCAAACTTTATTTGAATAAAATTCTGTGACATGTGACATAAGGATTTGAAAGGGAGACAACTTATTCAAAACTTTGGAGAGTTAATGATTTATCACACTACAACTTGCTGCACAATTTTTTTATTATCTGCCCATACATCAATGGAACCCTATCAAATGAATCAGGTTTGAGGTTTTCACTACAAGATGTCATGATCACTGAGGATGTTATACATCCAAATTGTTGTTTGCTTGTTACGAATCTAAATTTAGATAAAGTTGAAAGAAAAATGCAATTGTCATTGTCAAAATTTTAAATATGACAACCTTAAGTTGTATTTTAGCCCCAGTTTTAGTTCATAATTGAAAATCAGGGATTCAGTGTATAGACTGGTTAATATTGGAATCTCTGACAATTTTCAGATCAGACTTAAGGTGTCTGGGTGATAGTACAGTGGACATTTATTCATACAAGTGATTAAGAAATAAATATTCTCATTTTAGTTGAGTTTACATTCAATTCATTAAACGATTCTTTCACATATCTCAGGGTTGTCAGTTCTTGGTTGGTGGAGGAAACTTCGGTAAAGCTAACTAACAAACTTCTCTATGCTAGATTTTGCACATACAGGATGTAAAATTAGATGGTTAGAGGCAATGTTATCAGAAAACACACACTTTAGATCATTCGGCCATTCAGGCCTCCCAATATAATGACAATGGCTTTCTAAATATAATGCTTGGTTTTCTGAATTTCCTGATCACAAATCCACTTTACCATCCCCCAACTTATCATCTCGCTACAAACCCTCTCCATTCATAACATACTTTTGATTCTAGTAAATGTTACATTCTGGCTCCCACCTGATTGAATTTAACATTTTGTAAAGCTATATAACTTGTTTTTTATGTTTGTTGAGTTGAGTAATGGTGTTTAACGTCCTAGTCAAGAATATTTCACTTATATCGAAATGTTGTCAGCCTGTGTGTTGAGCTGATGGCATTTTACAGCAGGGTTCTTTATCGTGCCATGCCTACCATAACACAGGACCCTGTTTATTTTAAGTTCCCATCCGTGACTTTCATTGCGTAATGCAGAGTGTTTGGCAAAAGAACAGTATCTACACATTTCCAAGTCTTGGGTCAGACTTGGCTGGGGTTCAAACCCATAACCTCCCACTTACGGCACAACCATGCTACCAACTGAGCTACAGCATTGGTTTTTTTTTTGTTTTTGATAAAAAATACTTATGTTTTTTCCATCTTGTATGTTTTGTTTTGAATTATTATAATTTTATCAATGATTCTGTAGTACCAGAAGAAGATCAACACTTACTGTCTTATTCATTATGATAAAGTACATTACAATGACTTAGTTCAGGTCATTCCAGAAAATCTGAAAAGTTGGCTTAATAAGTTATTGACCTTTACAAACAGGCTTAGGAAATTTGCTTGATCTTTATAGGCAGATGGACCTACATTTTCTTTCAGGTCAGCTACCCCATGTAATGAAGAAATAAAAGATATTTATTTTAGTTTGTAAAAGCTTTTTTCAGATGATTTTTATATTTTCTAAAATTGAACTGCTATAGGCTTTTGTTAAAATTTAGGATTTATTTCCTAATAAAGACTACAGAATGCACACTCCATAGACTTAAAAAATGGACTTAACCACCTGTAGAAGAATGGCTTCTATTATGTAACGGCAGGCTATCAGTGATCTGTGATCAACTATTTTGACTAAGTTTTTTATTATTTATATCTCCAAGAAACTTATAAAATATTTTTCGTATGCCTACTTTAAATGTAACTTATATATATTAAGCAATTAAAATTGAAGTTATTTAAATGTGCATGGTCTTGACCTTGACACCTAATATATCCAGCCTTTTTTCTTGTGTGTATATATATATATATATCAGGGGTCCAGAAACGGTCATATTTGCCGGACATGTCCGACAAAAAATATTTTTGTCCGATGTGAAATATAGCTTGTCGGACATTTTCAGTTTAAAATAGAATTCAGTCAATCGGACACGTAAATAAATATGTTTATCGGTCATTATTTTACTCGAGTATTCTTTGCTATCACCTGTCAGTAATTTTCAATAAATAATACAGATCTAATAATTAGGCTTTTGTTTATTAATCAGTTAAAATCCATGGTCTCAATCTGTTCCTTTTGTTTCATCGTCTGAATCATGATAAGTTGTTTATTAAGTAATCACATCGCTTGACTGACGGAAGCCATAAACACCTGTTAACTGAAGGTCATGGTCGTCGGACTATTTCAAAGAGGTTCCACGCGGGATGTTAAATAATAATACATTGCGCATAGTACGGTCTTGGCAAACTGTTTAGTTATAAATAGATAATTTTAAAAAGTCTAAATAAAATCAAAGAGGTCTCAAAATGAGGTTCAGTAAAGTTCGTGTAACGGGAAAACGAAAATGCGCAATTGTCAATAAACAAAGATGGCCGTCAAACCATGTGTCGTCAACGCCGACAGTTCAAAATCAACACTACTAATGTGGACATACAAGTCTGACCATATATATTTAAATAACTTCGTGGTAGTAAAACCCTTTTTAAAAACTTCTATCTTGATATTAAAAATCTTTTTAAAATACATATTCAGTAACAATGTTTTTTTTTTTTTTTTTTTTTTTTTTTTTTTTTTTTTTTTTGCTTTACATTGCATTGTCGTCGGTGGTACAGTTGCTTGAAAAATGTCCGACCAAGGTCAAAGTTTTCCTGAGCCCTGATATATATATATATATATATATATGCTATAAGGCTGACTGTACTTTAAAAATATTGACTTGGCGTGACTTAATAAATCAAAAACTTAAATTAGTTGATGAAGCAGATGTTGAACCCAAGGCATTGATAAGATATCAATAGAAGTTATTAAGAGGATTAACTTAAACTGGTTGACCAGATTTTCTCTAGGGATAGAACATTTCACCTGATACCATGATGTATAGAATGTGATTAGCTTTCTGCTTGTGAGCATTAATTGTTTCAGCCAGGGGATTTTACATATATAGATATATCTATTTATCTATCTGTGGTGATTTATGAGACTCTAGCTCAGCTGATGTCAGCAAGGACAGGTAAAAGTGCTTACTATAAGCTAGTGTGGTTTATCTAGGTAGAACTTACTAATTAAACTGATATAATACAAAATGGTACAACTGTTTCAGTTATGCTCCAAGAACTAACTTAACCCATCCTAGTTATTGCAAGATTGGTTGAATAAAAGTCGCATTTGCCTCAAATGACATATCCGAGTAATTTACCATATTCATAAAGTAACTCTTTTTGCTGATTGAACTAGTTACTATATTTGTAGAATAACTGTTTTTACTGATTGAACAAGGTAATAGCAAATTTTACAATTAAATGGTTAAGTATGAGGAATACTAAGAAAAAAATGGCAGGAAAAGGTGTTGGTTGTTGTTGTTGTTGTAATATTGTTTAACGTAACATTGCATCAATATTTTTTTCAGCTATTCATGATGAGAGCAAGGTTATTAATCTCTGTAGATTATTATAAGAACAAGTTTGTGTATGCATGAGAAGTGCATGTTTATATTATGGCCTGCCATGTATTAGCCTGTGTTCAGGGTGACTTTTTGGTAAGATCACTGAGTAAGTGTGCAGTAGACAAGCATACCACTCCCCTAGTCCATTACCCTGGCACTGGGTGAAACAGTTGATATTCTTTCCTCTTAATGCCCGGCACGAGGCATGTAAGCAATTTCTGAAATTTTTAAGTCTTTTTGTATGACCCGGCCAGGATTCCAAACCACATTGCTCTTCCACTGAGCTACTGAGGTGGTGACAAGAAATGAGGCTTACACAAGCTGTTTTACAACATCTTTTATATGTTAATTTATTTCTTTGTTACATAAAATATTGCCAAAAATCCTAAAATAGATTTTTCAAGAAATCTGAAAAGAGTCAATTACATGTCATTAGCTGTATGATATTTTTTTGTTCATCTTTTAGAACTTTTTTTAATAAAAATGAATTTTTTTTTTATTGCAATCATCTAACCTGATGACTATTATTATTATGTTTCTATAAGGTAGGATTAAGGTTTTATCAAAAAAAATTCCTTTGTTTATTATACTATTAAGTATGATGTGACTGATTTTTATGTCAGATGTATTATTTTTGTAATTTTTAAACAGTTTATTTATTATTTTGAATATAGCTTAGTTACAAAGTAAAAACTCTTAAGATTAATTATTTGTCCAATTATCTTCAGAGTTCTAGAATTAAAGTGAAACTTCCATGTACAAGGAGTCATTAAGATGTAACTGTATTCAAATGGTTAAATTTCAGTATGGTTGCAATACATATGAATGTAAATCAGGATAATACAGTTTTTGTCTCTGAATTATTTATCACATTTTACTGGAGTTGCATGATATTGCTTTTAAGTCAGTTTTCTTTGGGAACCATTTGTTCAGCCAGAACAGGTCTACAGAATAACAGTATAGTTTATAAAAACAGTTTTTGACTATATGATGATAAATGGGATTTGCCAGCATACCATTTGATCAGGACCTCACAATGTTGTGTGATAGCCTCTGTGGCTGCAAAACCATATAAGGAAATAGTGCCTTTTGTTGCCAATTGGCCTAAAGCACAGTGGCTCTCCCCACCTAGGGGCCTTGGTGTTCAAGTGGTCTATAGATCACAGATCACAACACCTCTCACCACCTAGGTCCCTTGGTGTTCAAGTGGTCTATAGATCACAGATCACAACACCTCTCCCCACCTAGGTGCCTTGGTGTTCAAGTGGTCTATAGATCACAGATCACAACACCTCTCCCCACCTAGGTGCCTTGGTGTTCAAGTGATCTATAGATCACAGATCACAACACCACTCCCCACCTAGGTTCACATTCCACTCGGGCAGATCCTAGTCTGAGAAAGTTTGTCCATTTACATGCCAAAGGTGGGTGGTTTTCTCTGGGTGCTTCGTTGTCCTCCAACATCCCTGAACTGACCACCTTGATAAAAGTGAAAGATTCGTGACTAGGCATAAAACACCATTAATCTAATCCAATTTTCTCTGCCTTGGTTCAAATCCTACTGTGAGAAATCTTGTCCCTCAGTTTTCCCCACTATCTCGGAACTAAATGCCTGTTTATTAAGTAAAAAAATCTTGATGGGGTTTAAAACACCATTACTCAACTCAAGTCTTTATGTTTGTGCCATACAATACAGATCACCACGAGTTAACATTGTTTTTATAGAAATCTCTAAGTTTCTGTATCCAATATAACTAATTATTCTGCACAAACTGGAAGAGGTATCATGTTGTGATAGTTGGCAAATCCTATTGTTGATACTATATTGATAATAACACTGTAAATGATCTTTGTATTTAAGGTCGGAGGTCAAAAGAGTGATATGTTTCAAGGGTTTATGAAATGAACAAACTTATGTTCATTTTGCTTAATGTGAAATGTTTGTAGGAAACAAATTTTGATATAATTGAACCCCACTAATCTTAATGTTACTATTCAAGAATGAATGGAGAATTTATCTTCAGCTTGTTTTATTATAAGGCTGTTGTAGTAACTCCTGCCTGATCAGAACTATCAGTCAGTTGACTGATGTATTAGATAGCTTGTTAGAATTGGATCAAGATAGAGTTGATTTATTCTGTTAATTTGATGGGTTGACCATGCTAGCGAGGTCTTTGGACATTCAATATGTGATCAGAGGTAAATTCAATAGCTCCCATGATAATGATATAAGCCTTTTGATGTCCCTTGATAAAAAATATTAGCCTTTTGAAAGCTGATCCAGACCATATATATATATATATATATATATGTATTGTTTGATATGTAGTGTGTATTGTATTGTATGATTGTATGATATCTAAAACAGTGAAATTAACATTACATCCCTTCAAAGTATTCTCCACGGTTTGAAAAACAGAACTTCAACCTCTGAATCTGTTCTGAAATGTGTATGTAGGAGAGTGGCAAGATGGTAACCTTTCCATCTTCAAAAAAATTGCTTCACAAACTCATATGTATGTAATTCTGACCTGTAACACTTTTGCTCTTCTGAGCCGGAATTTGTACTGCTATACCATCACATAAGAAGAATATGCAATAAAGAACATCCTTTGTGTTTATGCTTCTTTAGGCCTTCTAATGTGTTAAGTTAACCATGTTTTGTTTCCAATTTTTCTTACTGGTTGGAAATAGTGAACCCCTGTTTTGTCACCAGTAGCAATGTTTGCAAATTGTCTTTGATTGAATTTGGAAAACATTTCGAGCAATTGCTAAGCTGTTTGTACTTATACTTGTTTTTTTTGTCATCTTTCAATATGTGTGGGATCCATCTGACAGAAATCTTTCGTACTTTCAAAATATGCTTCAAAATGAAATGCGCTTGGGACAGTGATATGCTGACAGCTTTGACAATATCACAAATTGTATATCTTCCATCATTTTCAATTGTTTCAATGACTTTATAGACATTTGCATTGCCTTTACAGCCACATGTTGGCCAGATCTTTGCTGCATCTTTGACAGACTCTGTGCCACTCAGAAATTTCTTTCTTTACCTACCAATTGTCTCATTAGATACCTTATCAGACCCTTAAACATCCCCTAATTCATTAAAAATCTGTATTACCCAATGATAGTTTTGTTCAAACTTTTATATAAGCTCTAATTTCTTAATATTCTACCTGTTTCCAAACCATTTTTACAACAGTGGTCAGTGACTGGCTCTATGGAAATTTTAAAACTATGTGAAGCTGAAGACACTTGTTTATACTGTTAAAAAGGTATTGAATACATCTATTTTAAACATATTATCATCAAGGAAATCATGCAAAGTGTTATCATGCTGTGATACAATACACATTATGTACATTACATAAAAAAGTTGAGAGGTAAGTTACTGGCTGATTAAGTAACCATTTAAATTTTTAAAAATTATACTTTATTGTTTCAATAGTATGTAGGTAAGAGAAAAAAATTATGATGCCTTGGCACTGGCAGGAGCATTTTTTGCAAGAGAACTTTTTTTCTATCTTTGTAACTGCAAAACATATAAAAACATATTTTTTGGATGGGTGATATATCAGTTGGAGATTTGGGAATGGAGTTTTTCAATTATTTTTTGCATTTTAAACTAACAGCTTTTACAGGCAATAAACGATAAAATATTATTTTAAATGGGATTTGTCGTTTGTTCAAAGTAAAATCCTATAGCAACATGCTTCAAATTTATATCAAATTTCAGTGTACATTTTATTTTTTACCTATAAATCAACAACACCTATATAATCAATAATCAGATGTTCAGTTACTGGTTTCAATAAACGATAAAATATTATTTTTAATGTGATTTGTTGTTTTGTTCAAAGTAAAATCCTTTAGCAACATGCTTCAAATTTATATCAAATTTCAGTGTACATTTTATTTTTTACCTATAAATCAACAATACAATAAAAAATTAGATGTTCAGTTACCGGTTTTGACAAAACTTTGATACATTTTTTTCCACCAACTTATTTATATGTTGTTAGAAGATTGTAGTTTAATTTTGACACTTGCTTATCTAGAATATGGTAGTGTGTACCTTTGCTCTATATATGCAATTCAAACCTTTGAATTTTTACAGATTATTTTTGTCTAGTTCCTATCCCCTCCATTTTTAGATGAAGTTATTAAAAGTTGCTACAAATGTAATGTGGCAAAAGATGACATAAATTGTATAAGGTAGGTAACCATAGTCAAAACTTATTTGCAGAATTGGAAGCATGAGGGGAAAAGTGAAATGGGGATGTTTGTATAATTTGCTCACTTTTCTCTTGTCTTTAATGTTGTTTATTATACCTTAGTATAAATTTTACTCAGTAATAGGTCATTTTATCAAAACATTTAGGAAAGTGAGGAAAGAATTAGACCAAGGGATAAATCATGTGAAATAGGATGACTTTTTTAAAAGTGCTAGTTCACCGAATTAGTATATTTCAGATAAGCATATTACATCCCCAATCACTTTATCCATTTACTAAGTGAACCTGTTGATAGTCTGTTGTCTTAATGATAAATGTCAGGTTAAAAGGCAGTTCATTTTATGTATCAATTTGTGATACTGTAATTAAATACTGGAAAAGACTCTATGCCAAACCACAATTGTTCCTGGAAAGATTGAATCAACATTTATTACATTTCATGAGTTAAATCTGGCAAATGATGATGTTACTATAATTATTTGATACAATACAATAAATGGGATTCGCAGCTATTTATACACATCAAGAGGGCAATTTGTTCCTTTTATGGATATTATTTACCGTAACTACCTGACTTCAAGTGTCTTAATTGGCCACTTTCAGAGTTTAATATTAGACCAGACACAAATTAAGCTGGTTATCAACAATGAACTAGATTATAATTACTAATGCATGCAGTTAGAGAATTTAAGAAATGAAACAAAAGGTGAATAATAGCTTGTTACAGTCTAGTTGTTCTTATGCTAATTAAATGTAATGGCAACTGGATGTTATATATTGTTCACTTTGAATAAATTCATAAACAATATTGACACTTTAGCCGTTTTAGTAGATACAACAATCAGTCCAGTGTTGGACCTTGGTGGACGAGTGGTTTAAAGCTGGACTACATTCTTGGTTCGATTCCCTCTTGTGATGTTCCTATTGTGAGAAAGTTTGTCAGTTGGCTTGCCTTTTGCAGTACTACATTTAGCTTGATAATATCAACTTATAAGTATTCTACTAAGTCTGGTATTCTATAATTACTGTCATATTGTGGTATGTTTTCTCACTCTCATACCTCATCTTTATATACTGTACTCTCATCATTAGCATTGTTACAAGACATATTTATCTGATGATCTGATCTGAGTGACCTTCAGTACAGTTCATTCCTGTCTTCAGTAATATTGCTATATTCATACTTCATACTGTAGATTCCAATATTTCACACTCAGAAATGCATTGGTTCTCTTTTTCATTTTTATTCTATTTAAGCATACAAGATTTTTCTTAAGCATTTGGATGGGGGGAATAGTGGCAGAGTTGTTGAGGTGTAAGACTTAAAACCAAAAGTATTTTGCTGTTTTGGTTAAGGCTCTAATGTGACTAAGGTTTTTTCCTTTGGCCTAAAAATATTGCTGTGCTTGGTACCGGTATAACAGACTTAGTGGTTTATGATGTTAATCTGTAACATGTAGGCAAGTGTACTGAGCACTGTTAAGGTTGTCGTTAGTATGCACTAGAACAGTCCAAATCATAAATTCTTGCACAAAACTCATTTGTAGTTGCACTTATTATTAGATTAATTCTCAAGATTAAACATTTTAAAAAATCACAGAAAAATTTAAGTGGAAAAAAAATTAACAGTGTAATATAAAAACAAAATTTAACAAACAACAAACAGTCAATCTTTAGAATTGTAATGTAGTTATATTACTTCTGGTATTTGATTCTGAGTTTCTTTACACGTTCTATTTCCGAGACCACGGAGATCATTTTTCATCAGTCTTGTTATCTATTATGATGGTCTTTAACTGACCACTATTGTCCATTTTGGACATCAACAGTTTCTCTGTAACATTGTTTTGATAAGTCTGATTTATCTGTTTTGGTGATCTAAGGCATCTTTGTTGTTTAGCTCTGGTGTTTTATATTGTTCTTAGTTTATCTTGCTTAAGATATTATTTCCAAGGATAATAATTATTTTCATCTGTATTGGTCATTATGTCATCAGGTGTAGATACAGGTAAGTAATGATTGCAAAAAAAAAAAAAAAAAAATTGATGGTTTCATGAAGATGATTTATATGCTGAACAAACTCTGGTGAGACTCTTACCAGCTAACTCTCATCATGAGTTATATATTATATTTTCAAAAATATGTATATTTGTTAGGATGACATAACTTAGAATTTTCAAAATGAATAAATATGTGTATGACTATCCGGGATACCTTTAGGAATGAGCCATTGAAAAATGACCTCATTGAGGATCATATCCATAACTGAATGTATGATTGTTAAAATTACTGTACTGAATCAAATTTTAAAATGCTGTAGTATGTTCATATTATATATATATATTATATATAATTCATCTGGTAATGATTATATCAGTTCTGAGTGAGCTAGGCTGACAATGACATTTTGAGTAAGAAACTGAAAAGCCTTAAAAACCATACTGACACTTGGTAAAAAGTTCTGGCAAAGAATTTTATATATGAGGATTAGTGAGTGACAATGTGATCTGTAAGTCAGTGTGGCACAGGGGCCACAAAAACTACAAAGTGGCTTTAGACTACAAAGGCCACATCTGGCATGATGCAGTTGTTAATAAAACAAAGTCTATCCCCCACATTGGTGAATGTTCTCTTTTGAAATCAAAATTCATAAGCAGTCCGTAAGGGTTGGTGTTGTAATAGCCTAGGAAATCCCTTGGTGCCACAGAATGTATTGTTGATGTAACAGTTAATACACCTTGGAGACAAAGATATGTATATTTGAGTCAAAAATCAATGGTGTTCTATTCTGCAGTTAAATATGGTATTATAACTGACTTTCATTATTGCATACAATAAAGCATCTGTTCATTAAGGATATCTATGATGAATAAAAATAACTCATTTGAAAACATGAAATTTAAATCATATTAAGTTAATTGGTATGTAGAAGAATTTGAAAAAAAAAAAAAAAAAAAAAATTATGGTATGCTGTTTGTCAGTGGATTAATCAGGAGCATTAAAATTTTTTTTCCTATATTTCATAATTCGAGAAAAAGGCATATATAATCTTGTGCAATTTATAATAAATATAAAAATAAAAAATATTGACATTGTGCAACAAAAATTTTAAGGCAGTGACAAAAAAAAAGGTACAATGCCAATACTGCCGACAATCATTTGATACCAAATTAGATTAAAAGATGGAGTGAAGTAATGGTGTTTAACACCCCTGTCAAGATTTTTTTCCCTTTTATTGAGGATGTCAAGTTTTGGGATGGCAGAGGAAATTGGAGCCTCTGGAAAAAACCACTGACCTTCGACAAGCCAATTGACAAACTTTCTTATGCCAGGATCTGCATGAGCAGCGGAAATCAGTAACCTAGGTGGTGAGAGGTACTGCAATCTGTAAGTACACAATTTAGACCTCTGGGACAACCTAGGCCCCCTGACTGATTAGGTGTTTCGTACTTAGTGACAGATTAGGGTGTTCTGTACTGAGTGATTGATTAGGTGTTCTGTATTGTCGAGCAGTGGATTAGGTGTTCAATACTGAGTGATTTGCAGTGATGGACTTGAATGATAACAAAACAGTTGTAAAGTTACTTTAAGAAGTCAGTCGATATTACCAGTTTATTTAAATACATTGCAGCTAACGAAAATATTTCCTTTTTTTTGACACAAAGGTTTATATTTATTTTGACATAATTATGATATAATATTAATTGAAAATGACAGTTAATTACCCGACTGACTTTAGAGTGCCTTATCTGTTAATGATGGATATGGACATCAACTTGATAATATCATAATTTATAAGATGGCGTTCCAGCTCTCCCTGTAAATCTCTCAGATAACATTCATACATGTATATTCTTCATTTCTAGATTACCATTTATCTGTGCCACAGTCATCATGCATTATAGTAATAATTTCCTGTCGTTTTGAATCTGTTGTGCCTTCTGGGAACTCGGGAATAAGCCTACATTAGCACATTCTTTGTAATCAATTGTGTGGGTAAAAAACTAAGAGGTCAAGGGAATATGTTTTTTTTCTCATGTCATGTTTGATGTTTATGCTGGCTCCATCAGCGAAATGACATAAGGCAAATGTGCAGTTTGACGTCATAAACAATGTTGATGTAGGGATTGTATATAAAGGTCATATTGCGTTTTCTTATGTCATTTCTTCTTTATTTCATAATGCTATTTAAAACACTTTTAAAATTGCTTTTTTTTAATGTCTTTTTTTTTTCTTTATTTAATAGTGCTGTTTAAAAATGAAACAAACACTTTTAAAATTTAACACTTTGGCTTTTAAAAATACTGAAGGCTTCATTCACTTTGTGTTCAGATGTCTCACTTTTAGCTAAGTCAGGCTAGCTTAGGGAAACAAATGAAATACAGTTGTATTTTCAAGTGTTTAAAGGAAATATTTTACACATAAAACAGAAACACTTGAAAATAAGTGTATATTAAGTTGAATTTTATGTGTTTTTATGCTTAAATATTTAGTTTATTTGGAGGTCATTGGAATGTTATACTTCATAAAATTATGCTTTTTGAAATAAATTTAAAAAACCACACAATTTAAATGATGTTAGATGTATTATGATGCATTACTGTCTATATTTTACATTGTGTTTAATTTAACTCAATAATTGATACATCTATAAAAGTGGTGTATCAAGGATTCTATTTTAGGGTATGCACTCTGACAAATTTTTAAATTGTGTTTTGGGAGGGGGAGACTTTGTTCTTGACTTGACAGCAAGACCTCACCCTTGTAAATGGAATAACCAAAGGCCTAAATAATCTGAACAGGATAATGATGATGATGATGATGATGATGATGATGACTCTGTAAAACAATCGAGGCAGGAAGTTATTCAGCTCTCTTTTTGCCACTTCAGTACAGTCAATACACCAACCACTAAGGGCATGTTATCAATTCATCATGACAAAGGCTAGCTCAAGATGTATTCTAACATAAATAAGTGTGTCAAAAGGGCTACAAGATGAATTAAAAATGTTCCTAACAAATGCTCACTTGAAAGTCAGATATATAAGTTTTGATTGCTGTACACGTATCAATTTTAGCAATGTATTAATTTTAGCGATTTTAGCGCTAGGACACTAGCACTAATTTAAATACATTGCTAAAAAAGTATGATTTTTAGGTAGGTGCTTCATGCAACACAGGAGGAATGTATGGAGAGTGAAAAGAAGCTTTTTTAAAAATGGCTTACCCTGATGTAAATACTAGTATCTAAATTTCATGAAAATTAAACAACTTTTATTAAATAACATTAATTTAATCTGCAAAACTGAATAAATGAATAATGTACAAAATCACTCCCGATCGCGTGAAAGGTCCAAACTTAGTTTTATTCCTGTATCATTCCAACCACAAACAATCATTTCAGATTTTACACTCTGGTACCCGCACACCATCCACACAGCGTGAAGGGGTTTGAGAACTGAAAGTTTTAAGTCTACCTTTATTTTGTTCAATTTTGTTCAATTTAAGTATTGTTTTTTTTAAGTTTCTTATAGTACTTTTGTTAACATTTTTTTGAGGGTATGAGAGAAATGCCTAGCTTCATTCATAATACCATTATCAATGGCATACCAAGCCATTTTGGCCCTTTGCTCACTATCATAGGTATTGTATTTATCACATTTCTCTTCCCACTGCTTTTTGGTGTTGTTTTATTCATTTCTTCATTTGCGAAGACTATGATTTCCTTCTCCTCCTGAGTTGCGGCTTTTCTTGGATCTGGAAGATGGATGATCTGGGGGAGGATGGCACTTGTTCCCCTGCTTTCAGTAGCCAATTTCACAGCATGTTTACACCTAATTTTTCAAAGAATGACAAAACAAGGTTCAAATAATACCTAATTTTTAATCTGAGTAAAAATCATAGATAAAACTTACATGTTATTTAATGCATGACTGCACATGCAACAATAACTTATTGATCGGGTATTGATCTTCAGGTATATGTACAGCTTGAGTAAGAGTGATTAAAGTCTGTTTCTAAATATGCATACATAACTAAAATTTTATGACTTATAGTCTGTTTCTCAAAAATTGATTTTCACTAATTTAAATCCATGCGAATATGTTGAGAATGTTATTTGCATCAAAATAAGTACACGCTAAAATTGATACGTTTACAGTAATTCGTATAATCAGTGCTAGTTCAAATTTTATATTTTATACTCTTAGACTCTTGATTGATTGCCCAATTTAATAGCGTGTTATGTCCCAGTCAGAAATATTTCACTTATTTCAAGACATCACTAGCTATAGGTGAAGTAGCAGAAATTTTGACCTTTGCAGTGTACTTGGGGAACTGTGCAAGGAGGGTTCTTTAATGTGCCACACCTGCCGTTTGACATGGGGCATTTGTTTTTTAGGGTGAGTGCTTAGGGAAAGAACATTCACTACCAATTTTCAAGTCTTTGTCAGACCTGGCATGGGATCGAACCTTTGACCTCCCACCCAAAAAGTGAGCACTCTACCAACTAAGCTACCATAGTGGTTTTATGCTCTGGGAGACAAAAATGCAATATAGATGTGTATAATTATTTTAAACTGCTTAAAAAATATATTGGGGGATAGGTAGGATGTGCCCTTATCTGGGTGTGTGCTTGCATAAATTATATCTAGCATCCAAAGAAAAACTCAAGTGGGACAGGACAGTCTTTGCCTCTGTTCTCTTGTACATGTGACTTTGTGTAAAAGGTGAGTTTATGACCTGTTGGTTTGCCTTCTCAATGATCTTTTGCTTGTAGTAGCTTGACAGACTTTGTACCTTTCAACAAAGTCTAGTTTTCTACTGTTTTTAAAAAGCTTGAGGTTTAAGATGTAAAATGGAAAGATTTATTTGATGAAATATATCCTCAGAAGTGAACATTTTTGTACATGCATTTACATTTATTACATACTAAATAACTGACAGTAGTTTCAACTTCAATCATCCATAATTTGTGTATAATTGTTAAGAACATATGGTTAGATGTTAAGTTATCCAAAGAAAATAATAATTAAATAACAACCTTTAAAAATGTGAAGATGCTAGAATTTTTTTTATTTGTTTATACAGTTAATGGTTTACATGATGATATATCACAAACAGATGAAGAAATAAAGAATTTAATCTTCAAGTTTTGTACTTTAATTTTCTTTTATGTTACAGACAGTTTATTCAAGTGTTTACCATGAATTGTTGATTTATTATTTTGTTTTATTTACTTTCATCTATGCACTGCCTATGTGCATGAGAATAAGTGCCTGTTTTATAATTTTAATTTGTTGCTTTTTTCATGAACTGCAGGATCGTCCTGCCATCATCTTATGTGATTTGATGATGAGTTTTTTTTTTTTTCATTCTCTGGAATTTAAGTCCCGTTTTTTAGAGCTTTTCTTGTATCAGAAAAAAGACCATCATCTACTTTTAGAGTTAATGAATGTTTAATTGTAGACTGACTTGCCGTGACTTGAGTTACAGGTTTAATATTTTTTGATGAACATCTTTATCTGATTTTAGACATCTGGATTTTTTGCAAAAAACAGTCAAATATAGTATCAAGCATAACAGACACTTAGGATTGTACTTTAATCAAATCAGTTGTTTCAAACAATCATTATATAATGTCTTTGAGTTTATAACTGAAAAAAAAAGCGAGACCTTACTTTCATTAATGAAAGTTTAATTCTTAAGTTTGATTGTTAATTTGGTTGTATAATTTTGTTTAACATCATATCAGCAATATTTTTAGCTATTTGCAACAAAAGCAAGTTTATAAATCTCAAAGGATTGATTTAAGAACAAATTCCTGTATGCATTAAATGTGTGGAAGTGTTTTCTGTTCTGTAGTGTACTAGTACACACTCAGGGGGGACTTTAACATGCTGGCTCATACTGCAGAAAGATCAGTACAATCGAGAACAAACATACCACATCTTCAGACACTTTATTCCAACAGCAGCTGAAACAGTTAATACTATGTCCTCCCAATGTTAAATTTAGATTTTAGTTTGTGACCTCTTTTATGTAGGTGGGTTAAATGTGACACACACACACACACACACACACACACACACACACACACACACACACACATAATGACATTTATTTACACAAACAACATGTTGTTTAGGTTGAAATTACCATTTTTAGCTCACCTGAGCTGAAAGCTCAGATGAGCTATTGCTATCCATCTTCGTGCGTCGTCCGTTGTGCGTCGTCCGTCGTGCATAAACTTTTTACATTTTAATCTTCTCTTCCAAAACCACTGGGCCAACTTTAATGAAACTTGGTAACCATCATGCCTGGGTGAAGCTCTTTCAGATTTGCACAAATGAAGGAGTTATGTCCCCTTGGGGCCCCATAAGGGGGGAAATAGTGAAAAACTTTAAAATTCTTCTCCTCTGAATCTACAAGAGATATACCTTAGTTATTTCATTTATAACATCCTTAGGTCATCTATTTTCAGATTTGCACAAATGGTAGCCATGGGACTCAAAATGGGGAAATTGTGAGGCACTGAGTGGGGAATTTGATAAAAATTATATATTTGTCACTATATCATGAAAACTATTAACTTTTTGTATAGGCATGTATATAAGAATATTGTAGGTATTGACATGACAATCATTTTGATATATGGTTCAAGGTCATATGTTGAAAGGTCAAGGTCACAGCTGCAAAAGAAGACTTAAATTGCTAATTATCTTGAAAACTATTAATGTTTTGTATAGGCATGTATATTAGAATATTGTAGGTATGGACATGATGATCATTTTGATATATGTTCAAGGTCATATGTTGAAAGGTCAAAGTCACAGCTGCAAAAGAAGACTAAAATTGCTAATTATCTTGAAAACTATTAACCTTTTGTATAGGCATGTATATTAGAATATTGTAGGTATTGACATGATGATCATTTTAATATATGGTTCAAGGTCATATGTTGAAAGGTCAAGGTCACAGCTGCAAAAGAAGACTTAAATTGCTGATTATCTTGAAAACTATCAACTTTTTGTATAGGCATGTATATTAGAATATTGTAGGTATTGACATGACAATCATTTTGATATATGGTTCAAGGTCATATGTTGAAAGGTCAAGGTCACAGCTGCAAAAGAAGACTTAAATTGCTAATTATCTTGAAAACTATTAATGTTTTGTATAGGCATGTATATTAGAATATTGTAGGTATTGACATGATGATCATTTTGATATATGGTTCAAGGTCATATGTTGAAAGGTCAAAGTCACAGCTGCAAAAAAAAAGACTTAAATTGCTAATTATTTTGAAAACTATCAACTTTTTGTATAGGCATGTATATTAGAATATTGTAGGTATTGACATGACAATCATATATATTTTGAGGTCATATATGTTCAAAGGTCAAGGACATAGCTGCATAAGTATACTGAAATTGATTTATGATTTGGAAATTATTCATTGCACTACAGTTACTTGATGCATATTATATAAGCTACTTATAAATGAAATGTGAGTGGATATATTTCTGATTAAGTTTTGTGGGAGTTCTTAACTTAAGAAAACTTTTAAAGTTTCTGTACTTAATATATTGTCTATTGCACTTTGCAAACTGCATTGGACAAGAATTTCAGGTGAGCGTTAAGGCCCATGGGCCTCTTGTTTATTGTTTTAATTGGAATTTTTGTGGTATTAATTGTTTTATTGTGTTAAAAGACATTTATTACTTTCTTTACTGTTTTCTTTTTTTTTTGTGTTTTGTGTTTTGTAATATAACTCATGGTTGATAGTAGAAATGATAAACATTATTTACTTTAAAGTTATATGAAGAAATTCAGTGAAACTTGCCATTAATTTTTATTATATTCATATGTAATGCAGGGCGAAATGCATGGAGGTGCAGGTAAAAAGGCACCTATCATGCACTTAGTTTGCTGAAAACAATTAATTTTTGTGTTTCTGTTTATATTTTTGCGTCAACCTAACTCTTAAACAATAAACAGTAAAATTTACAATTTTAAAAAGATGCATAGAGTGCAGTGTGCTTAGAACAGAGTCAAAGGTCTAATTCAAAGCATTCAGAACCTTTTTTTTTTTTTTTTTTTTTTTTTTTTTTTTTTAACATTTCATGACTGTATAAAGTTGTTTAAATTGATAAATTCATCAAAAAAAGGATGCCAATGAAACTTTCCATGAGTGTTTGTGTTATATTAAGAGATGAGCAGAATACAATTCACGGAGGTCTGGGTCAAAGTTCAAGGACACATTTCTGTGTCTGCTTCATTACTCATAAACAGTATGAGGGATTTTAATAAAACTTGCATTTTTTGTCATATTGAGATGTGTAGAACACAATTTTTGAAGGTCTAGATCGTAGTTAAGCTACTGCAGTAGCTCAGTGGGTAGAGTGCTCGCTTTGTAAGTAGGAGGTTGGGCATTAAAATCCTGGTCGGGTCAGACCAAGACTTGAAAGTGAACGTTCTTTTGCCAATCACTAGGCATTTAGAAATGAAAGTTACTGGGATGCCTCTTGTCAGAGCAGGTGTTGCACACTAAACAACGCTCCTTGAACATTGCCCTTAGTGTACTGCAAAGGTAAAGAAAGGTGGCATCCTAATATAAGTGAAATATTCTTGACTTGGACATAAAACCCCATTAAATCAATCAATCATAGTTATGGAACATGTTCTATGTTCTGTCTGAATGATCACATTTACTTAAAAAAAGAGTTCATTTAAGGGGTTTAGTGTTTCTTAAACACCCTAGTGAATCTGATGCTTGCTTGCTTTTGTTTTCATACTGTAATCCAAACGTCTTCACAACTAATATGACTGTTATTGTTAAAAGTTTTGTATCTACCACGATCCCATCTCTCATTCCCACATCTCTAATTCTGTTTGCTGTGATATCCCTTCTCCCCTCCTTTTTTGGAGAATTATTCCACTTCAGAGTCTCTTTGTGAAGATTTCTTAGTAAATTAGCTTATTGCAATTTTATTTCAGTTTGAGTAACTGTGTTTTTTAATTAATAAGTATGTAATTTGGAAAAAATGTAATATTTAATTAATCAATAAACAATAAAAATGCCTTAAAAAGTCACGTTATTTGAGTGACTTGCTCACATTATTGAGTTTCATGTTTTTTTTTTCAGTTAATGATTTTTTTTCACAGTTTTTATGTATAATCCTGCATGAATTGATACAATATGGTTTTTGTTAATGTGCATGCATTTGTTGTTTTTTTATAATTCATTTTTATTCAAATAGTTTGTAATTTTTGTTTCTTTTCTTCTATTGTAGGTAAGTAAAGAATTGATACAGATTTTAGTTTTTAAAAAATTAATTTCTGTGAAAATTCAGGATAACTATTGGAAGTACAAGTAAGATTATAATGTAAGTTTTATGAAAAAAAAACTGTAGATTTGTTTGAATTTGTGAACCAAAAACTTTTTCATGACAAGATATCACGTTTTGACAGAAATATTCAATCTCTGGTTGGGTAAGGTATCAATATCCTACATGGATACTCATAATGGATTTCTATATTCCTGTGTTACCCCTGACTGAAGTATTTAATCTGATCCTAGTCAGGAGACATTTCCCTATCATTCCTACAGGAATACTCGGGATGAATTCTGAAATTTCTGTGTTGTCTGTGACTGAAGTATTTAATCCCCAATTCAGGAAACCTTTCCCCGTCTTCCCGTCATGAATATATTCCATGACTGAAATAGTAAACTCCTTTTTTATCTCCTCCAACAGGAGAACTCTCTTGATGGATAACCTTGTAATTACTGGATAGAATCATTATTTCATACACTCATTGTGATTTATTATTCAAAATACAAAAATGTCAAAGGATGTTGATATTACAGATATCCCCTTGTGTCGTTATTATCTAGATGCTGGGTGTAATTATTCATAACCTTCTGGATAATAGTAATTAATGCTTTCGTAGTAAATTTTCAGCTTGGGGAAAAAACCTTCATATGTTCATATGATTAATGATACTGTAAATTCATGTGAATACTATTTAGATACTTGACCTTTGTGCACTGTATAGATATATAATAAGGGTTTGGTTAAATAGGTTTAATTTTTTATTAAATTATTATACTACATTCAAAAATAATTATTTGTCACATACTTAAACCACACCCATCTTGCTGACAGGAGTTAATCCATAGCAACACCTGTTAATTTTTTTCATTATCAGACTCTTAATAGCCCAAACAATGCCAAACACTAAAGATGATCACATTCCAGAAATTAGCTTTGTTTATTGCTGTCAAAAGACAACAGATTGTAAACAATGGCATTTGTGAATGTCGCATACGATGTATTAATTTGTTCTGTCGATTCGATTGGATTGATTGTAATTTATGTTCCAGTCAAGATTCTTTTATTTATATTGTCACTGCCAGTCAAAGACTAGTGGAAGAATCCAGGGAAAAAAAAAAAAAAAAAAAAAGCCACTGTTTTTTGCAAGTGAACTGACAAACTTTCACTCACTAGGATCTGTGATTACAATTATGGCAGTGTGAGGTTCTGTGATCATCTAAGTCCATGCTTTAAGCCACTGAATTCCCTTCCCCCTTTTGAAGATAGGTGTTTCCATTTGAAAGAATTTTTGTATAATTTTCTGTGTTCACTACTATGTTCATCTCTCAACCACCTCATATGCATCTTTCTACAACAGGAACTCAGCCAAACTAGGAAAATTAAGTTACTTTATTCATCTGTTGAAGATTTTTTATATTACTTTTATCAAGAGAAACTGTAAAATGTGAAAAAAAAAAAAAAAAAAAAAAAAAAAAAAAAAAAAAAAAAAAAAAAAAAAAAAAAAAAAAAACTCTAAGTCTCTTGTAACACAGGCAGATGAAAGGGGTGAAATCAACATCAGTCATACTTTACCTGTCAATCAATGCCATACAGTTGACTGATGCAATTGTTTTAATTAGTAATATTAATTTCATGTGCATTTTTAAAAAAATCTTTGTCAACTTCGGTTATCTGGAAAACAAAAACAATGATTATTTGTTCCCTTTTTGTTGATGTTGTTATTATTAGGTATATAGTTATTCTTTAAAACATGGTAATAATTAGTCAGTATCCAAACATTTGTTGTGAGGATATTTTTACACCATTGTTTCCCCCCCCCCCCCCTAAATGCAACTCTGAAAATAATACATGAAAAATACATTATGTAAATGTTGATTTCTGTTTTATATACCCACAGGTAAAGACTGGCCATATGCAACATGACATCAAAATCAAAATGATAATATCATACTGCTACAGTTCCAGAAGTGGTTTCTGTCTCATAATAAGCAAATCATTTTCACTTCCATTTGGGGGAAAAAAAAAAAAAAAAAAAAAAAAAAAAAAGACTTAGTCCCTCCTTCTAACTGTAGACAATTGATCTTAGCTTTCTGGTTAAGATTCTTTATTTTAACTCTTAAAAGAGTGGCATATTCGATAATTACACAGAACACAAATTATGTGTATATATATGTGTGTGTGTGTGTGTGTGTGTGTGTGTGTGTGTGTGTGTGTGTGTGTGTGTGTGTGATCTTGTGTGGGTGAAATATGTATCTGCATGTCAAACCAGTGTTTCTTTTTAAAAGCAGTGTAAGCATAAGGCATATTGGCTTTACAAATAGTCAATGGTGGAACTAAGAGCAATGCCAAGCCTTAAAACCATTTGAAGGTAGATGTATAGCAGCCCTATATTTATATCAAGACTATATCCCCCTCCTGTAAACAATGTATTTTTAATAACCATTCTGTCTGTCCATTTCAATACCCTGTTCAATACCACAACCTTCACATCCATGGATAAAGTTTGATCAAACTTGTCATAAATGAAACATTAACAAAACAAAATTTGTCAGTTATAGTAGGATGTCAATGATCAAGGTCTAAAAGTCTTAGATTTGTAAAACATCTTCAATCAACCAGCCAACCAGGTATACTTCATTAATTTGATTTAAAAACATTTATTTATTTATTTAAACAATTTTTTCAAGATATACTGACATATCCTTGAGTATATATTACTTACTAGTGATGTCATAGTTATTTAATGATGATGGTGTACTAAGATTTACCACTATGGTAGCTCAGTTTGTGTTGGCTTCATATGTGGATGGTTGGGGTTTAAACCCTGTCTGGGTCTGACCAAGACTTTATAATTTGTAGTGACCAAGTAGCAACTGCAAACTTAAGGTAAAAATTTCTGCCGCTGAATATATATCAGGTGACATCTTGATTTAAGTGAAATAATCTTGACTGGGACATAAAACCCCATTAAATCACGTCAAATAAAATCAAATGTACCAAGATTTAACTCTGTATCTCTGCATGTCTCTGATTTTTTTTGTCTCCATGTCATTATTCTTTATGCTTTTTGTCCTGTTTGTCTTAGAATAAGTTAATCTTCTCTGAAAGGCATCTTTTCTCCATGAGGTTATTTTGCATTTTTCTCCCTTTTTGTCTTCTAGGAAGGTGATAATCTTTTCTGATCCATGACATTATTTTGCAATGGTTTTTGCCCATTTTTTCTAGAATATGATAATATTTCTTTCAATAACTTCAAGCCATCAAGCATTTTACTGAATTGAATGTGTTATTGACATAAGAAGTGTATTTGCTTTGATTAATCATACATGTCACTTCATCAAAGTCAATTTATTGATTGATTGTATTTTGTGATATACAATGTATAACATTTTCTATTACATCATCAGTTAATATTGTATCATACTTGTCATATATTGATTTTGTGGGGGTGGGGTAGGAAAAGAAAGAAAGAAAAAAAAAAACCCACTAAAGTAGTTCATTTAGTAGTGTGCTAGGTTTTATAAGTGGACGATATGATGGTTTGAGTTTTTGAATTGTAGTGGTGAAGTAACCGAGACTTGGAATCCTGACATAAGGAGAGTGGTAGGTCCATATGTGGATGGTTTGATGGTTTGATGGTTGGATAGTTTTAAACTCATTGAAGTAATCAAGATTTAGAAACAGACAGTAACTGTTCTTTGAAGAAACATTTAAGATTAGGAAATTAAAAAAAAAGTCTGTTTATGGGTCTTGCATCTAAAATCTGAAAAATACATAAACAAACATACTGTTGGTGTATAATTCTTTAACTTCATCTATTGCTAAGCTGGTGACATCCTGATATAATTAAAATAACCTTGACAGAAGTAATCATACTGTTTAGAGATAGGAACCTGCACTCATTTCTATTTAAAAAACCCTTAAAATTGACAAAATCTTCATTTTGCTCAGTCAAAATACTAGTAATTTATAAAATGGTTGAATATTTTATTTAATGAAACCTGTAAGAAAAGTGGTCACATTATAAAATCTTATTAGCAAGCTACAAAGGTTGTTGATGCATGCATGCAGTTTTTGTGTAAAGATTTCAAAATAAAAGTCTTGACTTGCATCTGACTGACTGAAAATATAATTCATAATTGAATTGTTAAATGGAGTCAATCTAGCCTGATTTTTGAAGTGTAATGCAATAGGAAGCCACATGGAATTAAAATCTATCGAATGAAAATAAATTTATTGGTACCATATCATTTCACATTTTATCTTAAATTCTACAAAATGTTAACAAATTGATTGTGATGAAATATAGCCAATAATTAGGTCTGATTTGTGTGCTAATGTATTCATTAATGAGCAAAGACCTCGGATGTCGATTCACTTCCTGATGTTGGCATTAAGCATGCAGTAATATTCGGTAATAGAATGATCCTGAATTTAAATAGAACTTAAAATGCATGGATAAATATGCATTAAAAAAAGAAGAAAAAAAATGAAGAAGTAAATGGAAACATGAATTCTAGAATCGAGAATCATCCTTTAAGGAATAATTGGCTCGTTCCCTAAATACCACAACAACTTTTTGAAAGGCATATTGTAATTGTACACAGCAACTTAAATTTTTAAATGATTTGAACAGTTAAGGATTGTAACAATCATGTTGTTTTTTCTCTCTAAGGCTATTTTGGATTCATTGTATGAATTTAAATGGAAATTATTTCCAAAATAGAACATGGATAAGAAAGCCAGGTTTATTTTGATCGAAGCAGGTTAAATTTGGTTTTCGTTGTAGGAACAGTTTAGGCTACATGTATGTATTAATAGAACTGATAACAAAAGAAATGAAAATGGTTTGAATTTATGACTTATGTATATTATTCAAAGGTCATCTTCAGCATAGATATATTCATCCATATCTATAACTGAGAAATAGGTACAGTCCAAAAAGCCAAAGCGATTTTAGGTAATTTTTTTTTTTTTTTTTTTTTTTTTTTTTTGGCAATTGATTAGTTAAAAGATATTACAATTTTTCTAATTGGTTTTGGTATTCATAGACATGTTTAATATAGGTTTCCTTGGTAACCAAAAGACATGTGACTGTTTTAATTACAGCTAAAAGAAGTCATTTAATTCTAACAAAGCTGTCAAATTAAATTTAATTTTCTTTTATTCAGGAAAAGGTTTTTTACGATCTTTGTTATATCGAAATTTAAGGGGGAAAAACCAAATAAAAAAACAAGAAACAAAAAAAAAAAATAGAATAGAATAAAAAATATATATATATAAAATTGGGAAAAAAAGACAAAAAAAAACCAGTTGATTATTTTTCCATGTTAGCAAATGTTTTAAAAATTACCACCTGTTGACCCCACCTGATTCAATCAGTTAATCAGTCTATTAATCAATCAACCAATCAGTAAATCAGGAAAACAAATGAACAGACAATAATATTTTCATAGAAATAAGCAGGTTTTCAGGAAATTCTGTAGTTGATAATTTTTTTGTTGTTGTATAAATATTTGTATAATAGATTAGCACATATTACTGGCTTATTGATATTTAATGGGTTAATCATGGAAATCACATGGTAAATCAGTATTGTACATCAAAAATGTTAGGATTTCTGGTACCAGTTTTATCATGATTTCTTAGCTAAGAAGTGAAGTGAAGTAATGGTGTTTTACACCCCAGTCAGGATTCTTTCATTAATATGGAGACTGTCAAATTTTAAATGGTGAAAGAAACTGGAATGCTTGGAGAAAACCACCAACCTTAAGTTGGAGAACTGACAAACTCTCCCACACTTAGATCTGTCCAGACAGGATTTTAACGCAGGCAGTTATAGGCACTGTGATCCATGTGTTCTGTTTGGACCACTTGACCACCAAGCCCTCTTAGCTCAGAATTGACTTAAGTAATATCTAAGGTCTCTTTTTAACTTATTGTTTTAGTTAATTTGGGTAATTTTTTTTTGGTACTTCAAATAATTTTTTTTCAATAAAACTAAAACCCATGTGCATTTAGCATAGCATTATCATTGAAAATAACCAAAAATTACAATATTTTACATTCATTTTTTACCTACCGTAAATCCCCAGATATAAGACTACTTCGCCTATAAGACGGGGTGGGATTTTCCCGTCATTTTTTATGATTTCAGACGATACTGCACCTATAAGACGACCATGATTTTCAGACAAGGTCATACTGGTACCGGTATTTGACGCTACCGATCGGACCATAAACTTTACACCAATTTTCGCCTATTGTTTATATTTTTTATTTTTAATACCGTACTTGTTAAATTAATTTCTTTGCCGTTTGATTCGTTTAATTTTAAATAATCAAAAAACGTAAAAAATAAAATCAGATGCCAGAACATCTCATCATCAGTAATCATGAAGACGTATATCTGTTCCGTTTTTAAATAAATTCAATAAACTACATTTTAAAAATTTCGTTATTGTTTATTAGATTATCAATCAGCTGTTGAAGACAGGAACCCTGATACTCAAAACATATTGCCCATTACGTGTGAAGCAGACAAAGTGTGGTTTATGTAATTTCTAGATTGTTACTAAAAGTAAACAAAAAAAATAAAATATTGTACAGAATATTTCCCGCATCCTTGATTACTGTACTTACCAAAACCTTGATGATTTCTTTTTATTTCTTATTCTTATCATTTATTATAACTTTATTTTATCAAAATATCATTAAATATACACAACTATAAAAACTTCAAAGCACGTGATTCACGTTTTTTGTAAGTTATGAATCTGTAAAATATATCAACCATTATGAAACTGCAATATACAAAAACAAAGATGGCGGACATTACGATCGTGTGTGGACATTTTCTCAAGAATTTCAACCCCTCAGATGTTAACCGTCATATAAGACGACCCCCCTTCTCAGAAAATAAATTTTAAGGTAAAATAACTCGTCTTATATGCGAGGATTTACGGTATTTCAAAGCAGACAGATTTTGGATGGTGGATATTATTTTAAACCAGGATACCTATCTACAATAGAAAAGACAAACTACCTCACACTGTTATCTTCCCATGCCTTAGACCACTTGTCCACCAAGCTGCCCTTTAAGTAAAGGGAGATCTTAGTTGAAGAATAATTATGAAATTGGGGTTGAAAATTTTTAAAGCATGCAGTCTATTGAAATGGTCTAAAGCATTGTGACTGTTTTGCTGCCTGTAGAATACCAATAAATCCAAAACACTTGTTTTCTTTAATTTATCAAAAAAAGTTGTATCATTTTTGGTAAGTATACTGTCCATTTGAAGTGCTAATATGATTGTGTACTAAAAAAGCATATTAAAAACAAGTACATAAATCACAAAACACAAGAGTTTAAAAAACGTGAAAACAAAAATTGAAATTTCAATCGTTCTTTTTGTCAAAGTAACCAAATTTTTAACAAAAGCAGTGGCTTGCATTTTTAAGTCAATATTTTCTTGAAGTCTTTAAAATATTTAAATATTTTTCTATGTATACAGCATATTTAATCATTTATAGATAACTAAATGGTTTAAAGCTATGGTTGTTTTAGAAAATAAATCTTCATTATAATGTAGACAAAGGGGAATAAATCTTGTAGATAAAAATGTATTGGTTTATGCAATACACATATCATGAAGAAAATAGCTCTGAATTGGTAATAAACAGTCCTTTATATATATATGCAATGAATGCTTGTAAATCTTACGTTGATTATAGTTAGTAGATTGCTGTTTGCAATTGGAGATCTCAGGATTGGGATTGATTTATCCATGGTTAGGCCTCATCCAAGGCTTTTTGCAGACTCTCACCATGCTGTTAAAAAGTTGCAAACCCCTTTGATTAGACATAAGAAATGGATGTTCTTTGTTTTCTGTGTAAAATATATTGTGACTGGAATAACATTTAAAATGTTTACCTTTTCAGTCTAGTGTTAACCAAGGTATAGCTTAAAAACATTAGATTTGAAAATTACTGTTTCCCTCTGTGTTATGTT
Source organism: Tegillarca granosa (assembly GCA_029721355.1). Classification (NCBI taxonomy): domain Eukaryota; kingdom Metazoa; phylum Mollusca; class Bivalvia; order Arcoida; family Arcidae; genus Tegillarca; species Tegillarca granosa. Next base: position 29,862,138 of record CM056597.1, on the reverse strand, counting down.
ACATTTATGTGTGTTTCATTTATCTGAATATCTGTCCTCAACTCATTTTAAAATTACTCTTTAAACATAAAAATTCATTTATTCAGTAATTTAATCAACATTATTTTAATTTTTTTAAACCAGCTTATGTGACAGAAATATGCTTTAATCAATGATCTAACACTTAAAATGTCCATCTATGAATGCACTTTATTATTGTCATCTGTCAATTTTTTTAAAATCCATTTCCTCTTGCAGCTGAAGCTGACAATTTTGTTGCCATTGCCAACATTCTCTGTCGTAATGACGAATGATGCATAAACTCTTATGGATTAAAACATTTGATTGATGTAGAATGATATGCTTTCGGCCCACTAATATTTGTGATTATTCCTTGACACTGATTTCAACAACTTGCTTTCATCCAATCAAATCATAGGAGGATTACAAAAGGTGTAATAAAATGCATTTTTGATCAATATTGATAAAGATTTTGAGTGGGCTAGTAGTTTGTAACCCCTTTATCTTTTCCTAGGCTCTCTGATTTTATATATATATTTAAGCACATTTTCCTTTAGGCTGTGTGAACTTATGTCATGCTAATGTGTATGCGCATCTGTCTGTCATTTTTTTAAACTTTAATTTTCTTGGAAAGTACCCAGGCAATTGGAAACAAATTGTAGAGGGGATAAGATAAAATGTGCAATCTAGCAATTAAGATGGCCATTATTACAAATACTTCATAGTAAAATACAAAAGAAATGACAGATACAGTTTTATTTATCAATTAATTACTTTCAAATTTTGTGTATAGAAAGTAATAAGAAATAACCAAGGATTAAATCAAACATTTTCTGTTGGCTTATAACTAGCTAATGAATGATGCATGAGATGCTATTTTAGGCTGACTCTTGTCCAAAGTAGGAGGCAAATTTGGTATGGAATGTGTCTAGATGGCGCAAATTAAAGTTTGCACAAATCAGCTTCCTGGGGCAACTTGGAAATGGCCATGGTTACTATGAATGGAGTAGGTAAAAGTTTCATCCTACTATCCGAGATGGTAAACATCACTATATATATAGTAAAAACAAGAATGAATGAATAAAAAAATAAATATTAAAAACAATAATAAAATAAATAATAAAAATAACAAATAAATAATAAAATGAATAATAAAAATAATGAAATAAATAAATGAATAGACAAATAAACAAAAAATACTTAATACAAGCTTATTTAGGAATCAAGTTTTTTTTTTTTTTTGAAATTTTGGTATATAGAAAATGAATGTTTATCTATATCACATGTCTATGTTGTTGTCTTCACCGTCGTCTGCAGCATAAACTTTTACATTTCAACTTCTTCTCTAAAACTACAGGGCAGATTTCAGTGAGACTTGGTCAGATGCATAAACAGGTTGGTGCAATTAAGATTTGTTCGTAATGTTGTCAGGGTTTCCAAAACTAGGTCAAGGTCAAAATCTTATTCTCTAAAACTGATGATTGGAGACAAAATCTGATATGATAATTGGTTTCTCTAGGGTCTTAAGCTTATAAATTGTTCATATCGTGAAATTTGGTCAAAAATTAGGTTACACGTTTTTGGGTTTAATTTTAAAAATTTCGTTAATGGCTTCAAATTATTATAACTTCACTATATAAATAGATATTGACATGGGGTTTTCAGTTTTGACTTTTTCTTGAAATACACCTTCAAAATGGGGTCAAGGTTAAACATCAAGTTCATAACCTAGTTTGTGGTTTGTGCAGTTTTAGGCTATTTTCTTCAAAATTGTAAGATATATATAATATAAAAACATTGTTAAAATGTTCAGCATGACAAAATTTAACAAGGTACCAAGTTTCGTAACTATATGATAATCCGAGAAGAAGTTGTTGCCCATTAAATGTGATTTTTTGCTTATAAATATGAAAAGTTGTGCATAAGCTTCAAAACTATAAACTTTTTGTATAGGCATGTATATTAGAATATTGTAGGAATTGATATGGCAATCGTTCTGATATATGATTCAAAGTCATAGGTTCAAAGGTCAAGGTTATAGCTTTATAAGAATACTTGAATTATTAATTATCTTGAAAACTTTCAACTTTTTGTATAGGCATATATATATATATATTAGAATGTTGTAGGTATTTTTGCAAATGATTTTGGACATATCCTCAGGTGAGCCTTAAGGCCCATGGACCTCTTGTTATTTGTTCTTATCATCATATAGCGTCATATATGCAGGTACAATATGGACAACCATCCCTTTTATCGAGTTGAGCTATGCAGGTTCTATTTGGCCTTTTGCTGTGATTTAACATAATATTTATCTCTTGACAAACTCTTGGCTCATCATCTCCAAATATTAAGTTATATCTGTGCCTGAGACAGCAACAAACATTACATTTCATAAATATTTCTTGTTAGTCTAACTGTCCTTCTAAAAAATTTTTTAATCAATTAAATATTTTAATGTAAAAATTTTAGAAGTTTAGAATTTTTCTTTTGATTTAAGACAATATTAGAAAAAGCTTACATATTTTTGTTCCAAGATATACATTTATTATATACAATTGCAGCATTTGGTAATCTCAGAAAAATTCATATTCATATTTTCTGATGAGATTTATCTCCCTTTCCCTGTGTAGATATTTAATGTAACAACATGCATCGGATCAGTGAGGGAAAATGATTTGGCATTTGGAGAAACACTTGGGGAAAAAATCCACTTCCTTATTGAGTGCCAGCTGACTCAAAAAGCAAATCTGCTTGTCCTGGATGATATGTTAGCATTCTACACAACCAAATTTTGTTTATGTGAATTTCAAATGAGTTCAGCGTAAATTTTATGTAAATTCACATTAATTTTACCAGAAATTCACATGAAATTTTCGCATGAATTTTTTTCCCATGAATTTTGTGTATTTGTCTATGTACCACAAAGCTACAAGATCTGGACCATGCATAAATTTCAAATGAATTTAAAGCAAATTTCATGTAAAATTCACATGAAATTTTTCACATAAATTTCATATATAATTTTTCACATAAATTTCATATATAATTTTTCACATAAATTTCATTTACATGAATTTCATGTATTTGCGTATCTACCACAAAGCTATACAAGATCTGGACCAAAATACTCACTATGTAATCTCTTTCTAACACTGAATTCAATGACTAGCTTAGTCCCTCTACAAAACATCAAGTAATTGTCAATATACTTCACAGATCAGTCAAAGGGGTGTAACTAAAAAAAAATTATGAATTAAGAACGAACCATTAGGGATTAAAATTAACCTACGTTTGTCCTTTTTGATGAAAATACAAAATTATTTTTCAAACTTACACTGACAGGTTATATGTCAGTTTTAAACTTTTGATAAAAAATGATTGATTCCATGAGGATTGTTGTAAATGTTTAAGAAAGAAGAAATGTATTTAACTTATTTTATCTAAAAAATTCATGAAAAAAGCCAGGATGTTTTTAAAAAGTAATTTTTTTTCCACACCCTGTTAGAGATTATTTTGAGAGAAGTAAGGTGTGCAGAATAAACACCTTAATTGATTAGGAAGATTTTGTTAGTATAAAAAAGTGATATAGTGGTTTACCAGGGTTCACGCTGCCGTTCGCTTTTTTCGCAAAATGAGAAAAATAAATAAATTTGGCGATAAAAAATAAACATCAGCGAAAGTCATGGCGAAAAAAATGTTTACATTAACAGGTTCACTACGCTTCACGGACATGAGCAGAGAGTCATTAAAAAAACAGGTTTCCGTCTCTGTCTATGTGTTTATTAAACCATAGATCTAGAGAGTTCCGAATGTGTTAAATTGGGTCACCAAAGCCATGTACATGATGTTGATTAAACAAAATATCACGTGTGAAGGTGTTAATTACAGGTGGATTTATCATTTAACGAGATTAATTACCAATGTAAGCGAGTGATTACCAAGCCGCGTTTACGCATAATCACAGGTAATTGCTAAATTATATTGAGATTATCAATTATTGGCGGTAGATCTTTGAAAGTAGTAAAAATTAAATTTGTGCTTTTGACGGTTTTGTTTACAGTTTACTTATTACTTATTAGTGATTTATTTTATGAATAAAAGAAATAAAACAAGAAAACTCTTGTTTTTCTTCATGTCATCAGACATGCATTTTATAAGCCAATTAATTTCTATTAAATTTTCGTCAGAAATTACAATTAGACCAGAAAATACCTTTGGCCCATACAAATTGTATTTGGCGAAAAAAAAAAAATTCTGGTGAAAATTTTGGAGAAAAAAAAAATTGAAGTCAGTGTGACCCCTGGTTTACCATATACTAATGAAGTAGTCCACACAAGACAGGTTCTCTGGGTAAGACTGCATTTGTCAACCACCACCCCCCACTCCCGTCCACCCCTATAAATTCTTTGTAAATATTTTGGAAATTTTGGAAAAATATTTTTCACAGAAATGTTTATGTTGGCATGAATTTTTTATTTATAGGCCATTTAAGTTGAGATTCAAATTTCAGGATTAGATTGGTTAATGGTGTTTTACTTAGAACTAGGCAGTGAGAGGTGCTATCATCGGTAAAGTCCTGTTTCCAACCACTTTACCAACAAAACTACTGTTTATTTAAGGTTAAGCTGAGACTGGCTATATTATATTTATACAGTTACATTGTAAAACTCACTGTTGTCATACTCCGGGCATGAAGCAGAGTGGATTGGTGTAATGGTGTTTTATATCCATGTCAAGACAAGCTAACCACTACCCCAGTCACATTATCCTGGCACTGAGTGAACTGGTTGATACTCTATTCCCTTAATGCCAAGCACCAGACGAAGTTGCAGTACACTGTACCTCAAATTTTAAAGTCTATGTATGACCATTAATTCCCCAAGCCCCAAGTTCCTGCTTATTGAGACAGATGCCGTATGACTGAGCCAGCAAGGTGGTAGGCCTCTTTGATAAATATTATTAGGGATAGTAAGTGTATTAGTCTTTATCCAATTTTCAAGTATTTATATATCAAAGTAATTTCATGGATATAAATTGTTGATAAAACTAGATATATAAACTAAATATAAAAGGTAGTTTTGTTTTTCTTCCAACAACTTTTGTTACAATATTTATACTGTGTTTGGAGGCGTAATTAAAAAAAAAAACAACAACATGATAACCTCTTAGTTACAACAAACTTCTGGAATGATTACAACTCTCTGCAGTATAAGTTTGATAGCATTACTGTTGTTGTTTCCTATCAAGAAAAAATAAATAAACAGTGTTTATTGGCTGTCATTTTGATAACCTGATATCAAATTCAAATATTTCAGTTAATTAAGCAAGATGCTTTCAGTGTTTCTGAGTTATTTTAGATCCTGTTTTAGTTCACTAAGCTGTGTGTAAGATATAGCCCTATAATCCAACTGGTAGGTCTTAACATTGTCAGCCATTTGTGCCATTTAAACATGGTTAAGTAAAGGCCATCACATCTAAGAATACTTTTTTAAGGAACTTGGTATATGAAATCATTCAGAGTGAGCAAGTTATTGTTTAAAGTCACATTAAAGATATCATTTAGAGATGATGTTATTGTTTCATAATTGGATTGTCTCCCTTAGGCCTTAAGAGCTAGCTATATGCCTTGAATTTTATAAAGGATGTGATATTTATAAAAGTTTAGATGCAGTCTGTTTTATGATTGGATTGTCTCCCTTGTATAAAGAGAAAATTGTCTCATTACCATAAGTGTGTCTGTAGATATATTGTGTTTGACATTTGAGTTCTTGGTAGTGTTATGTATGGTAAATGAGCACTATCTGCTATCACAAATCAATATAATATCCAGATTTAGAATTTATCCAAGACCGAGAGCGACTCAATACCAATTTAACGCTCCACAGTCATTGGATAATTCCCAGTTTACAGAGAACGCTATTAAATAAGTTTGCTTGTTTAAAATCTGTAGTTATTGTCTGTAATTGTGTCGATTAAGGAAAACGAATTTTGATGTAGGAGGCGACAACAAAACCAAGTCTGGGAGAAACAGATTGATGAAAGATTGCAGCTTTATTTAACACTATTCTTAGATGTTTAGTCTCAGTTTTTTTTTTTTCGCATGTTAAATGGTTTTAGAAATTTATTTTTTTTATTTTTTTTTTTTGATCTTTTTTTATTTTATTTTTTTTTGTAATGTTTGGTTTTTATATTATGTTTGGTGTATTTAACTTGAAAACTAAAATGTCTGGTAGCTAATTGTGTATGATTATTTTAACTAAACCTAAATGATGTTGTTATGAACTGTAGATTACATGGACCAAAGGTTATGTAATATTGAATATAATACATGATTCTGAGTAACTAAATACATTGACTGATTTATTATAATCTTCATAGAGGATTACATAAGATTAACCATGTTTATTTGTTGGTCTGTATGGTTACCCATCAGTTTCATCTCTGTTTCTGCTCCATAACTTTCAAATCTAGGGATGAATCTTCTTCAAAATTGGAACAAATGTATACCAACATGAGACAATATGTCACATATTTAATTTAATTAAGATCAGTGTCATGCAGTCCCGTTAGGTTATGTCAGGGAAGGGGTATTTCTGTCTCAAGAGAGACTGCTTTATAGCTTGAATCTTAAAGCTTGTTGTAAATGATCCAGAGTATGATGAATTCCTGTATTCTTGTAACAAAGTCTTTATTCCAGAACTTTTCTTTTTTTTAAAAAGAAATAAATTTTATCTAACATTTCTAGGCCCGACTATTAAAACTGAAGTTGGAATTTTGGCATATAAGCCAAGGAAACTGATGTACTCTGGTTTGTCTGTCCTCTGTCAAGTGCATTTTTCAATTGCTTGAGTCTGTGTTAAAATGATTATATGTAGAGTTAATCAGCATTATTATACAGCAATGTGCTACCTCACATAGAGTTGTAGCCCTTGATTTATATGATTATTATAGAATAATGCCCGAGGTCTGTGAAAGCCTTGTCTGATGCCTTTTGTCTGGAATACTGTTATTAGAATTTTATAGCAGATGTTGTTTCATGCTTTAATTGTTTTTTTTTTTTTTTTTAATTTGTTACTGCATGCATTTGCGAAGCATGTCATTACTTTCCTCTGCCTATTACCAGATTATATAGATAAATTTGGGATCCGTGGACAACGTAAACATGATCAGATTTACGTTTTTAATAAAGGTTATTGCTTCAGCTGTCAGAATATTATCTTTCTAATGCCCTAGTGTTGTATCCTAGCATTAGTATAAATGGCCATAACTTTGGCTTATATTTCCTGACGTGTTCTGTAAAACAATAAACTCACCAAGATTGGAAAAATGATACATTCATCAGAAAAAAAAAACATATGTTCGTCATCTTTACATATAACATGTATGACTTAAATTCTGATGAGAATACTGTAATATCAACTCGTTATCATGCGGATCCGTTTAATAACTTTCATTATATTACTTTTTCTATTTGAAGTATTTTCTGGGGGAGGGGGTAGTGTAATGTATATCATGGTACTTGTATCTAGAATGTTTTATGGTTTTTGTCTAGAACACTGGAATCTTTTTATTTTTTTTTATTAATCTTGTTGATAGATGTATCCTCCAGTTCGGAGATTATATATTATAAGCATTAATGGTGATTTTCATTAGAACACGGAAACATGGATTTTCAAAAATATGGATTTTCAACATGTATTCCTTCCATTAATTCTGTCATATGACCTTTGGTCTCTCATGATCTTTCTGCATTTGTACACCATAAACTTGATTAAAAAAAAGCTTATATCTGTGAATGAAATAAGCAATCCAGAAATCTTGATTAATTCTTCCAGTAACAGTTAGCCTTTCTCTGCATGGATGAGTACCCATGTAAGCTCTTGTAAAGATTTGAATGGTTAATGTCGGTAAAACATTGTTTTAACATTGGACAGTTTTTTATGCCTGTTTATATAGACATATTATGTATGTGATGTTGTTCTGTTAGTTTGTCTGAAAAAAAAGTTTGATAAACTTGCCAATTAAGTTGTCTTCAACCAATACATGGAGGTCCAGGTCAATGTTTTGGTCACAGCATGCAGAAAACAAAAAATTTATTTTATGTAAACATTTCTGTGCAAGTTCACTTCAAAATAGTTCTAAATAAGTATAAATTATGCTTGACATAAATGTTTGTCACATAACTACCAATCCATATGAAATATAAATGTATACAACTTGGCATGAATGTTTGTCAATTGAATTATGCAGAATTGCAGCATTTAAATGAGGTCTTGGTCAAAGGTCAAGGTCACATTTCATTACCTGCTTTTTATAATAACTATAAATCAGTAAAAAGATTTTTTTATATAAGATTTGCCATGTTATATTGTGGTGTGCTAAGCAGGGAGATATTTAGTGAGTGAGTTATTGTTGAAAACCACATCAGCATTATTGCAGCTTTTCGCTACTAAGGAGAATATTTCCGATTTTACTAATTTTGCCACAACATTCAGGCTCCCCTTTCTTGGATGTATATCAGTGAAGAAGTATGATCAGTAAAAACTGCACATTTTTTTTCTCCAGCATTCAGCCTCTCCTTTCCTAGTTGTCTATCTGGGAGTTCTTATTAAGAATTAAATGATATCTGTCTGTAAAACATGGTGACAGAATCTCAGACATTTTTTTTTTCATTAATCCCGCTGCGACATTCAGCCTCTCCTTTTCTGACACATTGATTTAAGTTGAAATATCTAAGTATTGACCATAATTGTTTCTATTATAAAGAAAATCGCTTTTAGCCGTTAATGGCTTTAGAATAATTATATACCAAAAACTAACATAGTTTTTATGTATGGAAACTGTAAACAAGAATTCTACATTATATTGTAGTATAATTCATGTTTGACACATGAGAGAGAGAGAGAGAGAGAGAGAGAGAGAGAGAGAGAGAGAGAGAGAGAGAGAGATTTCAAAGGTAATAACTGTAAAATTAGTTCTCCAAAATTTATAAATTATTCTAAAATAGGTCACAGCTACCCATATATTATTTTTGAAAAATTTCTTAATGGGTTTTGATAAATTTGTTTGTAGCAGATCCATTAATTCACATCTTAAAATTTTTTTCTCAGATATTTTTCATCTCCTGCCAACAGCACTGGCAATATATGTAACAAGTTTGTTACAATAATGCCTTCATTTCTGACTTGTAACATGCAGAATGCACTAAGTACTAAAAGTAATGGAAATGTTCTGAACTAAGTACAAACAAACTTTAATTTTACTACTCATCCTGTAAACATACTTATTTCCCTTTTACATAAATTAACAAAAATACGTTTAAAGTTAGATAGCACATTTCAAAAAAAAAAAAAAAAAAAAAAAAAAAAAAAAAAAACGTTCAAATACCTTCTGTATTTGATCTCTTTCGACTTTGTTTTATAAGGATTTGCCATTATTTTAACATGCAGACACATGAAAACAAATTTTAATTTGACTTAAAAGGTTTAATAAAAATTGTTTTGCTTTAGATGGCTTTAAACCTATACAGTTCATTGTGTCTTTGCCTGTTGATGTCAATGTATTCTGTTTGGAAGCATTTAGCCATTGATTTTCTGTATTACCTATAAACACCTTTTATAACCTGTCAATATCTAATTTGTGTAGTGACAGAAATGGTTTTAAAATTTACTTACACATTAAATAATTAAAGAGAAACCTATATGTATGTTATTTACCGTAGAAGGTAATCTGGTGTAATGAGCTGTCTGTAACAGTTCTAAGTTCATACTCTCTGTTAAAACCTACACATTGATCTGATCGCTTGTTGTTGCTATAAATAGTAATCTATCACAGAGTTGTAGATTATCTCCGAGACAAGATTAAATGATATCTTTGAAAACAGTAAATGTTAGAGAGACATACAACAGTAAATTTATTTTACTAACAATTTGAAAAAAAAAAAAAAAAACAAAAGACCTAGATCAGGCTTTTAAGCTTGCTGGTTGGCTATGTTAATATGGACCAACTCTAAACTTATTTTCCTTGTTGGCTATGCTTTCAAAAACTTACACTATTATCTTGGCTAGCTATGCTGAAAAGGACTAACTAGCTAGGCTAATAAAGACTGACTCTCCCTATAATACTGACTGGCTAGGCTAATAAAGACTGACTCTCCCTATAATACTGACTGGCTAGGCTAATAAAGACTGACTCTCCCTATAATACTGACTGGCTAGGCTAATAAAGACTGACTCTCCCTATAATACTGACTGGCTAGGCTAATAAAGACTGACTCTCCCTATAATACTGACTGGCTAGGCTAATAAAGACTGACTCTCCCTATAATACTGACTGGCTAGGCTAATAAAGACTGACTCTCCCTATTATACTGACTGGCTAGGCTAATAAAGACTGACTCTCCCTATAATACTGACTGGCTAGGCTAATAAAGACTGACTCTCCCTATAATACTGACTAGCTAGGCTAATAAAGACTGACTCTCCCTATAATACTGACTGGCTAGGCTAATAAAGACTGACTCTCCCTATAATACTGACTGGCTAGGCTAATAAAGACTGACTCTCCCTATAATACTGACTGGCTAGGCTAAAAAGACTGACTCTCCCTATAATACTGACTGGCTAGGCTAATAAGACTGACTCTCCCTATAATACTGACTGGCTAGGCTAATAAAGACTGACTCTCCCTATAATACTGACTGGCTAGGCTAATTAAGACTGACTCTCCCTATAATACTGACTGGCTAGGCTAATAAAGACTGACTCTCCCTATAATACTGACTGGCTAGGCTAATAAAGACTGACTCTCCCTATAATACTGACTGGCTAGGCTAATAAAGACTGACTCTCCCTATAATACTGACTGGCTAGGCTAATAAAGACTGACTCTCCCTATAATACTGACTGGCTAGGCTAATAAAGACTGACTCTCCCTATTATACTGACTGGCTAGGCTAATAAAGACTGACTCTCCCTATTATACTGACTGGCTAGGCTAATAAAGACTGACTCTCCCTATAATACTGACTGGCTAGGCTAATAAAGACTGACTCTCCCTAAAATACTGACTAGCTAGGCTAATAAAGACTGACTCTCCCTATAATACTGACTGGCTAGGCTAATAAAGACTGATTCTCCCTTTTATACTGACTGGCTAGGCTAATAAAGACTGACTCTCCCTATAATACTGACTGGCTAGGCTAATAAAGACTGACTCTCCCTATAATACTGACTGGCTAGGCTAATAAAGACTGACTCTCCCTATAATACTGACTGGCTAGGCTAATATAGACTGACTCTCCCTATAATACTGACTGGCTAGGCTAATTAAGACTGACTCTCCCTATAATACTGACTGGCTAGGCTAAAAAAGACTGACTCTCCCTATAATACTGACTGGCTAGGCTAATAAATACTGACTCTCCTATTATGCTGCCTGGCTATGCTAATGAAGAAAGATGTGCTAATAAGCTGACTGACTATGCTTATCTAGACTGACATTCCCTATTGTGCTGGCTGGTCACTGACAAACTAATATGCTGGCTGACTATATATGCTAATGCATAAAGACTGGACTCTCCCTGTGATGATGCATGACTATCCTAATAACAACCCATTCATATATTTACTTGCCACAATTCTTTCATATATGCTGGCTGGCTATGCTGATAAACACCACTGCTGTCTGGCAATAGTTCAATATTAAAACTGATTCACAGTAATATGATGAATCCTTACATCAATACCGTATTGAAGGATGGCAAATACCACAAGAGTAGATAAGGGATGCAAATTTTCTAATTTGATAAATTTCATGGCTATCTTTTAGCATTCATATTTCTTCCACAGTTACAAAACTGACCATCGTAATTAAAGATAAAAAATCTCTTCTTCCATTCAACTAAAATGTTTTCACCAGCGAAAAAGACAACACTCTTGTTTTCACAACAACATTTTTATTGCTATGTCATGAACTGTTCAAGAGAGATGAAAATGAAATTCAAAGCATCCAAAATAATACTTAGGTCATACTGGTTAATAATTTAATCTTGATAATTTAATCATTGGTGAATTATTATGAAAAGCTTAAAACAAAAAGCTCACTATTTCATTTCTGATTCAGAGTGGAATGGAATTGATTGAAGTAGAATGAAATGGTGATGCAGGGGATTTATAAGGCTAAAAGGCAGAGTTCATTTTAAAAAAAAAAAAAAAAAAAAAAAAACTTGGTATGTTGTACAACTGACAATTACCACAAGGGCGTAGCTTACTATGAGGCAACTGCCTCAGTTACAGAAACAGGAAGAAAACAAAAATAATTTATAGTGAACAAATATAAAATTATAGTTGTCCTTAGTAGTACAATTTTGATTATTAAAACAGTCTTAGCAAACATCAAGTTCAAGTGTTGCCAGAATGCACCATTTAATGCCTTTATTTCAATTTATTCCAGGGGAACATGTCCCCAGACCTCCTACTCAGATTTGAAGCCCCTTTGGCACTTCTGTTTTTTTGCCTTGATTATAATTGGTTGCTGTCTACACCCCTGTACCATAAAACTCTTGCTATAATCATTCAAGAGAGAGGTTGGCTGACTAAATGAAGCAAAATGATAAATGAAAAAGTCTGAGATTCTGGAGCTGCATTTTACTAATATATAACATATCATATCTGATACAACTACATTCATATTTATTAAAATCCTCAAGGAATGCCCAGTCATTATTATTAACTAAAATAGAGATAGCCAGTAATCTGAATGATGGTAGAAAAGAGGCGATCTGGAAGGAACCATCAATCTTTGATCTTTTAAAACAGATAACTGATAAGCTGTCCATTCCTAAATAAAAAATCATTGAGATAATTCGCTGACCTTGTTGTACCCATCATAAGCATTGCCACATCACAAAAGATCCAAGTAGTTTGAGCCCTTGGTTTAATTAATGTGAAATAAGCCACTGCTGAGATTACTATGAATTTCAACTTTGTTGATTGGATGAGGGAATTATTTCATGCTGAACTAATTTCAGTCCTAACACTCTTTGGATTGCAATATGTCCTTAGATAACAATTATTTACAGACTTTCAAATTGTCACAATAATAGCTCTCATGGATTGTTATTCTGGCTCCCTCCATAATTTAGAAACCCAAAAGTCTATAAACTGAAGCCATAAAGCAATATAAATGATTTCTAATTATAACTGTATCGACAGATTAATTTATCATCTCACAGATACTTAGGTAGCGTTAGAATCGTTAGAATCGTTGGAATCGGACATATTAGATGCAATAATTGAATAGCAAACATTGCAATTTGATTGTTAGTCTTTTATTTAAATGACACTCATTATCACAGCACATTATCATTATTCATTTATTGAATAAAAATATATAATGTTGTCATTATTAATCTTCTCTGTTTCAACTTGATCTTGTATTAACTTGACCCTCATTTTAACTGCAAATATTGTCTTTAAATTTTAGATTTTAGGAAAAGAATAAATATCGTGTTGAATTTATTTTTTTTTAAATTATAACTTTAATTAACTAGCAATAATTTTAAAATTATTTAAAAATAAATTAATTTTCCAATTATTTACTTTTCATTAATCACCCTGAGCTAACCAACTACTCTTTTTTACCACTGTTGTAGAGTGCTTGCTTTGTGTGAGGGGTTGAGTTTTTTTTTAAATTCTGATCAGACCCAAGGCCTAAAAATGGTTTGCTTCTCAGATTTTCCCACCTTGATATCATGAAAAGGATGTTCCATCTTGTAGTGAGAAGCAAGCCTGTTATGCTAGTTATGCCATCAGCACATTGCATTGATTATCATTTTTGCTAATGTCACTTGTGGCTTGTGGCATCTTGATATGAGTGAAATAATCAAAACTTGTACATAAACCCTATTGAATCACTTGATCAGTCTTTGTAACATAACAAAATGAAAATCATCATTATCTTCTAGACCCCGTTCGTACGTCATACATAGCAATCAGATGATCAATTTTACTAAGTAAATTTTTGTGTTATCTAAAACACATCTCCAAAATTAATTTCAGTCTAAGATGCTGCAGGTCATCTCTAGATATAAATATGACAGAAATAGTATTATCACCTGTAACTGATCTATCTTGTTGATATTTTATTAAATGTTTTTTATATATCATAAAGTCAGTTGTAAAGTCTGACGGATACGGAGATCAGTGGCAATGAATTATTTTCATGTTTACATTTTCAGTTTTCTACTGATGCATATGTACAAGGTTAAAACTACATAATTTTGATTGAGTGATCTTGCCTCAAATCATGCATTAGTTTTGAGTGATTGATTACTTTGTTAAACAATTTCATTTTAACCTCAAACACTAGGGAAAGAAAATTTTTAATTTTTTTTTAAAAAGTTCTAAAAAAGAACATGATTAATAATACCTTTTTGCTCTGATTAATTACATTTAAACGAAATGAACATTTCTATTTACCAAAAGGTTAAACTGATATACTGACATGTTTGACCCAGCAGATTGACATTTTTACCTTGATTTGAATGTCATTGATTTGACCATATTATGTCACATTTATACCTTTGTATTTTAAATGTAAATTTTTTCCTCATGTAAACCCAATTTTTACATGCAAATTATCTCCCATGATACATAATTATATGTTGATGACTGAATTGGTTAAATTGGTATATCAAAAAATCTTCAGTATTGGAAGAACCTGGAAAAAGATAGATGAAATTACTGCATTAATCCTTGTTATTAAACAAAAATGGGAATTTAAGTGCAAAAGATCTAAAACTGTAATCAAAGTGTTATTGTTCCTGATTTGAGATTTGAAACTGTATTTAAAGAGTTATTGTTCCTGATTTTAGATTGCCTTGTGCTTTCAGTCTGAACTTTGTCAGATATAATGCCATTATTCCTGTCTTCTCTGCTATAACAACATTTAATTATTTTTGAAATGGAAAGACTACAGTTTTTCAATGTGCCAATGAATTTAGAAATTTATACACACTAAAATTAGAATATTTGGCCTTGATGTGGTCATTTGATATCCATGTGTCCCGGGTCAATCTGGCAGGGTTTTTTTACATTAAGAAAAAAGTACTGCATGCTACCTACAAAATAATACCAAGTATGAATGTAAAACAGAAACAATAGTTTGTGATAATTAACAATATTCAGTAATTAGTAAAAATTTGAAAAAAATAGTTAATACAGGTAGTTCAGTGGTTTTCTTCTAATATTAACCATCTTGATGTAAGTGAAAAAAATCTTTACTATGGCACAAAACACCATTACTCAATTATGTATATTTACAATCATGAGTATTTCACCTAAGATGGATACATTTCATTGAGTATTATTCATTTTCGATGAATTAGACTCATGCAAGTAGTCCTGAATGATGTGAATTAATACATATGATGTGATAATGATGGGTCTCAGCTAAAATGTATTCATTCATAAATTAACCACATCACGTTGTTTTGTTTACAAACACAGCTCTGCAAGTGTCGAGTTTAAATGACTCAAAATAAATTAATAAAAATCTTAAAAAATGCTTGGAAAATTTGCTTTTCGTAAATTCTTACCTGATATTAGTAAATAAGCCAAATGTTCTCAACGGTACATTGCACATTCTTTACATGCAACCTAAATTCTGTCTATGAGCAATGCCTGTTTTGAAACAAGAAAAATCATGTTCATGTCCGGTCATTGAAATGAAGCTTCTTTAAGATCTTACAGTGATTACTGTACAGGTAAAAGACAGTCAATGAGTGCTTCTTTGTCTGCTGCAGTTGTAGAATACAGCAAGTTCAAATACCATGCCAATGGCAACTTTTCCATGTTCCGGTCTGTCCTTCCTTCATTCTGGCTTTTTTACTAAACACTTATTTTAATAATTGTACATTTAACTTCAAATTTTGAATATAATATCAATTAATTTAAACTGTTAAATAAATAAAAAATTATTTCATTATTGTTGACATTTTACTAAATTGGCTGCTCACATGCAAGACAAATATGATTGGCCGAGTTTTGGCTGTTGCATCAATTGGATTAAACCAGTGAATATAACGATTGAATACTAAATCTGAAGAAGGTTTTATATTTATTTTTTTATTTTTTGTTTCAAATGTCACAGAAAATGATTGTAAATATAAATTATGAAATATGTTTTATTGCATGTCCATCGCTGTTGAATAATACTGGCCTGTCGCAAATTAATCATGAATGGCTTTGCTGTTCATTCAATTTGTGTTAGGCCAGTATTATTCAACAGCGATGACATGTGATAAAATGCATTTCATTCCTTAACAAATGGTTTTTTTTTCTGATTCCAAAAATTGTTGCAGTTTTTGTTAGAAATCTAACAATTGGACAAAATGCCAGATGAATTATAAAAATTGAAATTTGTCCCACAAGATCTTGAAAGGGTTAATAGATATCCATGAACAAATTTTCTTTTACACACAATTTTATCAAAATAATCATAGAAATTACTTTCTGTACCAGACTTTTAGCCAAAGAACCCATTTAAGCTAAATCCCTTTTAAATGTGTCCTTTTATTTTAGCTTCGATTTTCATGCTCTGAATCAGACATTGAGCCCAAGCCAATTTCATGAAAATCCTTTTTGAATTAGCATTTTGAATGCTATTTCTTTCTTTTTTTTATTGTTACATTGGGATTCCAGTTTGTTACTAAGCCTCAACAAATTTAATGTTGAATATCAATCTTAATTAGGGCAAACTTATTCATATAAAAAACAGATAAAAATAAATATATTATTAAATCGGTCGGTCAGTGACAGAAAATTGTAAGAATCAATGCCTTATGAATTCCCTAAGAAAAGAGGCTGAGAGAATCTAAATCTGATATTGAGTTTCTACTCTATTGGGTATTCTTTAGATTGATTTTTAACTTTTTCTAAAAATAACCAAGTGTGTTTACCTAGTTGTGGACAATCCCACACCCCCTTCCGCCCTGTGGTTGACCCATTGTTTTAGTGTTAAATGCTGCATATTAAAAGACTGCAGAAGCTGAATCTCTGATGAGAACTATCTTTTAGAATAATTAATACCCCCCCCCCCTTCCACAACAATGAGGTACAGGTTATATAATTCCCTTTGTCTGTCAAAAAATATTTAACCAAATTTTTTATAAAAAAAATATATATGGAACTGTATAAATAAGGAGTCATTGTTGTTTTTTTTTTTGCAAAAATAAAATAAAATAATTTCTTATTAGTGAAGCTAAGAGGCAGAAAATGACTTAATATATTTGTGTTGTGTGGTGTGTTGAGTAATGTTGTGAATGAACTTCTTGTTAAATATGTAGGATTAATCTTAAGATCTGCAGTCATAAATGATGATCGTGATGACAGCAGCGAATTTGAGTTTTGTGAACCTGCAGGTGCATCATATTCTTTGCGGATATGTTACGCGCCTGATGACAAGGAAATGTCCACACTCAAGTACAGGAACATCAATGGTTGGCTACCAGCTGGAACCACTTTATTTTTGGTTTCTTTAAGTTGATGTATTGTTGATAGTGGTAACAACTTGTTATTTATCAATATTTTTGTACGGGTTAACATTTCAGCTTCTAACTCAGATGTGTCATTTTCATCCGGACATATCTTGCCTCAGCTTGAAGCCATTGTCATTTATATTTAAGTGCTGTTGCACTCAATAGGTGTGAATTGTATCTCTCTGATGTGTTTGCAAGCTCTGTTTGAAATTGATTTAAATATATGCAAGTGATACATGTAGGTACTACACACATGCACACTGAAAGATTTAGAAATGACAAAGAAACTAGCGTGCAAAGGTACTGGCAGTTGTCATGGGCATCCAGCTGCATTGCATTGATATTAATGTGTAGTTCTGTACTTTCTTTTATGTGTGAAGTTGTATAAAAAGATAAGGGTAATGTTATCAATATTGTATTTACTTTTGAATATAATTGTAATTTGAATTTAATTACAATTATTCCTTAAATAAATAGATTGTAGTTTTAACTCTATTTAAAGTTTGATCTTGATCATCATTAGAATTATTACCAGAGTGGTTGTCATGGTCACACTGAAATTTGCACAATATTTAGATACATTACTGGTTTTCTACAGCGGAATGCTGACTCTAAATAGTTTTCCGTAAAGTTTTGTTGAAAATAAGATAACAGTAAAATAAATAGAATAAGATTTTAAAAAATAAATAAATAATAAAAAAAAAAAAAAACAAATGTTATCATCTCAGGTTTATTTTAATGCACTTAATTTAATTAGTGAATTATTTTTAGAGATCAAGTGCAAAGTTTATTTTTTACAAAAATTTGGATGCAATTGATGACACAATTTTAAGGAATTATTTTGTACAGCTGTCAACTTTGCATTAAAAATTGATATAATAGATATGTTTTAGCTTGAAAATCAATATTTTTGTCAGACTGAATCAGTTCCAGTGTGTAGAAATACAGTGTGGGAATTTAAGTTTTTTTTGTGTTTATACAGTCTAAAGGTTGACTGCTTCAAGTTTTCATCTTTTGTTCATACTAATTAGTAGAAAGACTTTCGAACCCCGGCAGGGTCTGACCCAAGACTTGGAAGTTGGTAGTGACTTTTCTTTCGCCAAGCACTTGGCATTACGAAATGAAAGTCACGGTTCTTTCAGATGGGAACTTAAAATAAACGAGGTCCTGTGTCATTGCAGGCATTGCACGATAAAGAACCCTGCTGTATAATGCCATCAGCGCAACGCACAGGCAAAATTTCTGCACTTTCGCCTATAACTGGCAACGTCTCGATATAAGTGAAATATTCTTGACTAGGTACATTAAACACCATTACTCAACTCAACTCAACTCAACTCAGAAAAACCAATGTTCCAATGGAAATTGTAATGCCCTGAAAATGTTACATGTAAGCCACCATACTAGATCACCCATTAAGGGATAGCATTAAGTTTAACTTGAACCCTTATTGTTCATTAAGGGGCCTCAGTGGCCCAATTGTTCATTAGTAAAAGCATACTGCAAGGGAAGACTTCTATAACTATTATAAGATATACCTGGTCTTGTTTCAATTAAAATGAAAATAGGCTCGCCTGAGCTGAAACCTGTCATAGGTTCAAAAGTCAAGGTCTTGGATTCATAAGGAGATTGAAATTGGATTATTATCTAAAAACTTTGTGTAAAAGCATGTATATTAGAATATTGTAGACAATGATATATAAATTATTTTGATATATGGTTCATAGAAGACTGAAATTGTTTATTGTTTTGAAAGCTATAAACTATATGTATAGGCATGTATAATTGAATTGAAGGTACATGTATTTATATAGAGGCCATAGATTCAAAGGAAATTATTAAAATTCAATAAATTAACTTTTATAAATACAACCTGTGAAAAAGTATCTTTGATGTTAATTAATCAAATATCCATCTAAACTGAACTACAGTAGAACTTGTGAAACCAAAGCCTTTGTAAAACAAAAGATTGTCTAAACTAACTTGTGAAAACCAAGTCCTTTGTAAAACAAAAGATTGTCTAAGCTAACTTGTGAAAACCAAGCCCTTTGTAAACCAAAAGATTGTCTAAGCTAACATGTGAAAACCAAGCCCTTTGTAAACCAAAAGATTGTCTAAGCTAACATGTGAAAACCAAACCCTTTGTAAACCAAAAGATTGTCTAAGCTAACTTGCGAAAACCAAGCCCTTTGTAAACCAAAAGATTGTCTAAGCTAACATGTGAAAACCAAGCCCTTTGTAAACCAAAAGATTGTCTAAGCTAACTTGCGAAAACCAAGCCCTTTGTAAACCAAAAGATTGTCTAAGCTAACATGTGAAAACCAAGCCCTTTGTAAACCAAAAACATTGTCTAAGCTAAACTGCAATGAGTATCTTAAGACAAATTAAACCTGAGAGCACTGAAAAACCTGTCTTAACTGAAATAAAGATTCATGTATAAACAGAAAAACAAAATCATCCACCTGAGAATGTTCATTTCAAACGCGGTCTGCTGTACTTAAAAAGAACACTTTCTGATTGAATAAAAACAGCTTAAACAGTGAAGCTACTTTATGTGCAAAATATGATGTAAATTATTTACAATCTTCCTTTAGTTATCGAGATATTTGTTTTGATTTGCGACTTAACAAATGCCTATTGATCCAGATCATGCTCGATCCCCATGACATGGTAAACATCTACTTAAAATTTGATGTAATACATCATTCTGCAGCAAATACATTTAGGATCAGTTTATGGTTATTTCTTGCAGACTTAAGTTGTTAAGGCTTCTTGTTTATGTTTAGCAAATCCTTTGTGTATTTACTGATGAAGTTTTATATATTTAATTAACAAATACACACACACACACACACACACACACACACACACACACACACACACAGAGAGAGAGAGAGAGAGAGAGAGAGAGAGAGAGAGAGAGAGATGTATTGGTTCTATAGGGGACAATATGTGAGAATTTGGTTGACATCAAAGAATTTGGTTGACATTGGCTTTGAAGCTTCTTATTTCAACAGCAAACCTTTCTATGAGGTACAGTACTGTACAAAGCAAGCTAAAAGAGAAGTGTATTTATATTCCTTGGCGATACTGGCTTTGATAACCTTATGAATTGTTTGGAAAAGAGAAAAGGGTATTAAGATTCCTTGGTGAGAAAATGGCTTTGCAGGTCCTATTTCAACTGCAATGGACTTCTTCCTTAGTTAAAGAGGAGAGAAGAGAGAAGGGTACAAATATTCCTTTGAGAAGACAGCTTTGCATGATCATTTTAACAGCAAAGATCTCCCTGCTTAAATACAGTGGAGAGTAGAATCTTATTAAGATTCTTTTGAGAAAATGGCTTTGTAGGTGCTATTTCAACAGTACTTCCTGCTGAGATACAGTAAAGATAAGAATGGAAGGTATTAATATTCTTGCTGATAATGACTTTTCAGTTTTCCAGTTCAACAGCAAAGGTCTCCCTGCTGAGGTTCAGTGGAGCTGTTTATGAGAGGAGGGTGTACCATCATTAAGATTCTTAGTGAAACATGGCTTCTTAGCTGCCAGTTTTAATAGCAAATCTTCATTGTTAAAGTATAATGGAGAGAGAGAGAGAGAGAGAGAGAGAGGGAGTAGTTAATGGTGTATAGATAAAAGATATAAAAGATGTTGATATGAGTTTAATAACTTTTGCAGTAATCAGTCAGTTGTAGAAAGTTAACTATGTTGATGTACTGTACACACTGTTTACTGTACTATCGCCTGGTTAGTTGATTATTAAGTAGAATTTCAATACCTCAATCAACTGATACTATCATTAACACTGACTACCTAGAATATTGACAAAATAATTAGCAATTAGTTTTTTGTCTGATGTCAGTTGTCATCTAAAAACTTTAACTGATTAATAAAACAGATAACCATGATCATTTTGTTACTGGTAATAGAAATTGATATTAAAAATATTAATTATCATCATTTTTTTCCTATCCTTGTACAGCTGCCACATACCAAGGTAGGCAAAATAAGGTAACTTCTACAACTCAATGACATAGATTTACATTACTGCAACTTTGCCCTTTGCTGAGAGAACATATTTAAATGTTAGTATTAAAAACCTGAATAGTTGGCCAATAAAGCGAACAATCCAACAGCATGCAAACAAGCAACAAAAAAGTAAGCCACCCGACCAAGAGAAATCTACCTAAAACACAAAATAAAATCAACCATTCAACCAACCTGCCGATCTTAGCTTTGGTGGTTGATGGGTGTTCCTTTTGAAAAAGCACATTATTTCTCCCATTGGATGCTAGGTCCCAAACTGTTACAATCTTGTTTTATTATCCAAAGCTCAATCTTAGATCTTATTGTTAAAAAATGATTGTTTGATATGTCATGTTAGGCTTGGCATGTAAAGCAATTCTCACTGTCTGCTTATTTCGATGAGCATTTTGCAGAGATGCAAAATTCTGCATTTGGTGATGTATTAATATACTAGTAAGTGAGTCATTTAGAATAAAGTTTAAAACCAAATAAGCTCTAGAAATATTAGAAATTCTTGATAAATACAATCACTTACACTGATAATCTACTTTGGAATATGAAAACATTTGTGTCTTTGAAGATTTTTTGGAGATAGTCATGCCATTTTTTTCAAAAATGTTTGAACCACTGCCTGTTTGTGAAAAGTTCTGAATTTTAAAGCAGAACATTGTGGTTTTTCCATAACAATCATGCTGATATCCTCCATTGAAACCAAATTGAGTTTAGACATTAGTAAACAATATTAACGATATTTGAAAGCAAAACTTAAGTTTATGATTATATATCAGTGTGTTTGGCTGCTGAAACTCAAGGGAGGTAATCAAGTTAGATGTACATACATGATTGATGGGAAGACTGATTTTAATTACTGTATTTAGAAGCCCAACTGT
Source organism: Tegillarca granosa (assembly GCA_029721355.1). Classification (NCBI taxonomy): domain Eukaryota; kingdom Metazoa; phylum Mollusca; class Bivalvia; order Arcoida; family Arcidae; genus Tegillarca; species Tegillarca granosa. The sequence goes on along the minus strand of CM056597.1, from coordinate 29,839,683 downwards.
GATCTTTACATATATACAAAAACCATGCATGATGATAATGGTCTGGAGAAATTTATATTTGTAACTGAGTCTGTTTGCCAGGATATTGACATATAGTAGAAAATTTGGTGTTATAGTTTTTTTTTGTTTTTTTTTTGTTTTTTTTTTTGTTTTTTTGTTTTTTTTTTTTTTCTTGAAGGAAAGAAGTCACTTTTTGCCATTTCTATGTTGTAAACAACTTTTGCATGTCACAGGTTTTTATCACTTGTAGTGAAAACATTATTAAAACATTCTGTTTTAGTTTTTTTCTATTCAGTTTTTGTAATGTTTAATTAAGTGTGGAATGTAGTAGAGTGGTCTAATACCCTGTCATAATTCTTTCACTTACACGCAGACAGTTAAGGCAGTCAATTCTGGTATGGCAGAGAAAAATGGAGTACCCAGGGAAAAAACCTTTAGCAAACTAAACTACCTCACACTAGAATAAAACCCAAGTGAAATTTGAACCTAGGCAGTAAGAGGCAATGTAGGATCAGTAACTTTTTCTATGGTTTCAGTAATATTTTCAGTCTGAATTGAAATGTGATGGTGCCCCTTTCAACACCAGTTGTTATCAGAAAATCCCGGGTTTATGATCTAAGAAGTTGTTCTGACCCTACATACAGCAGCTGCCAGGCATAAAGTTGAGTGTAGTAATAGTGTTTTATGCCCCAGTCAAGAATTTTTTCCTTTATATCAAGGCAGTCAGTTCTTGGATGGTGGAGGAAACCAGAGTGCCTGAAGAAAACCACCAACTTTCAGCAGGCCAATTGACAAACTTTCTTACACAAGTATCTTTCCGAGTAGGAATTTAAACCATGTGTGAGAGGTATTTTGATCACTAAGCATGCTTTAGACCACTCAAAAACCAAAGCCCCAGCTGTAAGGGTCAGAGGAAATTTGGACTTTAAATTGCTATGATGGCATAGTGCTTAATAAAATGGATGGAAAGGTTATAACAGTCTGTAACACCATATGCATATATTCATGCCTTTTCACGCTTTTTTTCCGCTCAATACCCTAATATTAATTAAAGTAGATTGGTAAATATCACAACCAGATCATGAATGACCTGTACCTGAACACAACAAAATTTATGTTGACCTTTTGCGTTTTACTGTTTTACTGTGATAATGAATCGGATTTAGTGCAAATATCTGTATGTCTATATTAATTATTGAAGTACTATAATTTGATCAAAGTTGTATGTAATACATCAAAATGTTCATGTATACCATATAATGCACCTCCCTGTAAACCATGGTATGAATTATCCCTTTGAAAATGACAACAATGTTGGTAACATTTTGGTATGTTAATATTGATACAATCCTACTTGGCAGTCAGCAAGTTGTGCCTCCCTCTCGGAATGTCGTGAAGATGCTTGTTGATTTAATGTTATGTAGAAGCAGTAATCACTCAGTGAATGTTGATAGAAGTTTCATCAGTTTGACTCTCAAATATACATATTTAAGGGAAACTCACTTGAAAGGAAAAATAAGTATAAAATAAAAATATTCGGTGATTGATTGCTCTCGTTTTTACTTTGATTTATCATCTGGATAGGTAGTATTTAAAATTTACAAATATACACATAACTGCCTTATTTTTTCTGAAATGCACTTTGCTTTAAAAAGAAAATGTCTAGTCTTTGTCATGCAATCTTTTTTGATATAGATGAAAGTTGGATGGAAGGCATTTTGACAGGACTAAGCATTTATGCTGAATTTTTCCCTAATTTTGTTTCAATCATTCTGAAGATGTGCATTTTCTATCCAAAACCTATTCATTTATTTCAAATTTTATGTTTTTTGCTACCAGTTTACAGTCCTAGCTGATAGCATCAACAAGGATTTTGCAAACACGTGGATTTTAAACATTGAAAAAACTTCGAATGGCCTATCAGAATGCATGTTCATTCATTATATAAAGTATACATATGCTACTACTTTTAAAGTTTCTAGGCATTATTCTGTTGTATTATAGTCATAAATGAGATACAATGCTGTACATTTTGTGTCTTGTTAAGGGCTTTATTTGTTTTTGTGGCATGTGCCAGTACTTGTGTCATCTGTACACCTCTTTTTAGGTCTGTTTCCTGAATTAATAAATTATCATTTTGTGCAATAATTATTAAAAAATTCAAGTGTCAGTCTGACAAAGGACCTATTTTTTTTCATCAACCTTAAATCCTTTTCATACTGTCTGAAAACTGGTTTGTTATTTCACCAAGCACTTGGCATTTTGAAATGAAAATTACAGGTTTTTTTTTTTTTAAGAAATTCAAAACCAATACCCAGTGTCACGGACAGGCATTGCCCTGAGCACACTGCAGAGGTAAAAAAATTCTGCCACTTCACACATTAGATGGTGACTTCTCTAAGATGTAAAGCCCTGTTCAATCAATCAATCCATTGTAACAATCTGGGTGGGTTTTTTTTTTTTTTTTTTTTTTTTTTTTTTTTTTTGAAGATAACAATCTGCTTGAACATTAAAACAGTTTTCAGTTTCACTTTTGGAGCATTTTTTTGTCTTTGTAATGTTCTTGGTTTGTTACGTTATTTCCATATTGACTTGTTGTTTGTAACTAACATCATTCAGAAAGAACTCTACTTCCTGCTATCAAAATGTAGATGTTTTATATAACCAGAAACAATTTGAAGAGCATTGTCATTGTTCACTGTAAATATGTATTCATATGTAAATATATATTGTTAATTGTTTTAATCATTAATTCTATTTTGAACCTATTAAGAGGTTTCCTTTTATGAAATATTTCTATGTATAATTTTATTGTTTCTTTATATTTGATATTTTCATTCATGATTCAAGAAAAAAAATACAAACCTTATTGATATTTGTAGTAAAATATTTCAGACCCCTGAGTATCTGTGCAGATATATACACCTTACTAGTTTAGAGTTGAGTTGAGTAATGATGTTTAACATCCCAGTCAAGAATATTTCACTTATATTGAGACGTCGCCAGCTATAGGTGAAAGTGTAGAAATTTTGCCTGTGCGTTTCGCTGATGGCATTATACAGCAGGGTTTTTAAACATGCCATGCTGTGACACAGGACCTTGTTTATTTAAAGTTCCCATCTGAAAGAAACATGGCTTTCATTTCGTAATGCCAAGTGCTTTGGGAAAGAACAGCCACTACCCACTTTTAAGTCTTGGGTCAGAACCCACGACCTCCCACTTATGAAGGAAGCACTCTACCAACTGAGCTACCACAGTGGTCTTACTAGTTTAGACAAATCGGTGCAAAAAATAAGCAAGATTTTACTATCTTATTTAGTTCTATCAGTTATGGCATTGACTCAAGTTTCAGAACCAAGATTTATCCAAATGATTACTAGAAACCACTAAGAACACCAACTTAAATGATTGTGACAAAAGATTTGTCAAATTACACATGATTTTAACAAATATTTTATCCAATAACACTTCTGATTAAGATAAAAGTTTATTCCAAAAAGTTTTTGATTTTGACAAATGTTTGGTGAAATGTAATTTAGATTTTGACAATTTATTTTTGTTTGTCAAACAACATTTCTGATTGTGGAATGTGTTCTGTCCAATAACACTCTAATGATTGTCACAAGTTTTGTGATAGACAAAACATGTGACAATCAGGAGAGGTGATGGACAAAACCATTCCTAATTTTCACAAGCTTTGTCTATCTACCTCTCCTGATTGTCATCTGTTTTGTCTATCATCTCTCCTGATTGTCACATGTTCTGTCTATCACATTTCCTGATTGTCACATGTTTTGTCTATCACCTCTCCTGATTGTCACATGTTTTGTCTATCACCTCTCCTGATTGTCACATGTTTTGTCCATTACCATTCCTGATTGTCACATGTTTTGCCTTTCACCTCTCCTGATTGTCATGTGTTTTGTCTATCACCTCTCCTGATTGTCACATGTTTTGTCCATCACCTCTCCTGATTGTCACATGTTTTGTCCATCACCTCTCCTGATTGTCACATGATTTGTCTATCACCTTTTCTGATTGTCTCATGTTTTGTCTATCATCTTTTCTGATTGTCACATGTTTTGTCTATCACCATTTCTGATTGTCACATGTTTTGTCTATCACCTCTCCTGATTGTCACATGTTTTGTCTATCACCTCTCCTGATTGTCACATGTTTTGTCTATCACCTTTTCTGATTGTCACATGTTTTGTCTATCACCTTTTCTGATTGTCACATGTTTTGTCCATCCCCCATCCTGATTGTCACATGATTTGTCTATCACCTCTCCTGATTGTCACATGTTTCGTCTATCACCTTTTCTGATTGTCATATGTTTTGTCTATCACCTCTTCCTGATTGTCACATGTTTTGTCTATCACCTATCCTTATTGTCACATGTTTTGTCCATCCCCCATTCCTGATTGTCACATGATTTGTCTATCACCTCTTCCTGATTGTCACATGTTTTCGTCTATCACCTTTTCTGATTGTCACATGTTTTGTCCATCACCTTTTCTGATTGTCACATGATTTGTCTATCACCTCTCCTGATTGTTACATGTTTTGTCCATCAATTCTTCTGATGAATTGGTATTTATAATTTTAAGGTTTACATTGACAATAACATTGATATTCATATTAACTTTGAAAAAATAACATTTTGAGATATATTCTAGGAAACTGTGATTCGAATGTACTTTTCAATTTAACTTATTTGGAACAAAAATAAAAATGCAGCTTTAATGTTAGTGGTTAGAAGGCAGTACATTTGTATAACTACTTTGTTAATATACTGTGACCTTGAAAATGCTATATGATGCAAAATTTTACTGCAAAGAAATTTTCAATTAATACCAAAGAAATGCAAAGAATCAAGTGCAAAATTGATTTTGTGGTACTAAAAATTACTTAACACCAAATAAAAAAAAAAAAAAAAAAAAAAAAAAATTCTTTCCTTAGTAAAGAAGATTTAAGTGTTGCACACAATCAGCTAAATAACTCTGTACTTAAAATTCCAGTAAATAATTCTACAATTATGTCTATTATTATTATTTTTTATTTTTTGCGGTTTTTCTTTTTCTCTTGTAAAACTTATAATTAGGAAATGAGAGATTCTTCAACTTAATCTCAGTACAAAACATTTGGTGAAATGTAAGAAAAAGAGGTTGATTACAACTTTAGCAGGGGGTAAGATATTTAAGGAAGTCTTCATTTTTGACGTCATGTATTCACAGGGTGTATTAACTAAATGGGACTTTTTTCTTTTGCTTCTCATCAGCAAGAGATATGCATGTGTTTTCATAAAATATTTGAACACTAAACAAACCCAATAAACAAGCTCAACAGCTGATCTCGTACTCCATGTAGCAGCTTATCAATGAGAAAAACTTCATTTACTAATAATGTAAACATGTAAAGGACTTATAAATAAAATGGTGAATGCATTGAATTATTGAACTGTTTTAAGAAATGGGAGTTTAAATTGGATTTAAAATAGCCATTGCTATGCAACAACTTATGCTGCATAAATGCATGCAAGCATTATGTAATTTTAACTTAAGTTCAAAACATATGTTTGTAGATTTTACAATTTAAAAAACAAAAAAAATGAAAGAAAAGCAAATAGCTTCCCTCCCCCAAAGTGATATATTAGAACAACCAGTCATGTATTCTTAACTGTTAATGCAAGTCAGATAGTTATTGTTATAAATACCATCATTATACAAAAATAAAGTCTTAAAACAAAAACCTTGCAGGTTTTACATCAAAGTTTTTTGGAGCAATTTGTAAAAAAAGAATTTATGACGAAATTATAAAAAAATCAGTTTTTTTTGAAAAAGTAGATATTATTGATGTGATAGTTATTTGATAGTTGGATACAATGTCATGTACTGCTTTACTTGTTAGGTGGTATTTTTACCTGTTACTAGCAGTTACCTTTGACTGTTTTAAGGATTAAGATTATAAGATTGCACAATGCAATTTCACATGTGTTTTTAACTTCTTGGCACTTAACTATATGGGGGTTTGTAATCTACAGTAGGATAGTGCTTTTTCTTGTACCTTAAATTGCAAGTTTTCTCAAATATTCTATTTACATGAAAATATCAGTTTCATATCTCTCTCTCTCTCTCTCTCTCTCTCTCTCTCTCTCTCTCTCTCTCTCTCTCATATCATGATGTTTAAACAGACAGAAAAATTACAACACACGAGCTTTTTCTTTTAAAAAATGTATTGAACTAACCAATTGTTACCTAAAATCATAAAGGTTGATTTTGGGTGAACATCTTAGTTTAACTTGCAGAGTGCTGATGTTGTTAGGAATCAGGTTGTCAAACTTGGAATTGAAAGAATTAAATTGTTGATTTCAGGCCCTTGGGATGTTTTCAAATGCTAGAATAGAAAGGTTTATTTTCAGGCATTAGGGTATATTAAACTTGCAATCCACTGATGTTTCAGTGTCAAGATGTACTCTCAAGTTCTTTAATAAAACCATTGGTTTCAGACTCAAGATGAGTGATGGAATGAAAAATTATTTCAGACTCTCTGAATACATGCTGGAACAAATAAATGTTCTTTCCAGACTCTCTGAATGAGTGCTGGAATAAAATCGTTTATTTCATATTCGTTGATTTCACTTCACTAGTTATAGTTTATTTAAACAGGAATGTGTATATTTCAAATGTAACTGATCCATATAGTTGATTAAGATTTTTGGCAGTAGTAACACAGAAAAAGGGGGATTTTGTGTATCTCTTGTGGTATTTTAAGAGACTAACACCAGTAATGAAGTAGATTTTACTTTTTGATCTCCATGTCTCATTAGTTTGCAAGTGATGCATTTCGAGTGTTGTTTTTAGTTCATTGCTCAATTAGATGAGATTTACTGATCATTGCAATTGGTTGGAATTAATTTTGGATGGAGATTTTTATTCAGTGTTCTTAATTTATTTGAATTTCAACATGAAAGATAATAATTTTGGTTAAATTTTATATATTTCAGTAATTCTTAAATGTCACCTGGTGCTAGGAGATAATTTAAAGAGTTGATATATATCTATTAAATGTATGTGTATTTATCAGAAATATTCATTAGTAAATGAACAAGCAAGGAAAATTATGGAATGAGGGAATCGGATTTACCAGCTAAATATAGATGCATGTTTTCTGTTTAATAATGGGAATTAATTGATTTTCCTTCTTTGGATAATTAGCTATCTTGTGTTGGAATAACAGTAATTAATTCACCGTTATTACACCCTTTTTTTCCCCCCAATGTTCTCTTAAATTTTAAATATGTGATATTTTCTCAGGCACAACAAGAAATGAATTGTTTAACTGTCGCATTGCTACAACAAATTATTATCTAATCTTTAAAGAAGATGAAATATTTTTTTTTGCTAATTTTGATTAAAGTCATTAACTAAAAATTTAAATGAATTTAAAATCAAAATTTTAATTTGGAATTGATACTAAGCAGGGATTAGTAATTTATTTCAATTTTATCTTGAAGCTTACCAGAAACCAAAACTTTTTTTTTAATATAAGGTTGATTTAAGGCTTTAATTGCATCTAAAACTTATTTTCATCTTAAACGAAATTCAAATTCCTCCTGTAATTTGTGAATTCCCAAATGATTTCGCGACAAGATAACATTTAAAAATTTGATGAAAGGTTTGGAGTATTTACCAATCTAAGATAGGAAGTTAATTAAATCATATCACCAGATGTTCCTATAGACAGAAAACTGGAACTTATTGATAAGAACTAGTACCAGAATTACATAGTACACTCGCTTAGGTCTATGAACTTAATAATCATTATCAATGTTAGGTTTTTTTATCTCGACCATTTTTGACTACTGAAAGGATCATTTTGATTTTGTCAAATTACAAGTAATGCTAGGTTTTTATCTTGAAAATATCTGACTACAGAAAGGATCATTTTGATTTTGTCAATTTTCATCAACATTGGTGTGTGCATGACATGATTGCATAAATCCCACCCACTATTAGTAGTAAGGTGAACTTGATCATTATTATCAAGAATTACTGATGATATGCTAGTATTAAGTTATATTATTTGACTGCTGATCAGCTAATTATCATTTTAAGGTACATTTATTTAGACAAAAATTTAATCATTATTATCAAACTCACTCTACTTATATTTGACTAGCTAGTATTTAGAATTTTTTTAATTTAAAACTGCTGATCAGATTATTTAGAAATCCTTTAAATTAATTTGTAATAATTTCAAATTTCGTCTCTCTCTCTCTCTCTCTCTCTCTCTCTCTCTCTCTCTCTCTCTCCTCTCTTAAAAAAAATCATAATTTATTTGATTGTATAATGACGTAAGTAATTTAAAGTTTTAGCTCGAATCGATAATTATATAGTTTGAATAAACATCTCTTCTTCAGTTTATTAATAAATCAATGCCTATTTAAATTGTGTAACTTAACAGTCAATTAAAATAATTTCATTAAATTGTAATTTATTATTGATTTTATAATAAATCATAATTGTAAATATTTATTTTTTATTTCAAAGAAGTGGTTGTTACCAGTTACAGTTATATGATCCACTAATAATTTCTAGGATTAAATATTTGATTTAGAACTGAGAGTTTAAATCTTTAAAAAAAAAATAAATAAAAAAATATTTTTAAAAAATGAATAATAATGATTTATAATAATAATAGTAATAGATAGATAGATAGATAGATAAATAAATAAATATAAATATATAAATAAATAAATATGGTGTGAAAACATTATAATTATATATGGTCTATTTCATACATTTTAACTAATAAAAATTGATGCTTGGATGAATAAGTGACCAAAGATATTTATAGAAAAAGGGAAAAAATTAATAAAAAAAAAAAAGATTGTCTTTTAAAGTTGTATTATCTAAGAATATGGTGTGATGTCTTCTTCAGAAGTCTGGGTAAAAACCTCATGTGCAAATCGGCTGACATAGATTGGATAGATTGACAGATCTTGCTATCTCAGAATTATTACCGTGAACATAAGGTGAATTATACTATAAAGTAGTAAATAAAAGTAAATGGCTATCAAGAAAATTGTGACTGGATAGGAGCTATAAAAATCTATACGTCCATTGTGATGTTAAAGTCCTCTTCAATCTAAAGACATGAAAATGAAGGCAACAATAAGGACGTAGATTTTCAGTTGACAATAAGCGTGTCTTCTTCTTCTTCTTACTTCTCCCGGTAGTCTAGCTTTACATTGATCAGGTCATGTAACATCAAAAAGTGGCTGTTCTCAGTCGTGTGTATTATATCTGAGAATCTTTAAACTTCTATAAATTATCATCATCATCACCATCATTATTATCATCATCATCAGCTGTATGAAACGGTGTGTGAAGGAATCTACAGGAGTATAAATGGTTCTACAGGGTTAAGCCTAAGTTGTTGTCATTGTGGAAGAGTAGGAATCTTATACCTTTAACATACTAATATATTACAATATTGTCAACATGCCATCATCATATGTTTGGAATTTTTTGTGCAAGGGCTGCTGCCATTTTACATGATCTGTCGTGTGTGTTGTATATATATTTATTTATACAGATTCTTCATCTTGTGTTATATTTATTTGTTATTTGATTAAGAAATCAAAATATATATATATTATAAATGACGGGAGAAAATATCGCAGGTGGATTAACGCTTCCGGCGGATGAGGTTTACAAAAAACTTCTTAATATTAAACATGGATTTACGATTCAGAAAAGTGGACAAATTCCGGGAATGGATATGTCAAAATTGAAACCAGCTCCGGATCGCCCACGGATTTTTATGTCAAATAAATCTGGCAAAGTTGTAATTGTCTTTCCAAATGGAGAAATTGTTGAAGGTAGGCATTTTTGATATTTAAAACTCAATTTAAATCTCAAACTTGAGTCATGTGACAAACATACATACAAAAATGAAGGGAAAAAATACTGAAATGTGTAGGTTATGATTTTGAATGTATCTTACCATTGAAAGAAGAATTTATATCTCACATATGAAAATGTCACAAAAATCAATTGTAAATCTAGATGAATGTGTTTCATGTATAGTGAAAAATGTTGTATATCTTATTTTGAAGCTAGGAACATATGCTTTGAATCACAGAGATACTTAGCTAAACATCTGAGGGCTGCCAAGGGTTGATTTAACAATTCTTTTATCATACATAGCAATAAAACAATTAAATGTCATTCATTCATGTAAATACTGATCAGTAATTATGGCCTTATAAAATAATTGAGGTTTGCCCTAATAATTTATTCTGTCTATCTATCTATATATCTGAATCAGCTGGGGTTTTTTTTGTCTAAATTCAGTCTATCCATCCATTATGCACTCTGATAATGTTACTATAAACCACACTGTTTTTCGTCACATTTCCCTCTGTCTATCCCCTAGTGTGAGAAAGTTTTTCAGTTCACTTGCCGAAGGTCAGTGGTTTTCTCCAGGTACTCCGGTTTCCTTAACCATCCTAGAACTGACTGCCCTGACATAAGTGAAAGAATCTTGACTGGGGCATAAAACACCATTACTCCACTCCACTTCTTTCCTTTTAGAAGGATTGTATGATAACACAGCCTCAATTTTGTAACTTTTCTTTATTTACTTTTTACTGTCATGAATACATACTCTCTCTCTCTCTCTCTCTCTCTCTCTCTCTCTCCTCTCTCTCTCTCTCTCTCTCTTGTTTGACATGTCAGCAGCATAATAACAACATATCTCATCCACTATCCCTATACATCATAATATAATCAGATTTGTCGTATACTGTCATTTTGCCTGCTTATAGATGTATCTCAGAAAATATTAATTTTTCGCTAGTCATTCATTCCATCGTTCCTTATTGACTATCGGTAATCTCTTAAAGATAGCTAATCACGACAAAATGTCAGTCTCTCATTATCCATATAGTCATCTGCCTTTTATGTAGATGTTCTTGTAAATTTATTTATATTATATACATTGAAAAAAGACATTACTAGTCATTCTCTAAAGTCTATTATAAACTGTAAATTTCTGTGATTTCAAATTAAGCAGGTTACATCTTGATATAAGTGAATTATTATTGATAAGTACTCAAAAAAAAAAAAAAAAAAAAAAACCTTACTTACCCCCTTCCCCCCCCCCTATTTTATTTTATTATTTTTTTTTTTTATTAAATTTTTATGAATTCTTTTTTTGTTTGGGGGGGGGGGGGGGAGGATGGTAGCTGTTTAAAGACCAATGTGCAGTACTGCCCTGAAGATGTCATTCTTGCAGTAGAACTTAGAACACAATTTAAAATGAATGAACATTGAAAATAACATTTTTTTTTTGTAATGATTGAATATCAAAAATACTATGAATAAAAGTGGTAAAAATTGTGTTAAACACCTAATTAATATCACTGTTGTATCATAGCTTTCCATTATTGTAGATTGTATTGGATTTGATTAATGATGATTAACCCTCAAGTCAAGATTTTTTCATTTTTTATGATGTGGGCAGTTAAGGGATGATAGAGGAAACCGAATGTGTCTAATGAAAACCACTGAAAAACAAGCAAACTGAAAAACATATCCATACTTAGATTTGCCAGTGTGGGATTCCAACCTAGGCTTTCAGAGGCACTGTGATCTGTAAGCATGCAATTAGACCACTTGACTTGATTGAAGAGAAAACAAAAACCAGTAAAACTAAATGTATTGCAAGAAAGAAAGAAAGAACTCTCTAGAAAGAAGTCTCTGGAATTCTATGGTTTTAACTGGATTTCTCCGAAATCCTTCCGAATTCCGAAAAACGGTGAGGAAGCAACCTCCCCATGGTCAATCTCTATCAGTTAACAAAATTTCAACCTGATTGGATAAGAAACATAGGAGGAGATTTCTCTGAAAGAAATCTGTGAGAAACGAGGAGGAATAATAATAAAAATAATAATAATAAAGATTATGAGTAACAACAAGATGTCTGCTGATACGTAGACATAATAAATGAATGAATTAAAAAACTGACAAAAAACTTTTTAAACTTATATCTGGTCATTATGGGACTTTAACCTAGATGAAGAGAGATACTTTAATGGATTAGTCACTAAGCCTACAAAAAGGGTACAGTGTAGATGGAGTTATATTTGCCAATGAAAAACATTGGCGTTTAGTCTAGCAATGGTTATCCTGTAAGCTGTTACGTTGAAGCTTAGGTCAGCTCGTAAATTGTATGAGCATAGGATAAACTTGTTTAAGGTCACAATAACTAAGTAAACACTGTTGGGCAAAAATGACTCTGTAGACTAGTATATGGCCTTGAAGACTGTTTGAGCTTAAAATGAATTCCAAGACTATATAATAATAGGTTTAGTGAAATGGTAGAGTTTGAGATGTCAAGGTGGATTGGTTTACTGGTGCCAGCTAAGTTGTAGCGACATTCTTTATAATAAGAATGGCTGATAGAGACTGATATAAGCCAAGGTAACCTTGGTACAGGCCGAAATCTAAAGTGGCCTTTTTTAAAGTAAAAACCAAACTCACATTTTTATCCAGCTTATAATATTCTGTGTTTAGATGATGAAGGTCATATGTTAGGTCACAGTGAATTTATTTGAGTAAATAAGTTACTTGTTTTGTTTCAAATTTCTTATTAAAATTTTACTGCCCATTAGAAGATATTTCAATTCTGTGTCATTTTTAACCAAAATATATTTGCAATCTACCTTTAATTCACTGGAAAGATAGTCAGAGTATTAAAAATTGATTAGTATACTTTACTAAATTTACATCATCAGGAAGTGTATAAACTTGTTAAATTTAATTTAAACATAAATATATGTAGTCTAGCCAATTATTTTAATCAAAATTAAATTTCATATGTGTTTCTTTAGATAATTTTTATGACATATCTGTTAATCATCTACATGTGGGTGACAGTCACCTGCTATTGTTATCAAAGTGAGTGTTTGGCTGTATAATTGTAGAATGAACATGCCCTGTGAATTCAAATTCAGATCAATCCTGTTCCCTTTGTCATTATTCTATGGCATTATTCTACTGCCTCCTTACAAAGTAGAAATAATGATAACATTAACCCAGTTATTACAAAACAGAAATAGCATAAACACTGGTAAGCTTCATTTACATATAAGTGGAGTGGAGTGGAGTGGAGTAAATGCCTTTACCCTCCAGTCAAGATTTCACTTATTTCATGGTGGTCAGTCCTGGGATGGTGGAGGAAACTGGAGTGCCTGTAGAAAACCACCACTAATATACCAGTATCTTATCAAAGTAACATATTGTCAGCGTCTGTATGCATCTTTTAAAAGTATGAAAATTACAACATTAGCCAGCATCTTTATATGTAAAGATGTCAACATTGGTCAGCATATTTACAAAGTAAAAATAATATCAACATTGACCAGCATCTTAATTTATAAAGTAGAAATGTGTCGTGTAGGATTCAACAAATGAAGTAAATAATTCCTCAAAAACCAAAAAAAGAAAAACAAATTGCTATATCAAATAATACTTTGATGAACAACATTGTTCAATAGGACCAGTCAGACACACATACATTTGGACAACTTTTTGTCAAGTATTGTGTAAGTATTTATATTAGCATGTATTATATTTGGCACTCCCAAGAGTCTCAAACATTAAGTATGTATTAATATTGGACCTGTCATTGTTTCCCCTTAGACAGGTGAGCTTAAATTAAGGTTGAAGTGTATTGATATTGGTGGAAATAAATCCAACGCTAAAAGCACCAGTATTAATACACAACCATAATGAATATTTATATAGTAAGTTAGATGGTTGAGGGCCCTCCAGTATTACATTTTCTCCATTTCCCTTCCAAAGTCAGGTGGATGCTCAGTGGTAGTAGGGCATAAGGCTTAAGAGCAGGAGGTCATGGGTTTGACTCCTGGATCTTTTAAATTTGAGATATTGCTTTCTTTCCTGGCACTTAATTGGCATTAGAAGGATGGAGAGTATTGATAGGGCCAGAATTATGGACAGGGGGAGTGTTAGCTTGTCTGCAGCATACTGACTCAGTGAGCTAGCACCTTACCAATTAAGTTGCCCTGACAGGAAGTTTAGTACATGGCAGGCCATGATACATTCTCCCACATGTGATGTAATAGTTAAACAACATTACAACCAACCAAGCAAGCAACCAACCACCTCTGAAATCAAGATGGATTGATTGATTTATTGGGGTTTTATGTCCCAGTCAAAAATATTTCACTTACATCGAGACATCACCAGCTATAGGTGAAGTGCCATAAATTTTTACCTTTGCAGTGGGCTTAGGGCAATGTGCAGGATGGGTTCTTTAATGTACCACACCTGCTGTGACATGGGACATCGACTTTTAAGGTCTTTGAAGGACCCTTTGACTTTCATTTCCAAATGAGGAAGTGCTTGGCAAAAAAACAGTCACTTAAAATTTTTTAAGTCTTGGTCAGACCCAGCCTGGGTTTGAACCCCAACCTCCCACATACGAAGTGATCACTCTACAATCTAGCTACTGTAGTGGTACACCTGAAGTCGGGAGTTTTATCATCATCATTGTCTAAATCTTTCTTGTTAGGATGTTACTTTTATTGTGTTGTTTTTTGTTTGTTCTTGATTGTGTTGGCAGTTGTCAAGATTACAAATTATTCTTCTGTATAAGTACACCTGTTGAATTTAAATGTCAAGTTTATCTTGCATTATAGTAATAAATATTGACACGATACTAAATATTTTATAACAATTTTTATAGCTATATGTAAAGATCATACATATAAAAACTTATATATACAGGTATTTTGTTAATATTATTTGTTAATGGTTTTAAGAACTCATGTAGCTATTGCTGCCTGCTATGTTTTGATGTTATGTTTTTTTAAAAGTATGACATACTATGGCTATAATATGTGGATTAAGGTCAAAATTGTTACTGTTTCACTGTTAGATAGATGTACTAACATGGGTTGACTTTTCACTGACCTCACAATGCGAAAAATTTAAAGCTAAGTAGAATCATGTTGTGGCATATAAATTGTTGTTACAATGAGCTGATCAGTATAATTAATTAACCAGAATGATTGATCTTGAGGCCATAACAGGAAAAATGATTTATTGCCTTTTATAAGAGTTTATTTATTCAAAAACAAGAATGGAGCCTTTTTACCCATTTGTTTATATGTATGTGTATATTTTGCTTTCATATATATATATGTGTGTGTGTGTGTGTGTGTGTGTATGTGTGTGTGTGTGTATACTGAATTATTGGTTATTGTCAATCTGTCCACTTTCCTGTCCTTACAGGCATACATTCCCATTTACTTGTCTGCTCCATAATAACTTTTACAGTAGGAATTAGGATTTTAATGAAACTTGCATTGGATGCCTCAAATTCAAAAGAGCACAATCTTTTGACGTCAAAATTCAAGGTCTAAGTTACTCTGGGCAGAAAACTAAAATTGATGTTTCCGTTAACATCTATAGGCCAGCTACAGTATGAAGGATCTAAAACAGTATAAAAGACAATCAAACTTACCATATTTTTTTTTCTTAATTTGGGAAAAATGTGCTTAGTGGTGTGCATGGAGGTCTAGGTCGGAGGTCAAAGTAATATTTTAGTGCCCCAACATAGCATTTCTTCAGTGCAAGAAACAACTTACCATTTAATGTTAGCCATATTGAGATGTTACTTGGTTAAATGTTATTTTATTTCACATCAGCAATTCTTCAGCTATTCTTGATAAGAAAAATTTTATTAAGAAAGATTTCATAAATCTCAAGGATTAATCTTAACACAAGTTTATGTGTTGCAAGTATGTGCAAATGTTTCTGATCTGTATTGTACTAGTACACCAGTGATTTTGCTATGGTTTTTAAAAACTACCTTCTACCTTTCAGATTGGGAAAATTTGGACACTTTTTATATCACATATTATGCTCAGAATTTTGAAATTCATTGCAAATATCTTATATTGTGACAATATCTAACATTTTTTGTCTGTCAGAACAGTTTTGGACAACTGAATTTAACTTAAACTATTTGATTGTGTGTCACTGTTGCCTTTTGGGGAATTTTAGTTGTCAAATTGGGAAATTTTAGTCTTATTTCTCAAGGGGAAACTACTTTAATTCGGTAGTAATTTTAGGCAGACAAAACCACTGTACACATATATATGGTGACTTTTGGAGTGCTAATACACTGGCCTCCAGTGTGGCTAATAAACAATACAGACCACTCAATTCATTATACTGGTGCAGGGCCACCAAGTAAAGAGCGTACCACTATGACACAGAAAAAAAACCTTTCTTACTCATATTGGCATGGAGTCGAATATTGAAATGTGCTATGCAAGACAATGTCAGGGGCATTATGTTTCCGAAACATTGTGAGAAAACTTCTACCTAAAGTTAGAAGATGGTGATATTGATATAAAACATGAAATCTGCATGTGAACAAATATGGCAGAGAAGTTAAATGCATCACTATGTAGAGAGATCTTGTTAGCAATATGTTCATTACCATGTGACTAAATCAATACTTTTGTTAAGAATTATCAGTTTCATTTCAGTTTTTAAAGGCATCATTATTAAGTGAAACACTACCTTTGTCGTACTTTTTTAATTTTCATTGGATAAGGAATTGTATAATTCAACATTTTAAAATAAAAAGTGGTGTTGGGAAAATTATAGTCATTGTATGTGTTTTATGGTCTTGTCAATATTATTTCACTTATATTGAGGTGATCAGTTCAGAGATGGTTGGGGAAACTGGAGTGCCCAAAGAAAATCACTAATCTTTGGCAAATAAACTGCTGGTTTTTTTTATCAATATGATTTTTTGTAGCCTGATTCAGACAGTGAAGGGGCTTTATGATTTAGAAGCTCACGATTCAGAGGATTCATGATTTAAAAGCCCACAATTATTTAGCCCTTGTGAATATTGAAGCTCAGTTGACATAGAGGGATCATTTTCATAAGAAGTGGAGTATATATATTTGTGCAGATTAAGTATTGTGTATCCTGGTTCACATGTGCTACAGGATTATAATAAACAAACAATGAAGTGTGGAAAGCTGATGTTACACTTCAGGTATTGACAACTGACTTTTACATGGACAATGATGATTATTATGGCATTTGTTTAAGGTAGAACAGCTGAAGTAAGTAACTGAGAGGTCCATCAACTGACCATGTCATTTGATCATAAGTAAAATAACAGTATTATGTACAATAAAGCACCTGCTCTTAATTTCTTATCATGATCAGTAATGACTGGTTAACTAATTAGATATATACAGATATACTTTATGGGTATACAGTTATCAGTCCCAATGGATATAAATTGACAGGGATAACACTTCTAAACACAATATTTATTGTTTGAAGTGCAGAATATAAACAAAAACATGCAGTCAGTCATTTTAGCAAAATGAGGGTTTGACCTCAAACTCATTCCAACAGAAACTATTTTTTACATTAAAGGCAGTACCTAAAACTAATTGCTACAAAAAATATTTTTAATAATAAAAATTGTCAAAATGTCCATCTTGGTCAAAGATATATTCAGTGGTAGAAGTAGTCTGTCATCTGGTTAGCTATAGGGTAAACAAATGTGATAACAGGGTTTGCAAATTACACATTATAAGACAAAATTAGAGCTTCAATGGGTGACAAATATATTTCACGCGTTTTTGGCATGTTAACACAGCCCCCATATCTCGTGGCAAACACATACCAATACCAGCTTTTAGGGAACATGAAACCAATGTAATCTGTCGAAAACCACAGTTTTAATGTATTTCTCTGATTTTGAGATAGCAAAAAAGTTCAGAACAACAACAACAACAACAAAAAAAAAAAAAAAAAACTATATGAGAAGAAACTTTTATTAGTTTCCTAGTAATCTTGCACTTTTTTTTATTAAATGGAAAAATACAATTTTTTTTTTTTATTTATTTATACGCTGTGATTTGTAGTTCATCAATGCCGTCTGACTATATTTATATATCACTTGACCGAGTCAATATTTGGACAATGAGATGATGATATACATTTTTACCTATTGTTGATAAATGTAAATATTTGATCAGATGAAGTGGGAAGTAAATATTTACATGTGATACTCCAGATCATTATTTATATTTATTAAAAATATTCTTCATAACTTTTGTCGTGTTAGTATAACGATAAGATCAGATACTATATGTTTGTTACTACAGGGCTCGGGATGAAATTTAACATTTATCAAACAAGCGGGGAAGATTTTTCATAGTTGTAGATAGGTCAAAGATATATATATATGATCTTTAAAGGGCAAAAAAATTGTCAAATGGAAATAAAACAACAGTTGATCAACAGAATGACAATAAATTTAAAAACTTGGGTGTTTCTTAAAAAATTATCATGGACACCATAAATAACCCTAGTAATGGAAAAATAGCTTGTAAATATTTGTAGCCTCCTGATTTTTATGCAACATGTACATATTTGTTTATTGATTGTTTTTTTTTTTTTCTACTAAAAAGAAAAAATATCAGATAAACAAAACAAGAAATATTCATATTTCAACCATTGTTCCAAACCTTAGTACATGTACTTATATTTTAAGTCACAATGATTTTTATACATTATATAGTATAGATCTAACAAGCGTAATCCAAGTTCAAAAATGTCAATTAGCAGTCTTATAAATCAATCAATTTCTTGTACTGAAACTGTTTTTTT
Source organism: Tegillarca granosa (assembly GCA_029721355.1). Classification (NCBI taxonomy): domain Eukaryota; kingdom Metazoa; phylum Mollusca; class Bivalvia; order Arcoida; family Arcidae; genus Tegillarca; species Tegillarca granosa. Next base: position 29,820,934 of record CM056597.1, on the reverse strand, counting down.
TTTTTACATGCTTCCTCCCCCATGAGGAGTTTTAAAAAAAAATGGCAGGTGTGTATTAGTGAAATGTTATTGATAACAGCATATCTAATGATTGCATGAGATTATTATAGTGGATCCAAAATTAAACACATACAATACAATGTGTTTAATAGTTCTGTGTTGAACATTTATACAAAATCAAACACATAATATTCAATGTGTTTAATAGTTCTATGTTGAACGTTTATACAAAATCAAACACATAATATTCAATGTGTTTAATAGTTCTGTGTTGAACGTTTATACAAAATCAAACATATAAAATACAATGTGTTTAATAGTTCTGTGTTGAACATTTATACAAAATCAAACACATAATATTCAATGTGTTTAATAGTTCTGTGTTGAACGTTTATACAAAATCAAACACATAAAATACAATGTGTTTAATAGTTCTGTGTTGAACATTTATACAAAATCAAACACATAATATTCAATGTGTTAAATAGTTCTGTGTTAAACATTTATACAAAATCAAACACATAATATTCAATGTGTTTAATAGTTCTATATTGAACTTTTATACAAAATCAAACACATAAAATTCAATGTGTTTAATATTTCTGTGTTGAACATTTATACAAAATCAAACACATAATATACAATGTGTTTAATATTTCTGTGTTGAACATTTATACAAAATCAAACACATAAAATACAATGTGTTTAATAGTTCTGTGTTGAACATTTATACAAAATCAAACACATAAAATACAATGTGTTTAATAGTTCTGTGTTGAACATTTATACAAAATCAAACACATAATATTCAATGTGTTAAATAGTTCTGTGTTGAACGTTTATACAAAATCAAACGTATAAAATACAATGTGTTTAATAGTTCTGTGTTGAACATTTATACAAAATCAAACACATAATATTCAATGTGTTAAATAGTTCTATGTTGAACGTTTATACAAAATCAAACACATAAAATTCAATGTGTTTAATATTTCTGTGTTGAACATTTATACAAAATCAAACACATAATATACAATGTGTTTAATAGTTCTGTGTTGAACATTTATACAAAATCAAACACATAAAATACAATGTGTTTAATAGTTCTGTGTTGAACATTTATACAAAATCAAACACATAAAATACAATGTGTTTAATAGTTCTGTGTTGAACATTTATACAAAATCAAACACATAATATTCAATGTGTTAAATAGTTCTGTGTTGAACGTTTATACAAAATCAAACGTATATAATACAATGTGTTTAATAGTTCTGTGTTGAACATTTATACAAAATCAAACACATAATATTCAATGTGTTAAATAGTTCTATGTTGAACGTTTATACAAAATCAAACACATAAAATTCAATGTGTTTAATAGTTCTGTGTTGAACATTTATACAAAATCAAACACATAAAATTCAATGTGTTTAATAGTTCTGTGTTGAACATTTATACAAAATCAAACACATAAAATTCAATGTGTTTAATAGTTCTGTGTTAAACATTTATACAAAATCAAACACATAATATTCAATGTGTTTAATAGTTCTGTGTTGAACATTTATACAAAATCAAACACATAATATACAGTTGACTCTCGTTAATTTGAAATTGAAGGGGTCAGATGAAAAATTTCGATTTATCCGAATTTCGAATTAACCGTTTTGATCACTGACGATCAGAAACGGGAGATAACTCTAAAAGTAAAGAGCTCCTCTATTATCGTCGCGTATATGCTGTTACGTATTATAATGCTTACAATTGACACTGGAAATTTATGATTAAGATTAAAGTAAACATTAAAAATTAAAAATAATTTTTTGCAGAATAAAATAAGCAAATTGAAAACTTCACTGGAAGCTACAAGTTTCCATTGAAATTTGTTAAACACTGACTATCATCGGGCGAGGCTCAGTTAAAGTTTCATTTATTCATAATCATAACTTCATCTGTAATCCTTAGCGTCTGACCTTTGTGATTATTGAAATCATTCTGCTATGTCACAGTAGCTTGTATACCATTTGGCTCGACAGATTAATTAGGTTTAAGCATGGCAATTAGCGTTGGGTATTCTTGTGATCATTGACTGTGGAAAAATGGACCGCCCACTTTTTAATTTTACACCAATGAAAGTTTTCCTTTTACTGACAGACGGTTTACCATGACCTGACCAGAAGAGAAAATCGTATTTTCATGTGTGTTTTGAGTGGGATATAAATCTTCAAAGTAAACCGACACTTCTTAAACAAGAGACGGATTAATTTTTTTAGGTATCAATCAACATCTTTAAGATAAAATATTTTTGTGTACATGTAATTGGTTTTTTTTATTTTGCCGCTTAGTTTCAACTTGTTGTTTAAACAAATCAAAACGAAAACAAGGAAAGTATATTTCGATTTAAACGTTGGAATTTTCATTATATTTTGTTATCTGGCCTGAAAATTCACTTCGATTTAAGCAAAGTTTCGAATTTTGGAATTTCAATTTAAACACACAGATTTGCATAGAAATACATATCGATCTGACGGGACCGTTTATATCATTTTGATTTAAGCGAAATTTCGATTTAACCGATTTCGAATTAACGAGAGTCGACTGTACAATGTGTTTAATAGTTCTGTGTTGAACATTTATACAAAATCAAACACATTATATTCAATGTGTTTAATAGTTCTATGTTGAACATTTATACAAAATCAAACACATAATATTCAATGTGTTTAATAGTTCTGTGTTGAACATTTATACAAAATCAAACACATACAATAGAATGTGTTTAATAGTTCTGTGTTGAACATTTATACAAAATCAAACACATACAATACAATGTGTTAAATAGTTCTATGTTGAACGTTTATACAAAATCAAACACATAATATTCAATGTGTTTGATAGTTCTGTGTTGAACGTTTATACAAAATCAAACACATAAAATACAATGTGCTTAATAGTTCTGTGTTGAACATTTATACAAAATCAAACACATAATATTCAATGTGTTTAATAGTTCTGTGTTAAACATTTATACAAAATCAAACACATAATATTCAATGTGTTTAATAGTTCTATATTGAACTTTTATACAAAATCAAACACATAAAATTCAATGTGTTTAATATTTCTGTGTTGAACATTTATACAAAATCAAACACATAATATACAATGTGTTTAATAGTTCTATGTTGAACGTTTATACAAAATCAAACACATTCAGTACAATGTGTTTAATAGTTCTGTTGAATGTTAATACAAAATCAAACACATACAATATGATGTTTTTAATAGTTCTTTATTAAATGTTAATACAAAATCAAACACATTCAGTACAATGTTGATAGTTCTGTGTTGAACGTTTTTAGAAAATTAAAAAGGAAAGCAGTTCTGAAAAAAAAAATGTTTAATTAACCAGAACCATATGGATTTTTATATAATGCAAGATGCATATTATTTCTTTGATTTATTGGTGCCTTGGTGGCTGAGTGGTCTGAAGTGGGTACTTACGGATCACAGTGCCTCTCACTTCCAAGAATTAAATTCTGCTTGGAGTAGATCCTAGTGTTAAAATGTTTGAGAGTTTGCTTGCTGAAGGTTGGCTGTTTGGAGTTATTCTTCTTATCGATCACTTTTGCATAGAAGATCATCTTCTGCTAAGCAACTTAATATCTTCAACCCTAGTCTTAAACACAAAAGGATTTTGTGAAGTAAAACATAAAGGTGTCTAGTATGAACTTGTACTAATGAAATTTACATTGGGCAACCATGACATAAAACGTGTAACATTTACTGAGTCACTGAACTGTCTAAAAATACATGGTAATAGTATATTTAACTTTCTAGCCCCGGAAAGCAAAGTGATTATCAATAAAGCACATTAGTATGTTTTGCTAGGGTTTTGAGCAGGGCTCCACAAACACCAGTATGGTCAATCGGCAGTAGGCAAAGGGTACATCAAATTAAAATTACTGTTTTCGACATGCATGTCCAATTGCTGGAACAGCCAGAAAGATGACATCATTCGTATACACATTAGTCAAAAATAAAATAAAATAAAAGAAGGAATAGGTAAATAAATGAATGAATAAATGAAAAAATATATATTAATAAATTGCAAGTCGCATGATAAATGGTATTTATAGCTCATCTTAACACAATTGGTTTCAGAAGAAGTTTAGGAGTACAATTTGCAAAATTAATGTAAAATATATGAAAAATGTTTCTGAATCATGACATGAACATGATCTTATAAGTATCTCTAACCCTAACTTTGTCTGTAAAATGTCAAAATATTAGATAACAAAGGAAGAATGCGTAAAATTATACATAACAAAATGAAGAATGCAATTTCCTTTATTCAGGTCCACGAGATCAGAAGAATTGATAAAATTGTTACGGAAATGTGACTACTTGAAATCTGATGTCATTTTACAATTATATTGAATTAAATGACAGAAATAGTTATTATCATTGTGGTTGTGAAATAGGAAACTTACAGTACTTTAATACTGATGATTTATTGATTTCTTTATCGAGGCTACTCACCTTGGCATTTTAGGTTTAATATCATAGAGTTTTCAAGATTAATTAGACAGGCTTGTTGAATATAGGCACTGGACAGTCGTAAAAGTTCTAAGAAATGATTTTAGATCTAGTTTTATTCAGTACACATCTTATTGAGCTACATGTCCTTGTGTTCAAGCATGTGTATTCAACACACACTATTTATTTAACTTAGCAAAATGTGGCTAGTTTTAGCATTGTTATTGCTTTAATACTGCTTCTTGAAGTGCTTCTTTCTTTATTTTTGTAAGAAGTGGGTGAGGGGTAATGGAGTTTAAAACTCCAGTCAAGATTATTTGACTTATATTATGACAGTCAACTCTGGAAGAGTGAAGAAATGCTGTCTAAGTAAAAACATTGACCTTTATTCAGTAACCATTGTAAAAAAAAAATTCTCATTTTGATCTGCCCTTGCAGGATTTCAACAAAGGTGGTAAGAGGCATTGTGATCTTTATCAGTATGAGCACAAGACCACTTGGTACAAGGGCACATAAAAACATTAACTATTTGCTCATTAGGGAGATCAAATTGACTGTTCTGATAATAGTTGTACATTAACTGTTTGCCTATTGAAGATATCATAGTGACTGATTGGATAATGTCTGTACATTTACTTATTGCTCATTGAAGACACCATAGTGACTGATTGAATAATGTCTGTACATAAACTGTTTGCTCATTGAAGATATCAAAGTGACTGATTGGATAATGGCTGTAGATTAACTGTTTGCTCATTGAAGACACCATAGTGACTGATAGGATAATGACTGTACATTAACTGTTTGCTCATTGAAGACACCATAGTGACTGATTGGATAATTTCTGTACATTAACTGTTTGCTCATTGAAGACACCATAGTGACTGATAGGATAATGACTGTACATTAACTGTTTGCTCATTGAAGATATCAAAGTGACTGATTGGATAATGGCTGTAGATTAACTGTTTGCTCATTGAAGACACCATAGTGACTGATAGGATAATGACTGTACATTAACTGTTTGCTCATTGAAGACACCATAGTGACTGATTGGATAATTTCTGTACATTAACTGTTTGCTCATTGAAGACACCATAGTGACTGATAGGATAATGACTGTACATTAACTGTTTGCTCATTGAAGATATCAAAGTGACTGATTGGATAATGGCTGTAGATTAACTGTTTGCTCATTGAAGACACCATAGTGACTGATAGGATAATGACTGTACATTAACTGTTAGCTCATTGAAGACACCATAGTGACTGATTTGATAATTTCTGTACATTAACTGTTTGCTCATTGAAGACACCATAGTGACTGATAGGATAATGGCTGTACATTAACTGTTTGCTCATTGAAGATATCAAAGTGACTGATTGGATAATGGCTGTAGATTAACTGTTTGCTCATTGAAGATATCAAAGTGACTGATTGGATAATTTCTGTACATTAACTGTTTGCTCATTGAAGACACCATAGTGACTGATAGGATAATGACTGTACATTAACTGTTTGCCCATTGAAGATATCGTAGTGACTGATTGGATAATGGCTGTACATTAACTGTTTGCTCATTGAAGACACCATAGTGACTGATAGGATAATGACTGTACATTAACTGTTTGCCCATTGAAGATATCATAGTGACTGATTGGATAATGGCTGTACATTAACGGTTTGCCCATTGAAGATATCATAGTGACTGATTGGATAATGGCTGTACATAGATTAAATAGAAGTCTTAGATTTATCATTGAAAAATTTGTTGTTAGATTTAATGAGCATCCATTTAGATTGAAAACCTTTTAGTTAGTTGGTTTTTTCCTAATCTTAAAAAAAAGAACATATGTCTGTAAAGTAAGGGAATGTGTACATGTTGCATTACACATCCCTAAAAGAAAACAGGAGAAAAAGCAGATTGATTATTCAGCCATTTTTATGAACAGGTGTCCAAGGGGAGTTTGTTAAAAAAAAAATACATATCAATTGTATATAATTATCATATATTAACCAAAAATAAATAAATAATATATATATTTGTTTGTTTGTATTATTGATTGATTGATTGATTGATTGATTATTGATGTTTGTATTATTGATTGATTGATTATTGATTGATTGATCCTTAGTATAGTATGTTATCATATTTTATATTGCACTAGATACCTTTAAAAAAAATTCCATAAATGTACCATTACAGTTCTCCATATCATACATATAAGAATCAATACTTGAGCTCAAAGAATTGACTTTAAAGTTTTTAAAAATTTTAAAAAATAACTATTGAATTTTCACATCCTAAAATCTTATTTTAGATAAAAAAAAAAAAAATTAAACAAATTTACATGGATTTTTCCATAATAGGCTCAAGGGCATTTTTAGATTCTGTTGTAATAAAGTGTGTTCTTTTGATTGTAACTGTATCTGAAACAAGGAAAATATTGATTTGTTGATCTGAATAAATTTTACCGAGTCTATGGATTCAAGCAGGAAAATTCCATTTATTTCTTGAAAGTTGTATTCAATTAAAAACAAAAAAAGATATCAAAAATTTTGTTGTTTGTCATTCAGCAGCTTTATACAGGCTGTTGTCAAATGTATGGAAATTTTTTTCTGTAAAATATTAGTTTTTTACTTGTTCGTAATTTTTTTGTCATTGTAACTTTGTCATCGTTTTATAGAATAATAAAGCATATAATTATGTCAGATACAGTATCAGGCAGTGTGAAACTTAGCTGTATACTAAATGGTGCTTTTTTTTTTTTTTAAATAGTTAGAATACAAATGTATTCTTATTGATAATTTAATGATTTGATGTAAATAAAAAATGGTTTAAAGTAAAAAGAAAAAAATAATTATAATAAAATTTTTAAAAAATAATAAAATAAAAATATTCTTCATAACTTTTGTTGTGTTTGTTTAACGATAAGATCAGATACTAGAGGGCTCGGGATGAAATTCAACATTTATCAAAAAAAAAAAAAAAAAAAAAAAGTGAAATGAAAAAGGTCTCAGATCTTTTTAAACCATACTTGTTCCATGTTTCACTTGATACAATTTTGATATCTGATGCTCATTCAAAGTAAGTCGCTTAATATTTTTAGTACTTTTGTTATAAAATTTAAAAGGATGGCTGAAAATAACAGTGCTTTTCACTATCTTTGTTTGGTTTCTTTTAAGGCAGATCCTTGTGTGAGAAATGCAGTTTATTTGCTGAAAGTCAGCTTTTTAAGTCATTCTGGTCTCCTATAACATCCAAGAACTGGCCATTTCAAGAATCTTGACCGGGTTTCTAACCATAACTTCAATATATTCTTGAGTTATGTAAATTTCTAAATAACTTTGATAAAAGAATAAATTGCTTTATTTTCCATGATAACCTTTTATTGAACTTTGGCTAAAAATTTGCTTAATAGAAAACTGGTATTATTCTTCTTGCTTTTCCAGCACTTAATGTATTCTCTTTTGACCTTTTTGAACTTAAGCTCGTATTTTGCCTCAAATGAAAATTGGTTCCATTCCTAATTTTGTAAATAAATGCAGTGTCTCTGCTATTGATCTTACAGGATTTTGGTATCATGATTGCGGTCTTCCACAGAAAATGCCAGCTGTAACTAATATTATGGAAATCAGGACTAAAAAGATATTTAATGAAAGGAGCATTTACAAATCAGTTGATTTCAATATATATCTGAAACTTTGGCAGCAATTTTCATGTTTTGTGTTATGTAAATGTGTTTGGGAAAATCAATGTTAGAATTGGAATGATGTCCTATAATAAGTTATTCACATCACTATTGTATTTTTTGGTAATTTTTAATTTTTTTTCCCTCTCTAATCTTTGAACCACAAACATAATTTGTTAGGTTGGAATGTTGTGTATATTGTTTTGCATCAAATTAGCAATTTTTGATGTATTGTGTTATATATATAAATATGTGAAGAAAGAAAGAAATGAAATGCTAGTACAGAAATGTTTGCTTATAATTAATCATGTAATCATAATTACATGTTCATTTTTAGCCCATTTACATGAAGTGCAAAACAGCATTTATCATATCCAGAAATTTTTTTGCATGATTGTCAGTTTCCATGGTAAAAGTAAACAAAGATTTTGAGAAGAGATTTGTAAAAATATCTTGACTTGACAAGGACTTTTGTTCCTCCAATAACTTATTTTGTTTGACTTAACAAGGACTGCTGTTCCCTAACATCTATTTTATTTTACCTATCAAGGACTGCTGTTCCCTGACTTCTTTTTTATATTACCTAACAAGGACTGCTGTTCCCTAACATCTATTTTATATTACCTAACAAGGACTGTTGTTCCCTAACATCTATTTTATATTACCTAACAAGGACTGCTGTTCCCTAACATCTATTTTATTTTACCTATCAAGGACTGCTGTTCCCTGACTTCTTTTTTATATTACCTAACAAGGACTGTTGTTCCCTAACATCTATTTTATATTACCTAACAAGGACTGCTGTTCCCTAACATCTATTTTATTTTACCTAACAAGGACTGCTGTTCCCTGACTTCTTTTTTATATTACCTAACAAGGACTGCTGTTCCCTAACATCTATTTTATATTACCTAACAAGGACTGCTGTTCCCTAACATCTATTTTATATTACCTAACAAGGACTGTTGTTCCCTAACATCTATTTTATTTTACCTAACAAGGACTGCTGTTCCCTGACTTCTTTTTTATATTACCTAACAAGGACTGCTGTTTCCTAACATCTATTTTATATTACCTAACAAGGACTGCTGTTCCCCGACATCTATTTTATTTTGCCTAGCAAGGACTGCTGTTCCCTAACATCTATTTTATTTTACCTAGCAAGGACTGCTGTTCCCTGACATCTTTTTATATTGCCTAACAAGGACTGCTGTCCCCGACATCTTTTTTATATTACCTAACAAGGACTGCTGTTCCCTAACATCTTTTTTATTTTACCTAGCAAGACTGCTGTTCCCCAACATCTATTTTATTTTACCTTACAAGGACTGCTGTTCCCTAACATTTATTTTATTTTACCTAGCAAGGACTGCTGTTCCCCAACATCTATTTTATTTTACCTAACAAGGACTGCTGTTCCTTAACATTTATTTTATTTTACCTTACAAGGACTGCTGTTCCCCGACTTTTTTTTATTACCTAACAAGGACTGCTGTTCCCTGACATCTATTTTATTTTACCTAGCAAGGACTGCTGTTCCCCAACATCTATTTTATTTTACATAACAAGGACTGCTGTTCCCTGACATCTATTTTATTTTACCTAGCAAGGACTGCTGTTCCCCAACATCTTTTTTATATTACCTAACAAGGACTGCTGTTCTCTAGCATCTATTTTATTTTACTTTACAAGGACTGCTGTTCCCTAACATCTATTTTATTTTACCTAACAAGGACTGCTGTTCCCTGACATCTTTTTTATATTACCTAACAAGGACTGCTGTTCTCTAACATCTATTTTATATAACTTTACAAGGACTGCTGTTCCCTAACATCTATTTTATTTTACCTAACAAGGACTGCTGTTCCCTGACATCTAGTTTATTTTACCTAACAAGGACTGCTGTTCCTTAACATTTATTTTATTTTACCTTACAAGGACTGCTGTTCCCCAACATCTATTTTATTTTACCTTACAAGGACTGCTGTTCCCTAACATTTATTTTATTTTACCTAGCAAGGACTGCTGTTCCCCAACATCTATTTTATTTTACCTAACAAGGACTGCTGTTCCTTAACATTTATTTTATTTTACCTTACAAGGACTGCTGTTCCCCGACATTTTTTTTATTACCTAACAAGGACTGCTGTTCCCTGACATCTATTTTATTTTACCTAGCAAGGACTGCTGTTCCCCAACATCTATTTTATTTTACCTAACAAGGGCTGCTGTTCCCTGACATCTTTTTTATATTACCTAACTAGGACTGCTGTTCCCAAACATCTATTTTATATTACCTAACAAAGACTGCTGTTCCCTAACGTCTATTTTATTTTACCTAACAAGGACTGCTGTTCCCTAACATCTATTTTATTTTACCTAGCAAGGACTACTGTTCCCTAACATCTATTTTATTTTACCTAACAAGGACTGCTATTCCCTGACATCTTTTTTATATTACCTAACAAGGACTGCTGTTCTCTAACATTTATTCTATATAACTTTACAAGGACTGCTGTTCCCTAACATCTATTTTATTTTAGCTAACAAGGACTGCTTTTCCCTAACATCTATTTTATTTTACCTTACAAGGACTGCTGTACTCCGACATTTTTTTTATAATCTAACAAGGACTGCTGTTCCCTAACATCTATTTATATTACCTAATAAGGACTGCTGTTCCCTGACATCTTTTTTATTTTACCTAACAAGGACTGCTGTTCCCTGACATCTATTTTATATTACCTAACAAGGACTGCTGTTCCCTGACATCTATTTTATATTACCTAACAAGGACTGCTGTTCCCTGACATCTTTTTTATATTACCTAACAAAGACTGCTGTTCCCTGACATTTTATATTGCCTAACAAGGACTGCTGTTCCCTGACATCTTTTTTTATTACCTAACAAAGACTGCTGTTCCCTGACATCTTTTTATATTGCCTAACAAGGACTGCTGTTCCCTGACTTCTTTTTTATATTACCTAACAAGGACTGCTGTTTCCTAACATCTATTTTATATTACCTAACAAGGACTGCTGTTCCCCGACATCTATTTTATTTTGCCTAGCAAGGACTGCTGTTCCCTAACATCTATTTTATTTTACCTAGCAAGGACTGCTGTTCCCTGACATCTTTTTATATTGCCTAACAAGGACTGCTGTCCCCGACATCTTTTTTATATTACCTAACAAGGACTGCTGTTCCCTAACATCTATTTTATTTTACCTAGCAAGACTGCTGTTCCCCAACATCTATTTTATTTTACCTTACAAGGACTGCTGTTCCCTAACATTTATTTTATTTTACCTAGCAAGGACTGCTGTTCCCCAACATCTATTTTATTTTACCTAACAAGGACTGCTGTTCCCTAAAATTTATTTTATTTTACCTTACAAGGACTGCTGTTCCCCGACATTTTTTTTATTACCTAACAAGGACTGCTGTTCCCTAACATCTATTTATATTACCTAACAAGGACTGCTGTTCCCTGACATCTATTTTATTTTACCTAGCAAGGACTGCTGTTCCCCAACATCTATTTTATTTTACCTAACAAGGACTGCTGTTCCCTGACATCTTTTTTATATTACCTAACTAGGACTGCTGTTCCAAAACATCTATTTTATATTACCTAACAAAGACTGCTGTTCCCTAACGTCTATTTTATTTTACCTAACAAGGACTGCTGTTCCCTAACATCTATTTTATTTTACCTAGCAAGGACTACTGTTCCCTAACATCTATTTTATTTTACCTAACAAGGACTGCTATTCCCTGACATCTTTTTTATATTACCTAACAAGGACTGCTGTTCTCTAACATTTATTTTATATAACTTTACAAGGACTGCTGTTCCCTAACATCTATTTTATTTTAGCTAACAAGGACTGCTTTTCCCTAACATCTATTTTATTTTACCTTACAAGGACTGCTGTACTCCGACATTTTTTTTATAATCTAACAAGGACTGCTGTTCCCTAACATCTATTTTATATTACCTAACAAGGACTGCTGTTCCCTAACATCTATTTTATTTTACCTAATAAGGACTGCTGTTCCCTGACATCTATTTTATTTTACCTAACAAGGACTGCTGTTCCCTGACATCTATTTTATATTACCTAACAAGGACTGCTGTTCCCTGACATCTTTTTTATATTACCTAACAAAGACTGCTGTTCCCTGACATCTTTTTATATTGCCTAACAAGGACAGCTGTTCCCTGACATCTTTTTTATATTACCTAACAAAGACTGCTGTTCCCTGACATCTTTTTATATTGCCTAACAAGGACTGCTGTTCCCTGACTTCTTTTTTATATTACCTAACAAGGACTGCTGTTTCCTAACATCTATTTTATATTACCTAACAAGGACTGCTGTTCCCTGACATCTTTTTTATATTACCTAACAAAGACTGCTGTTCCCTGACATCTTTTTATATTGCCTAACAAGGACTGCTGTTCCCTGACTTCTTTTTTATATTACCTAACAAGGACTGCTGTTTCCTAACATCTATATTATATTACCTAACAAGGACTGCTGTTCCCTGACATCTTTTTTATTTTACCTAACAAGGACTGCTGTTCCCTGACATCTATTTTATATTACCTAACAAGGACTGCTGTTCCCTGACATCTTTTTTATATTACCTAACAAAGACTGCTGTTCCCTGACATCTTTTTATATTGCCTAACAAGGACTGCTGTTCCCTGACATCTTTTTTATATTACCTAACAAAGACTGCTGTTCCCTGACATCTTTTTATATTGCCTAACAAGGACTGCTGTTCCCTGACATCTATTTTATATTACCTAACAAAGACTGCTGTTCCCTGACATCTTTTTATATTGCCTAACAAGGACTGCTGTTCCCTGACATCTTTTTTATATTACCTAACAAGGACTGCTGTTCCCTGACTTCTTTTTTATATTACCTAACAAGGACTGCTGTTCTCTAGCATCTATTTTATTTTACTTTACAAGGACTGCTGTTCCCTAACATCTATTTTATTTTACCTAACAAGGACTGCTGTTCCCTGACATCTTTTTTATATTACCTAACAAGGACTGCTGTTCTCTAACATCTATTTTATATTACTTTACAAGGACTGCTGTTCCCTAACATCTATTTTATTTTACCTAACAAGGACTGCTGTTCCCTGACATCTAGTTTATATTACCTAACAAGGACTGCTGTTCCCTAACATCTTTTTAATATTATGTAACAAGGACTGATGTTCCCTAACATTTATTTTATTTTACCTAACAAGGACTGCTGTTCCCTAACATCTATTTTATATTACCTAACAAGGACTGCTGTTCCACTCATAGCTCTTTTTTGTTTAACAAGATGACAACAACTGTTCTTTATGTTTAACTAAACAAGGATAACTTTTTTTTCCATAGCCCTCATTGTTTTTGTTTGACTTACAATTTTTTCCACTGGACTAAAATCTTGAAATGGTCATCACTATTGCTACTGAACTGAATAAGGTTTCTTGAATAAAAGGCTGCTGATAGTATTATGTTACTTTGACAATTCTCGGCTTTTCTTTAAAAAATGTATGTTTATTTACATCAAAAATTGCTCTAAACTAAATTACAAAAGTGTGGTTGCATCCATCCTCAAACATTTACCTAAAGAAATCAATCAAGAAATCACAGTTTCTTTTGGTATCAAATTCTTTATTTTTTTTTTTTTTTCAATTTATTACGATCAAATAAATGATAAAAAAAATTTTGAAATTAATATGACATTGATATCATCATAATTATAAACTTTATGTTGCTATGGTAACACTTTAAAAATATCTTTAAAACATGAAGATTATGTCTTGTTTCAAAGCTCAATTGCACATTTATTGTGGTTATATTTTTCTGTTCTTAACACATTTGTAATTTTTGTTAGTTGATGCCACATAGCATGAATATTGAATCAACCATGGAATTCAAAATATGAAAATTTAAAATCATAAATTTTGAGAGATTTAGAGAAACCCTCACTATGATCCAACAAGACACTTTTTTATGATCCAAAATTATATTATTATTTCAAGCAGTACCCAATTTAGTGGTACAGGTGTGATACAACTGACGATTATCATGTTTTAAATCAAAATTAAAATTTTAATGATTGGTACTAAAGGAAGTTGTCAAGGTAAGACATAAAATTGGGGGAAGATAATAATATTCACTACTTTTTGCAATAAAAAACACTACATTTAACATTTTTTTTCCTTTCTTTTCCTTCTTGTTTTTCATTATTTTTCCCCTTTGTTTTTTAGACCACTGCGGTACTCAGTTGGTAGAGTGCTCGCTGCGTACGTGGGAGGTTCTGGGTTCGAACCCCAGCCGGGTCTAACCCAAGACTTGAAAGTGGGTAGTGACTGTTCTTTCGCCAAGCACTCGGAGTTACGAAATAAAAGTCACGGTTCTTTCGGATGGGAACTTAAAATGAAGAGGTCCCGTGTCACAGCATGGCACGATAAAGAACCCTGCTGCATAATACACTTTTGCCTATAGCTGGCAACGTCTCGATCAGTTCATAGATAAGTGAATACTCTTGACTGGGATTTTAAAAATCATTACTTAACTCCCCTTTGTTTTGATGATATCTAAAGGACTTTTTTCACTATAGTATATAGAGTTGATTTCCGAGATGGTGGAGAAACACAAAGTGCCCAGTAACCTTTGGCAAGCAAACTGACACCTTAAAAACATCTCAAAAACATCTTAAAAACTAAATGTTAAAAAACATGAGAATTTATTTGTGTTTAGAACATCTTAAGACTCTGAAATTTTTTTTTTTAGAATTATGACATTGCAAGGATTTTAGGATTTTAAGACAAAGGAGATATTGAAAAGTTAACTTGATTATTACATAAACATGAGATTTAGAACTAATTCCGAGTAAAAAGAAATAATAAATTCTTATTTAAAGATGAGAGTCTTATGTAGCCTTAGAGTATAGAATATGTAAATGTTTTACCGATTAAGCTGATGATAATTACTAATGCCTGATTTACATGTAAATGGCAAGAAAAATATGCTTGTTTTGTTCATCGGAGCATAACATTTGGAAATCTCTTGGGTCATATTATTTAAGATTTTGAATAATAATGAAGAAAAGCAATGCAGTGATCATGAACAATTGAGATATGGGATTTGATTACAGTATTGCCGTGCATGACAAATAGATAAATGTCATCCCTGCACACACAGTTTTTTAAAATCTTAAATAATTTTGAATGATGTTTTAGACATGTTTACATATTGTTGAACATCTGTGCTACAGAACTTTTTTTTAATAATTTCATTAAAATCAAATATTCTTTAATGTGAAGATTAAGATTTAATTAAAGAGGACTACAATAATATTTTTTCTAGGACAAAAAATATCACAAATATTTTGAAGTCTCTGGAAGTTATGTTATATAATTTGGTTTCAAATAAGCTTATGTATAAGTTTCAAATTTATATAAATTTAAAATTTCTGTTTTTTTATTATTATTATTATTATTATTTGAGCAGAATTATTATTAATTATAATAATAGAAATAATAATTCATTTAAAGTAATTACTCCATACGTGTCAAGTGGTCTTAATACCAGTTTTGGATTATGTTTAAAAAGTTCAAGTTTTCTGGTTTGTGGTATAAAGCCAGGAGTGCCTAAACACTATAAAGTTTGTGATCCACAGGCCAAGGTCTTAAGAATCTTTTACTTAGAATTTGTGTTCTAAACCCCAAAGTCTGTAAATATTGCCTGCCATTTGAATCTTCATATGATTTCTGGTTTGATTTCCGAGACTAAAATCCCTCATCACTTTTGGATTGTGTTTTTACAAAGGACTAGATTTCCTTACCAATCTATGGTCTATGGTCCAAAGCCAAGATTGTCTCTCCACTTTTAAGCCAAAGTTTTAGGAATCCCTGTCTTTGGGTTTGTGTTCTGGCCCCAGTTTCACAATCATTCACTCAGTTGAGTGTACACTCAACTCAAATATTCCCATTTGTCTATTACCAATATTTTTTTTTAAAAATGTGTTTTATAAGACAATGTTTTGTTTTGTTCAACAAATCTACACTAAACAATTGAAATATAATATTAGATATTCGGCTTTAACAGTGTAATGTCTAATAAACTGATATTGAATTATTCTCTAATTTGAATTGAGTGTACACTCAATTAAGTCAAGCTATTGTGAAACTAGGGCCAGAAGTCCAAATTCTATCAACGTTTTAAGGCTTGATTTCCAGATGAAGATAGATTCCTAATAAATTACTTCCCCATGCAATGTTCATGATTTTTCTAGGCACTCAAGGTTTCTCTGTAATTCCATAACTGATATAAGTGAATAGTGAAATAACATTAAATGGATATATTACAACATTCTAATCATTGACATCATTTTGGTTTTTGAAAACTGATCTGAATTTTGAGTTATACCATTTAGTTTCAGATCTCCTGGTTATGGTTATTTTATCCAATTTTCTGAAATCACAGTTTAGCAAGAAAATGTGTAACATGGGATGCTTTATAAATTAAATTCTGTAAATATGATACTGGAGAATGAATTCAATATGGAAGCTATTACAGTCCATCTTAGTATGTCTGACAAGGTTATTATCCTGGAAGTAATGATAACAAAGTGTCCAAACATACTTACTAAATATATATCTTACTTATATAGATAAGTGTAGAAATACAAACCATGTTTCAGAAACATTGATGCATGTTTAACGGAAATGTATCAAATATTGGGAAAACTTGACTGGACTATTAAGGGGGTCTCAGACCAAGTTAAGATTTAATACTTGGGGACATGACCAAGCATAAGGTCCATTTCCATGGTCCCAATCCTAGACTAAATTCCTTTTGTACACCCCACTTAGAATATACTGTATATACTATATCTTACCTTTTTAGTATTTTGAGCGGGGAGTACAAAAGGAACTCTTTCCAATTTTAGACCTGAACAAAGTTGGCATCTAGGTCCAAAATCAGTCTAGACCACTGCAGTAGCTCAGTTGGCACAGTGCTTGCTCCGTAAGTGGAAGGTCATGGGTTCTAACCTTGACAGGGCCTGACCCAAGACTTGAAAGTGGGTAGTGGCTGTTCTTTCGCCAAGCACTCGGCATAAAGAAATGAAAATCAAGGTTCTTTCATTCATAATCATTCTAGTAACAGTTCCAAGTTCCTGTCGACATCAGTGACCGGTATCTGAGTCTCAGGCAAATGATCAGTTTTATATGCAGATTCAAAACAAAATCTCGAACAAAACAAAATTAAGTCTAGACTCAAAGTCTAAAACTAGGTCAAAGTCCACATCCAGACCCGAAGTCAACATCAAACCTTCTGCCTTAAGAGCAGATGGTTTTTGGATTTAAATTCTGATTGGGCCATACATAAGATTTTATATTTTGAAATACTGCTCCCTTACCTGGGGCTTGGCATTAATGGAACAGAGTATCTCGTGTGATAAACCTGGTGTCAGGGTAATGTGATTGAGAGAGTGGTATGCTTTTCTGCAGCATACTGATTTAGTGAGCCAGCACCTGAACAAAAAGTCATGCTGAGTGTACACTTGTACAATACAGACCATAATACAGACTGGCACATCTCATGCTTACATGAACTTGTTCTTAGATAAGTCAGTAGCTTGCTCTTGTCACAAACAGCTGGAAAATTGCTGATACTGATGTTAAACAACATTGAAACCAATCAACCAACATCAAATCCAGGTCTAAAGTCCTATTCCAGGATGTACAAGATACCAATATCATATAGGGTTTTGTAGCTAACTTAATTATCTGCTGACAGTCTTTACATTTCAATATATACAACTTAATTACATACTACAGTTAGTGAACAAACATCCCAACATTTCTCCTTAATACATTGCTGCTTTAATTACAACTCACTGTAAACACAGACTTTTATTCTAGTGCTTTAAATTGTAAATTAAGATTTTTTTTTAAAAAATGTCAGGTTTGTTTTCAGCAAGATATTTAGAAGAAATAAAGTAGTTTGCAATGTAAAAGGTTCCTTATTTTTTTTATAAATGTGGAGGAGTTGGGTGGGGTTGAGAGTGTTGGCATGTTTTATCTAGCACAGTAGGGTTGAGGTTTTTAGAGCTTTATCTGTGATGTAACTAAGGTCAAAAATATTTTTTTATAAATGAATACAGATCACTCTTTTTATGAATTGTATAATGGAACACAACCCATTCTCTCATTCATTGTGAAATGGAATGCAAACCATCTTCTCATTCATTGTGTAATGGAACACAAACCATCCTTTCATTCAATGTGAAATGGAACACAAACCATTCTCTCATTCATTGTGAAATGGAATACAAGCCATCCTCTCATTCATTGTGAAATGGAACACAAACCATCCTCTTATTCATTGAGAAATGGAACACAAGCCATCCATTTCATTCATTGTGAAATGGAACACAAAACATTGTCTTATTCATTGTGAAATGGAACACAAACTATTCACTCATTCATTGTGAAATTAAACACAAATTCCCTTTTCATTAATCATGAAATTGACCCTTTCATTAATCATGACATTGACCACAAACCACGCTCTCATTATGTGTTAAATCATACACAAAACCATCATCCAATTAATTGTGAAATTATACTCAAACCACCATCTCAGTTGTGAACCCCTACAAACTACCCTCTTCTTAATTGTGAAATTGAACACAAACTACCCTCACGTTAATCATGAAATTAAATTCCTACCACCTTTGAAACATACATCAAGGATTGAAATTTTTTGACTGTGACAATGTTCAGTATTTGTATCATTTACTCATGATATTTAAACCCCATAATCAACACACTGCTCATCTCATGGTCAAAAGTTTGCATTAAAAAGGCCATTGGTTTCTCGAGGAATAATCCTTAAAAGTCATTGCATAGAGTATTTGTTGCCATGTAATGGAAAACATCCACATAACTGTATAATAAATTCACTTTACAGCATTCAGAAATTACCCAAGATTAATACTTATTATATATTTACTGTGTCTGAGATTAGTTCTAGTATTTCAAGTAGAAAAGGGCAAAAATACAAAAACATGTTTTTGATACAATAATTAATTCTCCCTAAATATAGTATAGGTGGGTGTTTATAATGGTATATTTTTGACAAAGTGGAAATGCCTTTTCGTCATGTAACTTTTTTTGTCAACACTGCCATTTTGTTGCAATATATCCTATAACAGTAAACAACCAAACTAATTGCTTTTTACACAAAAAAGGTGATATAAATCGAGAATGGAGATGAAAACAAGATTTTCGACAAAGACTGATGGTTTAATCATGTAAGCTAGTAAACAAAATTAGTAGTATTTACCAACATTTTTGAAAATCTGTAATAAACTTTTGCATTATAGTATATTCTATGAAATGAAATGAACAGGTAGTAAACGTTTGACATAGATTTTGCCAATCTTTCCTAATTTTGAGCCCAAAAAAAAGCTAAAAAAAGCTAGAGTAAATAGGTGTTTTACATCTCATACAAGATTTTTTTTCATTGAAATTGAGGTAGTTAGATTGGATTGGATTGGATTGAATGAATGGTGTTTTATGCCCAAGTAAAGATTCTTGTTGTCGTATTGAGGCAGTTGGTTCTGGAATGGTGGAGAAAAATGGTCCCCAGAAAAAAACCACCAACTTAGTTATGAGTTATCAGGTTGGCTTCACTATCCCAGGAAAAAACCACCAACTTAGGTATGAGTTATCAGGTTTGCTTCACTATCCACGGAAAAAAAACCACCAACTTAGGTATGAGTTATCAGGTTGGCTTCACTATCCTAGAAAAAAACCACCAACTTAGGTATGAGTTATCAGGTTGGCTTCACTATCCCAGAAAAAAACCACCAACTTAGGTATGAGTTATCAGATTTGCTTCACTATCCCAGAAAAAAACCACCAACTTAGGTATGAGTTATCAGGATTTGCTTCACTATCCCAGAAAAAAACCACCAACTTAGGTATGAGTTATCAGGTTGCTTCTCTATCCCAGAAAAAAAACCACCAACTTAGGTATGAGTTATCAGGTTGGCTTCACTATCCTAGAAAAAAACCACCAACTTAGGTATGAGTTATCAGATTTGCTTCACTATCCCAGAAAAAAACCACCAACTTAGGTATAAGTTATCAGGTTTGCTTCACTATCCCAGAAAAAAAACCACCAACTAAGGTATGAGTTATCAGGTTTGCTTCTCTATCCCAGAAAAAAAACCACCAACTTAGGTATGAGTTATCAGGTTTGCTTCTACTATCCCAGAAAAAAAACCACCAACTTAGGTATGAGTTATCAGGTTTGCTTCACTATCCCTAGAAAAAAACCACCAACTTAGGTATGAGTTATCAGGTTGGCTTCACTATCCTAGAAAAAAACCACCAACTTAGGTATGAGTTATCAGATTTGCTTCACTATCCCAGAAAAAAACCACCAACTTAGGTATAGTTATCAGGTTTGCTTCACTATCCCAGAAAAAAACCACCAACTAAGGTATGAGTTATCAGGTTTGCTTCTCTATCCCAGAAAAAAAACCACCAACTTAGGTATGAGTTATCAGGTTTGCTTCTCTATCCCAGAAAAAAAACCACCAACTTAGGTATGAGTTATCAGGTTTGCTTCACTATCCTAGAAAAAAAACCACCAACTTAGGTATGAGTTATCAGGTTTGCTTCACTATCCCAGGAAAAAAACCACCAACTTAGGTATGAGTTATCAGATTTGCTTCACTATCCCAGAAAAAAAACCACCAACTTAGGTATGAGTTATCAGATTGGCTTCACTATCCCAGAAAAAAACCACCAACTTAGGTATGAGTTATCAGGTTGGCTTCACTATCCCAGAAAAAAACCACCAACTTAGGTATGAGTTATCAGGTTTGCTTCACTATCCTAGGAAAAAAACCACCAACTTAGGTATGAGTTATCAGGTTGGCTTCACTATCCCAGGAAAAAAAACCACCAACTTAGGTATGAGTTATCAGATTTGCTTCACTATCCCAGAAAAAAACCACCAACTTAGGTATGAGTTATCAGATTTGCTTCACTATCCCAGAAAAAAAACCACCAACTTAGGTATGAGTTATCAGGTTTGCTTCACTATCCCAGAAAAAAAACCACCAACTTAGGTATGAGTTATCAGATTTGCTTCACTATCCCAGAAAAAAACCACCAACTTAGGTATGAGTTATCAGATTTGCTTCACTATCCCAGAAAAAAACACCAACTTAGGTATGAGTTATCAGGTTGGCTTCACTATCCCAGAAAAAAACCACCAACTTAGGTATGAGTTATCAGGTTGGCTTCACTATCCCCAGAAAAAAAACCACCAACTTAGGTATGAGTTATCAGGTTTGCTTCACTATCCCAGGAAAAAAACCACCAACTTAGGTACGAGTTATCAGGTTTGCACCACTATCCCAGGAAAAAACCATCATTAAAATAAGTAAAAGAATCTTGATTTAAGAATGTTAAAAACCATTACTCTACTTCATGCTACAATCTCTTAACTATGAATTTTAAGTAAGAATGGATGGGGTTTAGTTCATCCCTTTCTTTTTGATACATTGATAAATCTTTAGTACAAAGAAACACACCTCTTATAATTATATATTTTTTTTAATAATCCTACTATATTTTGTGACATATATTTTGTGGGTGATAATTTGCCTTCTCTACATGATATCGGAAGAGCTGTGGATTTTTACATGGTCATATTTGATTTCATTTTCTAATTTGTTCATATTTGATTTACTACACAAACAGCACCAAATTACAGTTACATAATGTGTAAGATTGATCATGTATTTTTTTTTTTTTTTCATTTTCATCCTTTAATTTTTTTTTTCTCAATGTAACTTTATCATTTACTTGTTACTTCTTAAGAGTTTATCAGTTACTTGTTACTGCTTTATAAATATATCACTTTTTTCTTTTAAAATCAGGATACTTGTATATATTTTAATTAATTAGTAATTTGATTTGTTCTATTTAAGTGGAGCTGATTGTAACTGATGCTGACACTGTTACTTTGTTAGTTTTAGTAATTACAGAATTCTATTTCACCATAATGGTTTAGAGATGGTTGTTAATTCTACAGTTTACTTTGAATAATTGGTTTCCAGGGAATTGTTTAGAAGTTTTATTTAAACCATATGTAGTACCAGATGGCTACAAAAATTAGAAATCAATTATTGGGTGTGAGGCTAGAGATAAACATTTTATCAGATGTGTGTGGGTGTATATGTGCAACAAAAGGGAAGTAACTAAAAAGGATCAAAAATTAACCCTGAAGTTGGCTTTGTTGTTGAATCTTGACCTAATAAAGGGTAGAACTGGTTACCGTAAAAACCCATGTAATTTACGCACCCGTGTAATTTACGCAGGTGTTTTCAAGCTAAATTTATTTAAAAAAGCTTCAACTCATGTAAAATTCGCACCCAAAAATTTCCAGAATCGCCGATTTTCTATATGATCCGAGTAAGTGGTTTTCTTATATTTAAGTGTTTTGTTTCAGTTGGTGTATTTTACCAGTTTTATTAACTTAGATAAGATTAATTAATTTTCATTAGAAAAAAATACGGCTGTCACATTTTTTCCGGTTTGCAAACAAAGTAGGTTATATGTTGTAACAGGTCATAAGCATATTGTTGTGTGTTTCCAAAATCACAATCACATGAAGAATTATCAATAGACAACTACTCACACTCACGCATGTTGTGAATTCAGTTTAATTAACAATTAACATCAGCTAGTATGACACTTTACTCAACTGGCAAAGGGAAGAAACCGACCTTACCCTGTTTGTAAACAGAATTTTGATTGGTCGAGAGCGTCTTCTTGACCCAAGCTATGCATTTCTGCCTATCCGCCATTTCGCGTCTAAACCATTGATATTTCACTCCCTCTCACACCTTCCCAGCTAAATTTGAATGCCATAAGTTTCGTCAAGCCAAGATTATCCATCTCAAAACACATATCCAGTCAAGATTATCGGTATCACCATGTATGTGAATGGTGTTCCTTCACGATCGGTGGAAAATGCAATCAAAGCACATTGTAGCCAGCTCAATGCACGTGAGACTTCCAAACAGTAGTTAACCATTTATTTAATTACATTTAAAATTTATACAAAGAAAGTAAGCATAAAATACCATTCTACACACACACACGTCATTTTTTTTTATTCTTCAAATGCATTATTTTTCCGTAAAATCGTATTTTAACATGAAATAGGCCAACTTCCGGTACAAATGTTTACATTTTTAACACTTTCGTCAGCAAGGAAAATTTTTTAAAAAATCACGAAAACAATCTACTTGTGTAATTTACGCACCCCCCAAACTTTAATTTGATTTTTACAAAAAAAAGTGCGTAAATTACATGGGTTTTTACGGTAATTACATTCAAAGGGGAAAAAACTCTAAAGAGATATGGGCTAAATACATGTTAATATTATATCTTTTTTGTTGAAAAGTATATCTAGATAATCCTTGACCTAACAAAGGGAAATAACTCTAAAGGGATACAGGGAAATTACATTGCAGTATCATTATATCTTTTGTGTTGAAAAGTATATCTAAATAATTCTTGACCTAATAAAGGGAAATAACTCTTTATAAAGAGATACAGGTCAATTATGTTGCAGTATCATCATATCTTTTGTGTTGAAAGTATCTAGATGATTCTTGACCAAACAAAGGGGGATAACTTTAAAGGGATACAGGGTAATTACTTGGCAATGCCATAAGACATCTTTGGTGTTGAAAAGTATATCTAGATTGATTCTTGACCTAACAACAGGGATTAATCCTGTAAAGATATGGATCATTACAAGAATGTGTTGAAATGTATATCTAAATGATGAACTAAAGGGGGATAACTCTAAAAATGGGTAACTACATTGTATCATGAAGAACATAAATTGATGAATATCATGCCATATATTTAATGTAACATTAGGGATTAACCTTAAGGGGTCAAGATTAATTTCAGGGGAAATAAAGGAAGATTACTCTTGAAAGAACTTTGACAAATCTCTGTTTTTTGTTATTTAGTTTGGTTTTGTAGATGTAAACAGAAGTCATGCTAAGTGTGTGTTTTCTTTTCTTGTCTACAGTTTATAGTATCTGAGAATAGATCAGGTTAAAAAAAACAACAAATGTCTATTCCAACAGTTTTTCTTCATAATACTTAGTCTATATGTGTTGATAGCTAGTACTTAATAAAGACCATACAGCTGTCATAACCAATTATAATAAATACATACTCATAGAGAGAAGAAGAAAAAAAAACATACTTTTCTGTTTTTGTCTGTTGATTACTATATCAGATGGTTTTTACTTGAAGATTTATCATAGCAAGGTGTTTAATTTTTGGGATGTTAAGAATAATGATGAAATATTGAACTTGAAATTGTAACAACAAGGAATAACTGCAAGAAAAAATATTGAAAATGAAGGTTTTTATAGTAATTAAGAAAGTGATGAGGAAGTTGTTCAACTCCTAACTCTCTTCAAATGAAATAGAGTTATTCCCCCTTTTCCACATGATTTCACCTTTTTTTAAATTTATTATTATTATTATTATTTATTATTATTATTATTATTATTATATTTATTTATTTATTTTTTTATTTTTATTTTTTTTTTTTGGTAAATTGTGAAGTAAATTTTTTTGGTGCAAAATTGTGATATTTTTATTTCACTTTTTAGATTTTCACATTATCAATGAGGAAGATTTTTTTTTTAAATTTAGGTTTGTGTGGCTAGGATTTGTAAAATTGTAAAACGTGCGCTTTAATAATTTATATGATACTAATTTTAACACAAATAGTTGTAGAACTGCCAGAAACAAAAATAATAATAATAATAAATAACTACAACAAAATTCATGCTAAATATATTTTTTTAAATAAAGTGAACCTGTTTGATAGAAGACCTTCAAGACAGGAGATTTCATTTTGATGATTAAACAATATTTTCAGTCTATACTAGATAATTTAACAAAAAACCTTAGATAAAGAGGCAAGTTCAGTTACGAAAAGTTTCATTTTACGAAAAGTTTCGTTTTTCATCTCTTTCTGAAGTTCCAATTAATTTAAAGTATCAGAAAAGTAATTTTTTAAAAGAAAATTTAAAACCATATTGGATTTGTAGTAGAGTTGAGTTGAGTTGAGTAATGGTGTTTAACGTCCCAGTCAAAAATATTTCACTTATACCGAGACGTCGCCAGCTATAGGCGAAAGTGCAGAAATTTTGCCTTTGCGTTGCACTGATGGCATTATACAGCAGGGTTTTTTATCGTGCCATGCCTGCCATGACATGGGACCTCGTTTATCTTAAGTTCCCATCGGAAAGGTCCAGTAACTATCATTTCGTAATGCTGAGTGCTTGGCGGAAAAACAGTCACTACCCACTTTCAAGTCTTGGATCAGACCCGGTCGGAGTTTAAACCCACGACCTTCCACTTGGATTTGTAGTAGAGATACAACAAGTAAATAAAATTTATGATACACTACCATGTAATAGGAAAAAAAAAACAATAACACATTTATGCAAATAATAGATAAAAATCACTTTGAAATGGACATTTACGCAATTTACATTACACACACACAGACAAAGGTTATATGATATTTGATTTCAGTTGACACATTCACTTAATATTATATGGAAATCACACTGCTGAAAATAGAAATCTTATTTTTAGCATGTTTCGATCTGTTATGTAAATGAATTTAACAGTAGTTAGACTTGTTGTATTTTTGTAATTTCTGATCGAGTTGATTTTTTCAGTCTAAAGATTTTCTGATAGAAATAACATTAGATAATAGTTATTTAGACTGATGAACTCGTCTTTGAATTAATTCCAGTTGAATAGCTTGTAGCAGCAAGAATTAGGTCTAAATTCAATATGAATGATGTCTTTGTTAAGGCATGAATAATTTGATGTAAACAAACAACTTTTGTTCATGTGAATTTTTTAAAGTGAATATTTAATGGTTATATTCACATGAGTTTAATAAAAAAATTTCCAAAAAACATATAGTGTATGTGAATTTCGACATGAATTTAATCTGAAAATGTGAAATTTAAAAATATAAAAGTTGATGAAACATAGACACTGCTCGTAGTAATATTTTCTTACATGAAATTATATAGATAAGATTTGAAAGTTTTATATAAAAAAATGACAGTTCTGATTTGGTAGAAGAAACCAGAGTACCTAGAGATAATAAAATAAAGTGAGATGTTCAACTTTATCAAACTAAAAATCTTCTTAAAGTTGGGTTTCAGATCCATGGCAGTGAAATAAACTCTGATGATTTTGAGCCATTGAGCAAGAGGTATACTTTGATAATTTCATTTTTCCAAAAATTCTGTTGTGTGATCTCAACATGTATCACAGTGCCTAACACCATCCATATCCTAGTGTGAGAAAGTTTGTTAGTTCATTTGCCAAAGGTTAGTGGATTTCTTTGGGTAGTTCAGTTTTCTCTACCATTCTAGAACTGACCACCATAATATAAGTAAAAGAATCTTGACTGGGGTGTAAAACACCATTTATCCAAGCTAATCCATTTCAAAAATCATCATTTCAATTGAAATTGCACACACAACAAATTCTTCATGAAGTTACGAAACACTTGTTCACCAAAATGTTATTATGTCTAAAGTATTCTGAGATCAAGGCTTGTTGGCTAATTCTGACTAAAATATCTTTAAATTGACTAAATGATTGTGATATTTTAACATTTCTGTCCAAAATTGATGACAGTAATTTAGAAGCAATGCTAACTGCTTTTTCAATGTCAATTTGCATTGTACTAAAATTATTATAATTGTTTTATTTTTGGTTTTTGACTTTTTTATAATTTTTACAATAATTACCTCAGAAATTTTGAAAAAAAATCCCTCTAAAATGAGGCTAGTTGTGGTAAATACTTCCTGTATCGAAATAATTATAATTAAGTACCGGTATCTTGATTTCAGTCAGGTTTAACCAATTAGCATTGGTAATATGACGTCAGTGGTAGTTGCATTTCATTTATGATGAATTAAATGACAGTTTGATGCTTTAGTTCATCTTGTATGAAGTTATTAATAGATATAAATTGTCATTTAACCCTGAAGGTCATTTATTGAGCCCCATAATCAGCTGGGTCTTTTCAGTTTAATTTCTTATGGTAATTAATGAGCTATGCTAGCTGTTACCTTGAGTCTTTTAATAGTTTCTGTTTTATCTTTTTAAAGAAATTGAAAAAAAGCTGATGTGATGTTAAACTATTCAGTCAATGAGAAGATAGTCTACCTGGACGAGGCAGTCTGTATTGCAAAAGTTTTACAGGTTTTTGGTTGGTTACATGGCCCCTGAGTACCTCAGCTGCAGACAAAGGGCACATAAATCTTTGACAGGGTACATTGGGCTGTGTTACCTGCCAAAAACCTGCATAATGTTTTTAACCTTTGAATTTGGCACTAAGTCTTTTTTAAACTTCACTTTTGTATTTTGTGAACTGTGTTGCCATGATTAATTATATATGGTTATATGGATGACATAGATTTACCTATGTAGTGTATGAGTTACCTCCCTTATACATTGCATGTGTTTATATATAAACAGTTCTGTACACCATGGCAAGTTAACCAATGGCTATGGGAGAAATTGCCTTGAAGGGTGACAAAACATATATAGGTTTTGCGGCTATTTTATGATTCTGAACAATGTGAGTCTTGTTATTTTTTATTACTTTACCATCTGTTTTTATCCAATTTTCCAAGAAAATTGATAACAGAAAATGAAGACTTAATAGAATTACACAGCAATTTCTTATTAAATATTGGTAACCGGCAAGTAATATATATTCTATCTTCTTTTTTTTTTTTCTTCTGAAAAATAAATGGCTGTACCAAATTACTTTTGTCTCAGGGAGCTGTAGTTGTAATTGAATGATTTTGAATTGGTTAAAGAAATTTGACCTCAATCATTCTTAAAACAATGGCAGCACCCAGAAGGGAGAGAATTGCATTATTTCAAAGAATAATTGAATAGATTCTATTGGTTATTAAAGTTTGACCTGAATCGACCTTGAGCAAATTGCAACACGTGGAAAGGGAGAGAAATAAATGTATAGTAAGAGCGAAGTAATCTATTTCATTTAAATTTCATCAGAATAAAAAGATTTCGTTTATACCTTATTTGTTTCAAACAGCAAGTGGTATTTGGGGAAATTAATGATATAATTAAAGAATGGTATTGAGATTTAATTATACTGGTAGTAAATAATTGGTTGTTACGATGCATTTCTTAATAGAAATATATAATTATGTGTAACATTGTAATTCCGTAATTCATTTTTAAAGGTCAACAGTGCTTCAAGTTTCAATCACATGATATATTTGTTTGTATCAGTTCGTGTAATCAGGCATTGTTCTGTCATAAAATTCTATGTGCTTTAGGACTTGTCTTTAACTAGATGCTTGGTTTAGCTTTTAACTGAATTCAATCAGGCAGAATTTTATATCCTGGTGATAACACGACATTGTCACAAAGGTTTTTATTATATGTGGTATAAGGTTGTTATTAGCTGAAAATAATGAAGAAGATTAAGTTCTTGATGTTATATGCTGCAATACAGAAGCTGATCTAAACTCACAAGACTTCATGTGTATGATTTTTTAAAATTCTTTATAACCAAATTTCATCTTTGTGCACGAATAATTCAGTTTTGAATTTGTCCGGCACGATTTGGATGAGCACCGGAAAAATTTGTATGTAATGGTTCATTGTTGGTTGTAATCTTGTGCAACACCACATCAGCAATTTGATCAGCTACTGGCGACAAGAGCAAAATCATTAAAGTTTGTGTATGTGTGAGATGTGTTGTATGGCCTGCCGTGTACTAGCACAAACTCAGAATGACTTTGGTTTAGGTGGTAGATCACCGAGTCAGTCTGCCACAGACAAGCATGCTGCTGCCCCCCCCCCCCCCCCCCCCCCAGTCACAATATCCTGGCACCAAGTTAAAAGTCAGTAGTCTGTACATAATGTCAAGCCCCAGGTAGAAGAGCAGTATCTCATATGTTAAAGTATATGTATGACCTTGCTGAGGTTTAAACCCCGTACTTCCTGCACTTGAGGTTGATGCTCTACCATTGAGCTACCAAGACAGTTAGGATGATTTAAGTATTTTTATAGGATCAATTCATCCTGTTCTTTAAATAATACTAAAACATGTACATTTAAATATATCAATAATTAGGTTTTGGTTATGAATTTAAGATATTCATTTGTTGTAGCACATTTAAATGTTTTAATAATCAGGTTTCAATTACAAATTCCAAATGTTCATTTTTCGAAGCATGAATACTACAATGTTTCTTAGCCCATTGATTTAATGTTTTACCTGGAGACATTTTAAATGATTCTACTGTTTCACAGTTTTTCCTGTAGCATGTTAATATTTGAGAAAAATATGTACTTAACCCAAAGTTTTTTGTATATATATATTTTTTATTAGCCCTGATAGAAATAAATAGAAAAGATGATAAAGAGAAGGATATAAAGATATTGATTTTAATGGAATGTCTGCACAAACCTCAAATATGTATGTGGTTGACAGAATATAACAAGGAGCTGTTAGAAGAGTCAGTCATTTCGATGATTCTGGCATTCTGACTTGGTAGTGATTTTACATCAACAAAGGGGAAATAATTCTAAAACATTACAAATATACTGTCTTTCTTGTATTTACAATATATATATAAGTTTTTGATGAACATTCGAAATTCAGCTATATACCAGCCTGAATGTACATTGTTCACTGGACTGTCATATTTATTGCCTTGACGATTTTGTGTTCAACCCTAATTATCTATGGGGTCCTTAGGATGAAACCTTAAAAACCAATGACCCAATGTTACGGCATTTGTTGCATGTTAAAGAATCTTCCCTGCACATTGCCCTAAGTGCAATGTAAAGGTAAATATTTCTGCCACTTTAACCATAGCTGGTGACATCTCGATATAAGTAGAATATTCTTGATGGGACGTTAAAACTCATTTAATCAATCAGACCCAATTACCTATGGAGTGGAGTGGAGTAATGGTGTTTTATGCCCCAGTCAAGATTTTTTCACTTATTCAAAGGCATTCAGTTCTAGAATGGTGGAGGAAACCGGAGTACCTGGAGAAAACCACCAAACTTCGGCAAGCTAATTACCTATGGGTTGCAAGGCCAAATTACCTATTAGCCAAATGGTTAAAGAGTAAGGCATTTAACAGCAGTGGGTTCAATCCCAGCTGACTGCAAGTGAAAAAGGTTTTTCCTTGTTGTAGGCCCTTCCTGCTTGGTATGGTACCAGTATGATGAACTTGAGTGGTCTTTGATGATTACTTTGACATTACTAGCGAGCGATCTCGAAATCTTCAGGTCATCATAAGTACAGTACAGATTATAAACACTTGCACACTCATGTACCACATTGATTTATCCTCAAGATAAATAAAAATTGTCTTATCATGAATAGTTGAAAAATTGCTGAAGTGATGTAAAACAAAATTCATCCAACTGACCTATTTACCATATATAGATAGACTTGTGTGTATATAAATATTTTCAAAACAATGGGGATTGACTCATGATACAAATAAATTGTATAAGTCAAAAAGTTTTGAAATAACTGTTCATTACCATATATAGATAAACTTGTGTGTATATAAATATTTTCAAAACCAATGGGGATTGACACATGATACAAATAAATTGTATAAGTCAAAAAGTTTGAAATAACTGTTCATCAAGTAATAAAAGATAAGTCTTGCTGCTCATGAATTTGTAATTGCGCAAAACATGTTAATAAGATTTTTGGTTCTAAATATGGATGTGGTAGAATTAGACAATATTCTATATTTATTGTATATGTCATTCACATTTTGATTAAAAAAATTGATATAAACACAGATAGATTTTATGTACAGGTAATGTTGAACTATATTGTTGGAAAAACCTAAATATGTTGGAAGCCTCAGTGGATTGTTTCAAGCACATTAACAGAATACAGTGCCTCTCACTGTCTTAAGTTTGAATCCTATCCAAGGCACATCCTAGTGTCAGAAAGCTTGTTAATTTGTCTGCTGAAGTTGGTGTTTTTCCCCAAGCATTTATGTTTTTTTTTTCCATTCTCCCTGAATTAACTTCCTCTAGAAAATCTTGACTGGGACGTTTTAACAATATTACTTAACTCCACTGTACGCATTGATAGGACATTATTTGCTTTATGGTTATTACCTATCTTTATAGCTGCAAATAGCTGCACAGTTACGGATGCAATTTTAAACGTCAACTCAATCAATTACATATGTTTTTAATAAACTTATATAAATGGTTTTTAAATGATCTTTTTTTTTCTTATTTTGTAGGTAAGTAAAGATTATAGGACATAGTAGGGTGAAAAAGAAAAAGGTCAGTGAAATATTTTTAGACCATTTAGCTTTACTTATATTGGGGCAGTCTGATTTTAGGATGATAGAGGCGAGTAGAGTGTCCAGAGAAAACCACTGACTTCAGCAAGGAGATTGACAAACTTTCTCACACTAAGACCAGCCCTAGCGGGATTTGAAACTAGGTAGGCTGAAAGGGACAGTGTGATCTGTAGGCACATGGTATAGGCCACTTACTTAAGGTTACTTAAGGTTTGACAGTGAATTTGGGAAAAATCATCATTTATGTATGAAGTTATCAAGAAAAGCCAAAGCCATAGAACTCCATCGGTTATTCAATTTTGATGAATGGTACAGAAACTCGGATGTTACTTAAGGTTTGACAGTGAATACATTTGTCATAAAATCATATCCAAGACAACCAGCATCAGGGAATACTTTTCTATCTTGTGCGTTACAAAGGATGATGTCATGTCATGACAGTCTCTACAATGGCATCAGGCCATTTTATCAATTGTAACTAGAACATTGACGTTTTCATTATCCTCTTGCTCAATGAAGTTGATGATAGGATATAGAGTTAGATCCAACCATCCATACTTCTGTCCATCCATCCATCCATCTTTCCTTCCTTCTTTCCTTCCTTCTTTTGTTCCTTCCATCCATCATTCCATCTATCCTTCCATCCATCTGTTTCTCTGTACAGAAAAGGTTTTAAATGTTAAGATTTCAAAATAAGCTGTATTTCCCTGATGTTTTACATCATATGGTTATGACACTAAATATTGGTTCATGCATTGGTACCAATCATGGCCACTCTGTTGGCTTATTTGTCTGTTCAAATACTTATCTGTCAGTCATACCATACGAGTATGGTTTCACCTTAACTGTTTGCGGTACCCAAGCATAACTGACGGTCCTTTTGTAGACACTGTGATGCCATGTATTGTTCATCATAAACCATGTTGATTATTAATCGCAATAGTCCTCATTTTCAAATAAACAGTAATTATAATCCCAGGTGTAAGGGAAAATGAGCTGCATGTGTGTAACAGTACTCAGGTAGATGATAAAAAGAATTCTGTTGACCACGGTTACCATCATCATTTTTTTTTTTTTTTTAAAAAAGGGCATCAGAATATTTATTTAATATTTTTATATAACCTAGTTGGGACATTAAAAAGAAATTATTATTTTGTTATAAAAGTTGACTGAGACAGCTTTATGTCTTATTCACATTTCATTTCTAGAAATTACATGAGCCTGTTCCATTCCGTTTCGTTTAAAAAATTCTGTAGAATCATAAAAAAGTGTATTGCATGCATAAAGCATGGTGTATTCCCTCTGTAATCTGGATGGCTGTTTTTACTTTGTGTCATATGTATTACTATGCATATTTGTTTTTTTACCTGATGGTCTTATATTTTGATTTTTATTCAAAATAAGATTAATATGTCTGTTTTTATGGAATTAATCATGATAGGTCATGACATTATTCATTGTAAGCTGACACCGATAAAACACTTCCAATGTGCAATATGATACTGCATACCAAGGCGCCGCAACTATCACTACGGTTATTCATTCATCAGCGTTCTTTTGAGTCAGCGTTCTTTTGGGTAGTTGTTATGTTAATGACGTCATCTGAACTCATTCTCTTACAAGTTGAATGTACAACGAATAACCGTAGTGATAGTTACGCACACTAACAAACAATATTTGACTCCAGTATGATACTGGAGTCAAATATTGTTTGTAAGTGTCCGTAGTGCAATAAAGATTATATTATATCATAACAATATTAATGTATCTGCTGTTCGGGGTTTTGAAAAGTATACGCACGTGCGTATTGTGCGTAAAGGGTGCGGCGCCCATGCATACTGTGTCTTAAGATAATGTACAGTGGATCAAAGTTTGAAATTTCAAATTCACTATTACGATTCTTCAAACCCCCCGATTATTTGAACGTAGAATGAAGACCCTTCAACTTCATATAAATCGAAGTTTGACTGTATATCAAATAAGAGTGATCTTTGGAATACCATACATACTAACAAAACATAGGTCAAATTTGAATTAGACTATAATTGTTCTGCACTTCTGAAGTTATTGAACATTATTGCTTTTTCAAACCCAATCAGGATACACATTTTCCAAGCTTAACAATACTCTTGGTTGTTAAGTTAATGATTTTGTTGCATTATATTGAAAATAAACTGCACTTTTCTCGGAATTGAATTATCTTTATTATTCAAACCACATGGTGTGAAAACAGCATAAAGGAAATTTTATATTTTTTAAAAAATAGGCAGTAAGTCGTTAATCATTAATAATGTACCTTTTTAATCTTCAGAGATTGAAGAGTTAATTGTAAACATGTGTAACCAAGTTACGTAATTCAGAACTTTCACGTATCATATTGAAATAAATTTCAATTACAAATAATAAGCTTAATATTGTGTTTGAAGTGAACTTGTTTACTAATTTTATTAATATTCTATATATAGATTAATCATTTTATTCAAATTTTGGAATTAAAACCTAATTTGATTAAAATCTCAATTTTTTTAAAAAAATTATTTTATGTTATTTTTCAAAGATCCATATAGATATACTCTTACTAAAATTCAAATTCAAAAAAAAAGTAAAAATATATATATATTTTTTAAAAATTGAGTTTTCTTATGGCTTCATAATTAAGAAATCTAGATACTGTAAATTAACAGATATTCATGGGGGATTCAATTTTGTTATTTTCTTGGGTTACTGAAAACCACGAAACTAAATGTCAAAGAAAATTTTTAATTACTATTGCCCTCAATGGGATTTTTTTTTTCACAAAACTCAATTCCATGAAAATTTCTACCAACAGAATTTTTTAAAAAGGCAAAACCATGATATTTCAACCAAAGAAATATTAATGATTCTACTGTAGTCTTTTTTATTCTGGTGCTCTCTCTCTCTCTCTCTCTCTCTCTCTCTCTCTCTCTCTCTCTCTCTCTGGAACTGTCTTTCTCACTTCTGTTGAAATATTTTTATGATTATGTGATGAATTTGACGTTTATAAATTGATAAACTATGTGTGGTTGACCATTTTGTCTTGTAGGTTAAATAAACAGTATATCACCAGCTTGTTTTATATCCATTTTGTAAAAGACATTGGTTCAGTGTTTTAATCACATCTCTCTAAGCCAACCTGTACAGTGGAGTTCGGCTATAACGAAGTCCAGGGGACGGCTTTATCGAATTCGTTATAGGCATATTTCGTTTTAAGCCTTTTCGAACCAAGGTCATCTTGTAGAGACGAGTTATCTCCCTTTAACGATGTGCATTACATATACCGGAAGTAGAGAACGTTAAAAGAAAATAAAGCTAACGGATCGTCAATTGCTTAATTTTATATTTAATTGAACTTACAAAAAAAAAATTGTTGAATAATGAACATGAAAAATAAGCATTTCACCCATCTATTAGCTTCATTTACCGATAAAGTTCAATCTTCCGTGACTTTAAGTAGAAAGTACTTTAAGAAAACAAAACTACATGTAAAATAAATTTATTAAAATGAATAAATAAATAAATACACCAATGTTATTTTTACATCTGCTTTTTCATAATAATTAAAAAATAGAGTCCATAATTTCAACTGAAATCAACAGTTATACAACACTATGCGAATTAATTTGAAAAATGTTTCAATTAGAGTCCTTGTAAACTAAGAATGAAAAATAGCAATATCAAATGACTTACGTTTAATGCACATGTAATCCTTTGTTAATTTTGTCCAAATACACAATCCAGTAAAAAATTAATGCCTGTTGAAAAAGACATTGATGGTGGTCTGTCGCACAAACTTTCTTTGGCACAAAAATGTCTCTAAATCTGACAAACTGTCATATATTCTATCATTAACATTTTCTTGCGAATCGATGTAAATTCTGAGTTTTGTGAGTGAGTCACAAGCACTTTCGCGATTAACCGCAGGAATGATCAACGTATCTGACACCATTGCATCATCATCATCATCATCATCGGAGTCACAATTTTCAGCTTGTTCTTTGTCAGATTTCTTATTTAAAACACTTGACACAATTTCGTCGTCATCTGGTTGTTCTGCCACGGTAACACTGTTATCAACACTAACATATTGTTCAAAGTCCAAGTCACTCGTTTCTGTGTCAACCACACGCAACCAGTTGCGTTGCAAAAATGCTAGGGGGACATCATCATCGTCGTCATCATCATCATTATCACTTGGTTTGTCATCTGATGCGCGTTTAACAAATCCAGGTTTTGCAAAACAGTTTTCGATCGTCTTTAGAGTTACATTTCTCCAAGCCCGGTGTATGAACACAATTGCATCATAAACATTCATCTCGAACTCGGCCTTGTTTTCATGAGAGTCCAACAGTTTGTTCACTATTAATCGTCGATAATTCATTTTAAAATTCCATATTATTCCTAGGTCCATCGGTTGTAATTGGCTGGTTGTGTTGGGTGGTAGAAATACAACTTTGACATTTGATAATCTGTCAATCTGCGGGTGGGTGGGACAAATGTCTACAAAAAGCACAATCTTTCTCTTTTGTCTCATCATGGATTTGTTCAAGTCACGTAGCCACTGTTCATAAATGACACTTGTCATCCACGCCTTTTTGTTTGCACAATAAATTACTGGCAGAGATTTAACGATTTAAAACACCTTGGCTTAGCAAATTTTCCAATCACAAGAGGTTTTAACTTGTCAGTTCCAGTCATATTAGAGCACAAAACAACAGTTAATCGTTCTTTACTTCTTTTACCTCCATGACAGTTTTCGCCCTTAAACTGTAAAGTCCTATTAGGTAACAACTTATAAAACAACCCACTCTCGTCCATATTGTAAATGTCCTCGGGTTCGTAATCTTGTAATAAATTTGGCAGTGTCGTTTCGCGCTTTCACCACAGACTGCTTTGGACACTGTGCCCTTTCTCTGCTTAAATCTCTCAACCCAACTATGATTAGCATCAAAGTTTGTGTGTCCTAATTTAACTGCAAATTCATTGGCCTTAGTTGCCAAAGTATGGCCACTAAGAGGAATGTTACTGTTGCGCGCACCTTTAAAAAATGTAAAGAGAGCATCTTCAACATCGGTAAATTGACTTGTTCTCAATTTTTTTCTACTACCACCAAAGTCACTTGAGTTATAGGCACTAAGAATATTGTCTCTGTGTTTTATTATTGTACTGAGCGTGGATGCAGGAATTCCAAAATCTGACGCAATTTGCTTTTTTGTTTTGACACCAGAATCAACTGCAGAAAGCACTTCAAATTTAGTATCCAGGGATAACGCTTTACGCTTTTTACTCTCCATATTTGAGCACTAATCAGTTATACTCTAGCACTAATTCATAAATTACACACATCCAAAAACGATAAAGTAACTGATAATACCCGATTAGAACTCGTCAGTTTAATAACCACAAAATGTACTCAAATTAGTGTCAAACACAGATCAATGGTTTATTTGTATTTTTTGTAGCATCAAAGAATTTACAATCAGTGTAATAATTGTTAATGTGCTAAACAAACCCCTAAGCGTACCTCATATTTAGATCAATCACTGTTATAAAAACATTAGCCAGTTTGGATATTGTCACAGGTGTCGTCACACCTATTGATAGATAATTACCCTATTCAGACATCCACGCTTATTGTCAGGTGTGAAGTTCCTTTGAAGCGGCTGTTCTTAAGACCACTACCGACAGTAAGTACAGAATTTTTTAATTATTTTACCGACTTCGGTATAAACCTTATATTTTCCTTTAATATTTTTTCTACGGGACATGAAATTTACTTCGTTATAGGCATTTTTTTGGTATAAGCGAATTCGTAATAAGCAATTTCGTTAAACATAACTTATATAGTAAATTCGTTGGGGATTTTTTTCTACTTCGTTATAGACCTTTTTTTGTTACATCTGTGTTCCTTATAGCCGAACTCCACTGTATTTGGACTATAGATTGTGGCCTGATCAGAAAGATCTTCACTTTGCACAGGTTTTCAGACATAGAAATCAATGTCATATTATGATTCATGTGAGGCAGATTTTGCGGTAATCTCTGGGTTTTGTTTCTCTGTATTGATAAAATGCAGGTCAAGTTTGAAATATTGCTGTTTCTTGGTAAAAAATATCTGTTAAATAAAACGTGTGATAATTTCATGCTTAGGAATTTTGTTCATTTTCTTGTAAGAGTAACAATACTTAAAAAAAACTGAAGTGTGTATTTGTTCAGTACTTTTTGTTGTATAAGAAATACTTAAGAAGACCACCATGATTACTTGTTTATAGTATCTATACTTATCCTCACAGGTGTTACATATGTAAATATGTAAAGATAGATATAAAAAACAAACTTTTACAAGGTGATTACTATTAAGAAAAGATCTGTAAATTGAGGAGATAAAATCGTTATGTAGATATTTGTTACAAAGTTATTTATTTTAAGAGGAAATTTGGGGGGAATGGTAACAGCATTTTACACATACCTTCTCCCTCTTTTCATGTCAGTTTAAATGATAATATACTTCAATTTTTAATCTCATAGGTGCTCTAAAAATAGTAAGGATTTCCAATGATTTTACATTAATAACAAGACAAGAAAATGTTAAATAAAGTCTATTTTTGGGATTTTACATCTCTCTCTCTCTCTCTCTCTCTCTCTCTCTCTCTCTCTCTCTCTTCTCTCTCTCTCTCTCTCTCTCTCTCTCTCTCTCTCTCTCTCTCTCTCTCTCTCTCTCTCTCAATACTATTTTTATTCCTTACAGTGCATTAAAGACAAGAGTCTTTGTTAAAGTTTAAATTTATTTTGAACTTTCATTGCATCTAGAAAGATCACTTCCAAATGTTTAAAGAAGTGATTTATTGAGGTTGTAGCAATTATTATACAAGTTAGTGATTTATGTCTTTGTAAAAGTTTAAGATCCAGCTTTATTCTTTTGTAGCAGTCTTGGTAGTTCAGTTGATAGATTGATTGATTGACTTAATGAGGTTATGTCCCAGTCAAGAATATTTCACTTATATCAAGATATCACCAACTATATATAGGTGAAGCGCCAGAAATTTTGACCTTTGCAGTGTGCTTAGGGCAATTTGCAGGGGGGGTTCTTTAACATGCCTCACCTGCAGTGACTTGGGGCATCTTATTTTAAGGTCTCATCTGAAGGACCCCTTGTCTTTCATTTCTAAATGCTGAGTGCTTGGTGAAAAAACAGTCACTACTTATTTTCAAGTCTTGGTCAGACCTGGCTGGGGTTCAAACCCTCAATCTCCCATATATGGAGCCAACACTCTAACTCCGGTTGATACAGCTCTCACTTATAGTGTGGGAGGTCCCGGGTTTGATCCCCAGTTTGACTTACACTTTTTCTTGTTCCTGTTACACTTTAGATTACTAAAAAATAATGGTAGGGAAACGACTGAATTTCCAAATAACCATTAAGTTCTCAACATTGATGCACTAACAATTTAGTTGTCTTTTCTCACAAAATTTCAGATTTTGTCACAGTATATAAAGTTTTTTTTCCTTTCCAAAAGTGTATCAATGTGACAGAGAGGATTAAGATGTTATCCTTCAAACTTGAGGTGTCATACCACTGTAGATTTTACTTCAGTCGAAATAAGTTAGAAAGGTTTTTACTGTTACTGGTCAGTTTGGTACCTGTATATTGCATCATTGTCATAGGCCCTTATTGGTTAGCTCTGTATATGATGAAAAGTGTGCAAAAAGGTACCTGCAGTTCAGCCATGAGACACTTGTCAAATCTGGTATGAGGCACTTGTCAGTTCTGCTATGAGATGCTTGACAATTCTGCTATGAGATGCTTGACAATTCTGCTATGAGGCACTTGTTAGTTCTGCTATGAGATGCTTGACGGTTCGGCTATGAGGCACTTGTTAGTTCTGCTATGAGATGCTTGACAGTTCTGATAATTCTGCCATTAGATACTTGTCAGTTCAGCTATAAGACACTTGTTACTTTTGCTATAAGACACTTGGCAGGTATGCCATGGAATACTTGAAATTTCAGTGAAATATAGATAACTTACTTAATACATTTAGACTTTGACTTAAGATTTTTGAGATATCACACATCTAGTTTGAGTACATCTTAGCTGAAATGGCTCTTAATTAATAACTGAACTTATGTATTTTTGTGAGTGTTTCCTTCCAAAAGTTACCACAAATGTGAAAGATGAATGGTAATATGGATGTGATTTCTGGCAAAACTAATGACTCCTTCCAAAGCAAACTAGTTCATAATTTGATCCTGTATCATGATTTCATATCATTAAAACTGAAGATTATAAGTTTTGTTTGTTGAAGTCATTAAGTCATTGAACTTTAACTGATCATTAACTCATACAGGGTAAACATGTACATGCTGATTTCTGTTATCTCTCAGTGTTTTTTGGTATAATTTGATAAGAAATATATCATGTTTGTTTTTTTTCTTATCTATTAATTTATGTTTTTTTTTTCAATAATCAGCATATGTTTATGAAAGAGTGTTAACAAAACAGTGTCCTAACCTTTTAAACCTAGCCCAAGACCTGCTGTGCTGTAGTAATTAAAAAACAATAATATGATAATTTTTCATGATTATTTCTTATTTCTTAGTAACAAGGTAGGGAAGTAGAGTCCTGACAAGTCTGTTAGAGTTATGCCCCTTTATAAATTGGTTAAGTTCTGTTGTATATATAAAACAGAAATATGACACAATATTTAGAAAAATAAAATTAAAAAAATAAAATCACTTGCTATACTATGTTCTCTTTGTCAGTCAGTCATAATTGAAGTTTGATGCCTAAAATTTGCCCTGTTTTGATTAAATCTTTCACTGTACTATCTTTGATTTTTATAAAAGATTGTATTAGAAGTGGAAACCAATACCAATAGTGTTCTCCTGCTTGACAGGTTTGACTATTGATAAGGGGCTTGTCTTGTCCTTTATGAAGAGTCTGGAGACAGAGACCTAGAATGGTCCTGCTAGACAATTTTGACTAAAGAAAAGTGGCTCGTCTTGCTTTATGAATAGTCTGGGGACAGATACCTAGAATGGTCCTTCTGTACAGGTTTGAGAATAAATAAAAAAAACTTTGTCATGTCTGTTATAAAGGGTCTGATGACAAAATACCTAGGATGGTCATACTTGACAGTTTCACCATAAATAAGATCCCTTGTCTGTTATGAAAGATCTGGTGACAGATACCTAGCATGTCTTACTTTACAGATTTGAGAATAGGGGTTTTGACAGATACTAGGATGGTCTTACTAGAAAGGTTGACAATAGATAAAAACCCTTGTTTATTATGAAGAGCCTTGGGACAGTTACTTAGGATGGTCCAACTGACAGGTTTGAAGAGAAGAACCCTGTTTTGTCCGTAATTAAGAGTCTGGTGACAGATACCTGGGATGGTCCTACCAGACAGGTTTGCCAACAGATAATAATGCTGTCTTGTCTGTTATTTAGGGTCTGGTGGCAGATACCTGGGATGGTCCTACCAGACAGGTTTGACAACAGATAATAATGCTGTCTTGTCTGTTATGCAGAGTCTGATGACAGATACCTGGGATGGTCCTACTAGACAGCTTTGACAATAGATAAGAATGCTGTCTTGTCTGTTATGCAGAGTCTGATGACAGATACCTGGGATGGTCCTACCAGACAGGTTTGCCAACAGATAATAATGCTGTCTTGTCTGTTATTTAGGGTCTGGTGGCAGATACCTGGGATGGTCCTACCAGACAGGTTTGACAACAGATAATAATGCTGTCTTGTCTGTTATGCAGAGTCTGATGACAGATACCTGGGATGGTCCTACCAGACAGGTTTGACAACAGATAATAATGCTGTCTTGTCTGTTATGCAGAGTCTGTTGACAGATACCTGGGATGGTCCTACTAGACAGCTTTGACAATAGATAAGAATGCTGTCTTGTCTTTTATGCAGGGTCTGGTGGCAGATACCTGGGCTGGTCCTACCAGACAGGTTTGACAATAGATAAGAATGCTGTCTTGTCTTGTAATAAGATGACATTTTAGTAAAGGCTATTTTAGTAATACATTGTGACAGGAATCTATAATCTGACCTCTTCAGGGAATCTCTAAAAAGATATTTAATTTTGTCCTTTGATGATTCTACACATTTGGCAGACTGTTAAGTCTACATTTGCAATTCAAATCGATAGGGGAAATGATAATACTGTCTGCTACATGCAGAAACACATGTCTGTAGTTGAAGTATCTTTCTGTTAAGTTTCCGATAATCTGGTTTAAATTGTCAGCCCAAACAATAAATCCAAAGACGTTTTTATTTAAATCAAAGTGCAACTGATTTGCTTTAATCTTCTCAAATAGTGGGAGTAAAAATAAAAATTTGAATTTTTAAATTCAATCTATTGATTTTTCAGTTCTTATAAGAATTAAAAGTGTATAATAGATGTTATAAAGAATGAATGTTCTGCACTGAAAATCCATTAAAAAATGTTAATTTTTAAAGGTAAGGAAATAGAATTGAACTGTAGAAGACTTCTATAACTCAGAAATATGCAGGTGAAATATTACATTAATTTGTTAAAATGCGTGTAATTTGTTAAGTTCATATCCTCTGACATGTTGCTTAAAAGTGAAATTTTATTGTTAATTTTGCTATCTTATTTTTTAAAAATTCATTTTAAAGATCAAGTTAATTTGGTGCAAGTATAATTTGAATTTCTAGTAATTTAAAAAAAAAAAAATCAAGTTGACACTTTGGCAATATGATACAATGGAGGGTATTTGATGCCATTCTGCAATATTGGGGACAATTGTGCTAGATTAACCATGTCTATGGAAATGGGATAAAATACCTTCTTAAGAATTCTGCTCAAATAACAAGAAGTTGTATGAGGGTTTTTTTTTTTTTTTTTTTTTTTTTCTCTCTCCCTTTCAAATAGCTAATAAAAATGACAAAACAATATTTGACATGAAGCAAAAATGGTTTTAAATGGCTTAAAATAACGGAATTAGCAACTTATGTCCAAAAAGTGGTAGCAGTTTAAACTGAGCCTTTATTTTAAATCAGTTATGACAGGATATCATATATACCACCAGTTATCTAACCAAACAATATTAATAACATGTCCAGGAGAAAAAAATGGGTTGATACAGATTTTAAGGTTTTCAGATTTTGTGTTGAATTGAGTAACTCTGTTTTTAACGTTGGTCAAGAATTCTTTCACTTATATTAAGATGGTTCATTCTGGAATGGTGGAGAAAAACGTAAGTGTCCAGAGAAATTTAGTGACCTTATTCAAGCAAACTGACATTCTTGCTATCTTGGATCTGCCCTATGGGATTAATATTCCAACCAAGGTGGTGAGAGGCACTGAGATCCACTAAGCCACTGAGGCCCCCACAATATTGACATGTTATACTCAAATGAGACTAATTGGTAGAGTGCTCGCTCTGTAAGTGAAAGGTCATGGGTTTGAACCCCGACTGGGTCTGTTATTTCGTCAAGCACTCGGCA
This sequence comes from Tegillarca granosa, assembly GCA_029721355.1. Lineage (NCBI taxonomy): Eukaryota > Metazoa > Mollusca > Bivalvia > Arcoida > Arcidae > Tegillarca > Tegillarca granosa. The sequence continues at coordinate 29,777,656 of CM056597.1, read as the reverse complement.
TTACGAAATGAAAGTCACGGTTCTTTCAGATGAGAACTTGAGGTCCCATGTCACGGAAGGCTTGGCACAATAAAGAACCCTGCTGTATAATGCCATAGCTGGCGACGACTCTTGACATGGATGTTAAACATCATTACTCAACTCAAATGAGACTAAGAAATTTTTAATATTTTATAAAAATGTCGACCTCATTATTATTATTATTATTTTTTTTTTTTTGTGAAGAATGAGTTACTTATTTCAGTGCATTTAATTTGTAAATGTACTTTAAATTGAATTTGAAATTGAAAGTATGGTATGAGATGAATTTTAGCTTTTATAAATTATCTTGACTTGTTGAAATAGTTGACATGTACCGTAATCCTTCGATGTATTCGGACCCTCTATGTTTTCGGACACCCTAATTTTTAAATTTTAATAATTTTTAAATTTCCTCTAATTTCGGACGGCAATTTTTTACCTCTAAATCCGGACACAATTTTGCTGAAACTCAGTTGCAGCATGTTATGCAGAGCGCTAGAAATAAAGATTTAATAAAATCAAGAAGAAACTTTGTTGTTTTCAATTATTTTAACTTTCACACGTTTATTTCATTGTGTATTGGCGCCATTGCATCGTAACGTGAAACAGGTATGTGCAATGTATTAACGTTTTTATGTAAACTAAATAAGATCATACCTTTGATAAGTGCTTTAATTTTCTATGAAAGTGAAAGTTGATTATAATTAATGTTCACTGCCGAGAAAATCGTGTAAGACAGAATCTTGTCGGTACACTAGTTCAACATCAAAGACATTTTTTCTGATGAAAACAGGAAGTGATGTTTTTCACTTATTCTCATTTAGTGTTTGTTATGGGAATTCCAAAAACGACCATGTGATTGTTCCAGCTGACAGACGCGAAAAAACTGTTTTCCAAGATAAAATGACATTAAAATATGTTTGAAATATGATTTGAAATAATTTAATTTTTAACCTTTTATTTGCGGAAGTTGGGAGTCAAGACTTTTTCTATCTTTGCATTGTCATTTCTTAAAATGTACACACATACGCATGGTAAAATATTGAGTATTTGATTAAAACGAAATTCTCTGAACTTGATCCACAAATAATGCAACACACGATGTATAATAATAATTTGATTGCAGACAATTACAAGTAGAAAGCGGCATGTTGGTGCACCTCAAACATTGGGAGTTAATGAAAAAAGTCACGTTGTTTACTTGTAAACAAAATGGCGACCTCGATGTGTATTACTTAGAGAATCATGATTATTGATCAACAAACGCTTTAAAAAACAATAATTAATGAAATAAACAACACAAAAGGTAACTTTTACTTTTATTTTATTTAGAATTTTACTTTATCATTGATTTATGCGTGGATATCGCTGTTGATAATGTCTTAAAATATCGAGAGGGAACCGGGACCCAAAATCAGCTCCAAAATGTCTCTTAATTTTTCGGACACTCTAAATATTCGGACACCCCCAATTTTCAAGATATTTAATTTTCAAATTTCCTCTAAATTCCCAGACACTTAAAAATGAAATTATTAAAATCTGTCCGAATACATAGAAGGATTACGGTAATCAATTATCATTTACAATTTTCTATCATTTAAGTTTAGATGTATTATCAAAATATAATCCTCGGAGAATATTTGAGATTTTACATTATTATATTGCAAAACATTGCATTAAGTTTGAAAAATATTACATTGAAAGGGTACATAGTATTTTTAGCTTGTTGGTTTTAAGATGTTTATAAAAGCAAGAGTTGTTCCCCTTTCATAAGGAACAAGAAAACTAAATTATATGATGTATTTTGAGATGATTTATTTAATGAAATGGAAAAGCAGCCCAGGGATGACAGAGAAACAAGTAGTAAACAGAGAAATTGCTGATCTTTGGCAAGCAAATTCAAAATTTTGCTGATGCCAAGATATCCATCATGGGAATCGAGCATAGGTGCTTGTAAAGCACACACTTCAGACAACTTTGCAACCAAGATTCCAAAATATTTGTCAAAAAATCTTCAATTTTACACAAATTTGCTCTCTCTCTCTCTCTCTCTCTCTCTCTCTCTCTCTCTCTCTCTCTCTCTCTCTGTCTTTTTCTTTTTTTTCTTTCTTCCTTCTGCTAAAATGCTAAATCTTTACACTGCATCCCATGCAGTATTAATAGTATTTTATTAAAAAAATCGAATAAAGACCTTAGATAAATTCAAAAGAGGACTTCTTATTTCTGGGGTTTTCTTTGATTTTTCTCCTTATACAAGTTTTTTTTTGCAAAATGTGACATTATAAATCCTGTGTTTGATCCATTATAGGCTTCAGGGTGGGGTGGGTGGGGGGGGGAGGGGTCTAGATAAAGGTTCAATACTGACCACCATCTTTAACTGGCTTAGAAGTAGAGCGTCTGTCTCAAAGAGCTGTATTCTGGGTTAAAACCCCAGCCAGGGTCATACATAGGACTTCCCTATCTGGTGCCAGTGCCAGTGTAATGTGATCTGGGGAGTGTAATGCTTTTTTGCAGTGTTCTAGACTCCTGAAAGTTGGCACTATAAAGCTGTTCTGAGTACAAATTAGTACAAAGCAGACCATAAAACACACTTGCATGCCTTAGGCATAAATAATATTTTTTTTAAAATTAATCCTGAGAAATTAATATTCCTGTCCATGTCACAGATAGCTGAAATATTGTATTTATAACAACATTCTAATACTGACTGACAAGATACAGGTCATCAATGAAAAACTTTAGATTTTAGGCTTTTAGAAATACATTTTTTTTTTAAACTCAATGACTCTGACTAAAAGAAATGAAATTGATGTCATTTTACATCAGAATGAACTAAAATTCCAATTTTTCCAGTTTATAGTACATATTCTGTATCATTTACTTAGTAACTGTTGATTATTTCAACAAAAGAAGTGATATTAATACTCCAAGAATAATTCACTTTAAGTCTTGGAATCAATAATCGTTAGTCTTGTAGAACACTGTAATTGAGAAAAGACCAATAATTATTAGGTGAGGGTTGCCTTGTTAGAATGGTAATTTTAAAGGATTAAACCCTTATTTCTACTGAGATAATTGAATATCTTTATAATCCATGAAAGCTAACTGACCTAGTTATTATTTTGAATTGTAATGCCATTATGATGGCATTCGGGCAAAGATGTTTCATTTAGCTTCTATTGCAAATCGAAACAAATGTGAAAGAATGGTTGATTTAATACTGGTTTAGATGGAGGTGGGTGGTAAATCTGGCCCCAGTTTCACAATCATTCACTCAATTGAGTGTACACTCAACTCAAATATTCCGATTTTCTCTCATGGATATTTTTTAAAAATCTCAAGTTTTATGAGGAAATGTTTTGTTTTGTTCATCAAACCTACACTAAACAATTTAGATATAACATTAGATATTCAATTTTTACTGTCTAATGTTTTAAAAATGACATTGAAATATTCTATAATTTGAGTTGAGTGTATACTCAACTGAGGGAATGATTGTGAAACTGGGGCCTGGTGTAAAAGACGTAATTAGTAACATAATGTACTTTATGGAGAATTTGAAGTATGTCATTATGTCATTGGTGCAACTGCACCTATTTCATTTCTGTACAAAGCTATTTCACAGCAGTATATACTTATACATTCATATTTAAATAAAAAAGGTTGTCAATTCATTTAGTTAATCTGCGATAATACACAAGAGAAAAAAAAGAAGGAAAAAAAATAGAGTTAGGTCCATGCTCAAGCACCTGGTTCTAAGGAATTAATTGTTTATATGAAAAATGACATTATTTTGGGATTCTTTCATGGTATGTCAAGACATTATTTTGGGATTCTTTCATGGAATGTCAAGACATAATTTTGGGAGTCTTTCATGGTATGTCAAGACATTATTTTGGGAGTCTTTCATGGTATGTCAAGACATTATTTTGGGAGTCTTTCATGGTATGTCAAGACATTATTTTGGGAGTCTTTCATGGTATGTCAAGACATTATTTTGTGAGTCTTTCATGGTATGTCAAGACATTATTTTGTGAGTCTTTCATGGTATGTCAAGACATTATTTTGGGAGTCTTTCATGGTATGTCAAGACATTATTTTGGGAGTCTTTCATGGTATGTCAAGACATTATTTTGGGATTTTTTCATGGTATGCCATGACATTTTTTGGGGATTCTTTCATGGTATGTCAAGACATTATTTTGGGAGTCTTTCATGGTATGTCAAGACATTATTTTGGGATTTTTTCATGGTATTCCATGCCATTTTTTGGGGATTCTTTCATGGTATGCCATACTTGTTTGACATGACACAAATCTTCCATAAGGATCATTTTTAAGCGAATGCTTGTTATTCTTGATGAATGAGTTTTGTCTCATCTTGTAAAGAGGGATTTTATCCATATTAATCTGTAGGATTTTCAGGAGTTTGTGAATTTATGTAAGTGTTTCTGATTTATATTTTTAAATATTGGTCTAATACAGTGACAGATCTAAAATTTTATAATAGGGAGTTGAATTTTATTATTAAATATTGTGAACACCAAGGCTCAAGAGCCCATCGATAAAGGGTCTTTTGGGCCCCTTTATGCCACCAAACAGGTCCAGGATAGAACACCAGGTGGATCATAAAGAGCGAAAATGAAATTTTAATATTTCGGGAGACCTTTTGGCCACATTTCATATGAATTGTTTACTCTCTCTCTCTCTCTCTCTCTCTCTCTCTCTCTCTCTCTCTCTCTCTCATTTGGATTTTTCAGAGGGGTTGCAACCTCTGCACCACCACCCTTTAAATCCACCAAACAATATAATATACAATGAGGCCTCTATGATATTCTTATCAATTTTACCTCTATGGTAAAAAACATTTCTCTAAATATCAACATTTTCTAATTTTTTTTTAAGAATCAACCACCTCTACAGGAAATTTCCTCCAGATTTCTATTTCCTGTTGAGAGCTTTTACAAGTGAGTCAATCAATTTTTTTAGTTATTGAGAAATATGATCTTACACTTCTATATGACACAGAATTTGCCCGTATATGATAACTACATCTTACACTTCTATATGACACAGAATTTGCCCGTATATGATAACTACATCTTACACTTCTATATGACACAGAATTTGCCCGTATATGATAACTACATCTTACACTTCTATATGACACAGAATTGGCCCGTATATGATAACTACATCTTACACCGTTATATGACACTGTAAGAATTTGTCCATATTTTCTGAATGTATGATGATAGATGGAAGAATTGAGTGGGACAGACATGCATACATTTTACAAATCCTGGGGGTACTCTGGTGTGAAAATCCACAACTTTCTGTCATAATGTCACATAAAATATATGGATTAATGTTCGGAAATATATAGTCAAGGTAACTTTTTTTCTAAGGAATTATCGACAAAAAAATTTTTAGAAATCAATTGGATTGAAATTTTCTCTCCAATTCTGACAATTTTTATATGGCCTTTTTTCCTAGGATTTTTCTTGATATTCTTTTTGGAAAATTGTAGATTTTCAGGGGATTGGAACTTATCTAATAACAGGATGCTCTTAAAAAAATCTGGTTCTTGATATGGAAACTTATACTTATGGATTTTTAAAAAATATGATGAGAATAATTGAACATCATAGCATTATAACAGTGATTCAGCTATATAGTAATTTTCTTCAAAATTATTTAATGTAAAATGGTCTTTGTCACCAAGGTAATGTTTGGTTTCATTACTGCTTAGAAAATGTAGCCATCCTTCTTAATTCATCAGTCATCATCAAGTGGTGACCTAACGACTTATCTGTGATCATCTTTCGTCGTTAATAGAATTACAGAAAGTAAATTGGTTTTTAATCTGATTTGAAGGTTGTTAACATAGACCTTATAGTCCATGTGAGAGGTCAATTTTGTATGTGACCAGAATGGCAGTACTTACCCAAGTAATTGTTTTTCTGTAATGTTTTGGTTACTTATAAAGTGACTACTAAATTACTTATAACAAGTGTCCTCAGCTGTACTTATAAAGTGACTACTAAATTACTTATAACAAGTGTCCTCAGCTGTACTTATAAGTGACTACTAATTTACTTATAACAAGTGTCCTCAGCTGTACTTATAAAGTGACTACTAATTTACTTATAACAAGTGTCCTCAGCTGTACTTATAAAGTGACTACTAATTTACTTATAACAAGTGTCCTCAGCTGTACTCATTCTAATGAACAATTTTGTGTAACAAGTATGTGAGCAGTATGTCAAAATAGGGAGGCATGAAGAACTTTCATTGGTACCCTATACCGAAAAATCTCCTTAATTTAAAATTAGAATGAGGGAGGGGGGGGGGGGTCATAATGAATTCCCTTCTAGGAGCCATTTTATTCTTCCAGTTTCTGTCATCTTTGTAAAAATTACAGTTAACGTATGATAAAGTATGATCATTCAAGATGCATATGCAACTTGGATTTTCACATCAAGGTTCTAGAATGTTTGAATTTTTAGCTCACCTGAGCCCATCTGTGTCTGTCCATGCATCTGTAAACTTTTACATTTTCGACCTCTTTTTTGAAACTACAGGGTAAATTTCAATATAACTTGTTCAGATGCATATATAGGCTGGTGCAATTCAGATTTGTTTGTGACATTGTCATGGCTACCAAAACTAGGTCATGGCGACCTATGGGTCCAAAAAACTTAAAAGATCTTCTTCTCCGAAACCAATGATGGGAGAAAAAAAATCTGATGTGATATTTGGCTGCTCTAGGGTTTTAAGCCTATAGTTTGTTCATTTTGTGAAATTTGGTAAAAAAAAAAGGGGTTACACCAATTTGCGTTTAATTTTAAAAATTTCGTAAAATGGCTTCAAATTGTTATAACTTGACTTTTTGAACAGATATTGACATGGGGTTTCAGTTTTGACTTTTTCTTGAAATAACCTTCAAAATGGGGTTGAGGTCAAAGTTTAAGATCATGACCTAGTTTGTAATTTTGCAGTTTTAGGCTATTTTCTAATAATATCAAAACCATTGTTAAAATGTTCAGCATGACAAAATTGAAAAAGGTACAAAGTTTCTTAACTATATGATAATGCATGTAGGAGTTGCCCCTGAAATGTTATTTTATGCTTATAAAAACTAAAATTGTGTATTAGCTTGAAAACTATTAACTTTTGCATAAGCATACATATTAGAATATTGTGGGTATTGACATGAGGGTCATTTTGATATATGGCTCAAGGTCATATGTTCAAAGGTCAAGGTGATAGGTGCATAAAAATTGTTAATTATCTTGGAAACTATTAACTTTTTGTATAGGCATGTGTATTAGAATATTGTAGGAATTGATATGGCAATCATTCTGATGTATGATTCAAGTGTTTGGTTTAAAGGTCAAGGTCATAGATGCACAAGAAGACTCAAATTGTTAATTATCTTGAAAACTATTAACTTTTTGCATAGGCATATATATATAATAAAATATTGTAGGTATTGATATGACAATCATGTTGATATATGGCTCAAAGTCATATGTTCAAAGGTCAAGGTCATAGGTGCATAAAAAGACTGAAATTATCTTGAAAACTATTAACTTTTTGTATAGGCATGTATATTAGAATAATTTACAGGTACCAATATGATTATCATTTTAAAAATATGATTGAATTTCATAGGTTCAAAGGTCAAGGACATAACTGCATAACCATACTGAAATGATTAATAATTCGAAAATTATTCATTGTACTATAGTTACTACATGCATATTAGCTACTTATTTATAAGTGAACTGTGACTAGATATTTCTGATAAAGTATTGTGGCGGTTCTAAATTTGAGAAATTTTGGAAAGTTTCTGAAATTTATGCATAGTATATTGCACTTTGCAAACAATTTTGAACATATTTTCAGGTAAGCATTAAGGCCCATGGGCCTCTTGTTTAACAAAATGTTGTCTTTCAAAATTGTTTTAAGAGGATAAAGTATTTTTGGTGGTCAAGGGGCATATACATAAGCTTTCAAACCCTAATGGACCACTGCAGTAGCTCAGTTGGTAGAGTGCTCGCTCCGTGAGTGGGAGGTCGTGGGTTCGAACCCCATCTGGGTCTGACCCAAGATTTGAAAGTGGGTAGTAGCTGTTCTTTCACAAAGTACTCGGCATTACGAAATGAAAGTCACGGTTCTTACAGATGGGAACTTAAAATAAACAAGGTCCTGTGTCATGGCATGGCACGATAAAGAACCCTGCTGTATAATGCCATCAGCGCAACGCACAGGCAAAATTTTTGCACATTAGCCTATAGCTGGCGACGTCTTTAACCAAGTACTCGGCATTACGAAATGAAAGTTACAGTTCTTTCAGATGGGAACTTAAAATAAACAAGGTCCTGTGTCATGGCCTGGCATGATAAAGAACACTGCTGTATAATGCCATCAGCACAACGCACAGGCAAAATTTCTGCACTTTCGCCTATAGCTGGCGACGACTTGATGTAAGTGAAATATTCTTGACTGGGACGTTAAACACCATTTCTCAACTCCACTCAAACCCTAATGGCACCACCTCACTATGAATATATAATGACCTATGATTCTGTATGAAAAAAATTAACTGGTTTCCCAGAATGCAAGTCCATGGAAGATTTTTTTTCTTGCTGTAATCAGTAACAGACATAATCTTTAGAAATCGTTAATCATATATATTTTTTTGTCTGTAGATAACAGAGAAATAATTGTACTCTATCTTGTAATGTCGGTATAATTTGCTTGTTTTTCGTGTAAGATATTTTCTGATCACATCTAATTTGTCTGTAAGGACCTATAGACCGAGATATTTGTTTCCAGCCTTGGAAAGAAGTCAAAATGATTATTTTGCAAAAACTCTGGATAAATATCGGATGTTCTATCAATAAATAGAAAATTGGCAATGTTTTATATATAAAAAAATGATTCTATTTCTGATATTTTTTTTTACCAAATACAAAAATTCAAATAAAAAAAACTAGGATATTTTATTCAGTCTTATTACCAAGTAAAAAAAAGAAAGAATTAAATCTTATCGAGTATTAAACCCAGAATGTATTTTATCAGATAAGCGTTTATATTTTTTTCTTTTTCTTACAAATATCAAAGTCAGATCTGAAAAAAAAGAGGGGAAAAAAGAATATTACATTGCAACCAATAAAGAATCTAGATCACTATCAAAGGAGACATACCAATGTATATGCAACTGAATATATATATATATATATATATATATATATATATATATAATAATAATAATAATACCGTATATTCTCGTGTATAGGTCGCCCCAGTAGATAAGTCGCACCCCCCACTTTGGGACTTATGATCCAGCATTTTCTTAATGTCGCGTAGATAAGTCGCAGCAAGAAAATTAGAATTTCCAGATTGCATCATTTTCCAATTACAGACATCTACATTATATCTGTTCTGTTTTTAAATAAATTCAACAAAACTACATTTTTAAAAAATCCGTAATGTGTTTATTGGATTATCAATCAGCTGTTGAAGACAGGAACCTTGATATTTGGAACATATTGCCCTTTACGTGTGAAGCAGACAAAAGTGTGGTTTATGTAATTTCTAGATTGTTATTAAAAGTAAACGAAAAGAATAAAATATTGTACAGAATATTTACCTCCTCCTTGATTACTGTACTTACCGAAACCTTGATGATTTCTTTTTATTTCTTGTCTAATTATTTATTATAACTTTATTTTATTAGAAGATCAATAAACATACAAAACTACAAAAATTTCAATTCGCGTTTCTTGTATGTTATGAATCTGTAAAATATATCTCTGCAATATACGAAAACTTTAAACAAAGATGGCGGACATGACGATCGTGTGTGGACTTTTTCTCAAGAATTTTAACCTCTTAGTTATGTACCGTCGTGTAAGACGACCCCCCACCCTTCTCAAAAAATAAATTTTAAGGTAAAATAAACCGTCTTTTGCGGAAATTTACGGTAACTTCTTAATCAACAGCTACTTCTTTACACGTGACATCTCGGCAAAAAATGCATGCCTTCATTACTTTTTGTTACCGTATATTTAATTGAATTTATTGCCAATTTCTACTTCTGAAACGCCTCTAAAAATCGAGTCACATTTTCAAAATATTTTAATGACCGCTAGATAAGTCGCATCAAGTTTTCAAAGGTTTAAATTTTGTATAAAAGTTGCGACTTATCTACGGAGATATACGGTAATAGTAATAATAATAATAATAAATAGAGCATTCTTTGGTTTATATGTTTTGTTTTTTTTTTGTTTGTTTGTTTGTTTTTTTTTTTTGTTTTTTTTTTTTGATAAAAATCAACATCAAACGGGAGTTTTTTAAGGAATCATTATTATTTCTATTATTATTATCATTATTTTGTTTTTGTACTTTTTTTTCATTAAAACATGTCTTTCTTTTGCATTACTTTTTTGAATAAGATAATTACTTTTTTGGCATCAGGTCATTACTTTTTTGCATTAAAACTTTACTTTAGGTATAATTTGATGATGTAAATATGAAATAATAAACTAGAACATTACTGATGTGACTGGGTCCCAGACACACATTAACATAATTCTAGAGTTTTCATGTCTTTAAATATTGACAAAACTAATATCATCTTTAAAACTTCTGATCTTCAAACATAGCCACTATCAATGTTTACAAAGAAAAAGTTTACCCTGGCTTAAAACATTCAGATTCACATATAGAACTCAAAAATGCATATTTGAACCACTGAACTTCTGACTTTGGAAAGGTACTGGACATAATGACAACATAGTGTCCAGAGATGTGGTCAAAATGCAATTTTGGCCATTTTCACTTATTTGCATTAATGTTGATATGCATATATGATAAGCTTATTTTCAAAACTTACCATATTATGTACCTTTTAGAATTTTAAAAAAATATAAGCCTTTTTTATTTCTTAATATAAAACATTTCTCAAGCAATAATGCATACCAAGACTCCAATAAAACTTGCATGAAGATCCATTTGTAAACATATAAAAATTTTTAAACCTCATTAACTTTTATTATTAAACATAAATTTTCACTTTATTGTGGTGTTAAAATTTAATCATCCATGCTTACTGTAAATGTATTGTTTTGATGTTGGAAAATATCAGATAGATTGCATTGCTTTTTTAATATAACTAATGAACAGAGGACTCAAAATATTTTACATTTTTAAAAATCATTTGACAATTATCTTTAAATGCTCCTACACATTATCCTGAAGCAGGAAATGCTGGTATTTTGCATTTTGATTTCCTTGAGGGGTCAGAAATGATCCAAGATGTATAAATCTAGTACTGTTCCTGATCGTGTACAAATCGATAATGTTAAATGTAAAGACTTCATTATAAATAGTTTTTTTTTTTTTTGTATCAGAATTACGATGAATTACAATTGTTACTTTGAATATTTGCCATACTGTTCGGGGGGATTTCTTTGTTTTACCCTGAAGGATTACATCAAATTCAATGTTATATTTATTTCAGAAAACATATTACATTATTTACATAATTCTATTTTATCATTTGGATTTCTTTCTATAAACATTATTTAAACAATCAATGCCCAGTGACTCAAACATTAGATTATTTATCTGGAAAACAAATATGTTTTTTAACAGAAATTAAACAATGGTACATGCCTAAAACAGTGATTATAGTTGTGTCATTTATTGGAAGTAAACAGCTTTTTCGGTGAAACTTTCACAGATTTACTGCCAATTATTTCTCTTGTAAATATTTTTATAACAAGAGGATTCAAGGGGTCACTAAGGCTAATTATTATAAAACTACTTTTGGTCCCAATTCCATTTGAAAACAGAGAGTTTTGTCCAATACTTTGATTGCACCTAGAAACAGTTTCTGGAGACTTACATTTTGTATAATTTTGAATGTTTCTGGAGACCTTCCATTTTGTATAATTTTGAATGTTTCTGGAGACTTCCATTTTGTATAATTTTGAATGTTTCTGGGGTCCTTCCATATTTTGATAATTTTGTATGTTTCTGGGGTCCTTCCATATTTTGATAATTTTGGATATGTTTCTGGGGTCTTTATTATTTTTTATGATTTAGAATAATGTTCTTTGGGTCCTTACATATTTGTATAATTTTGACTGTTCTTGGGGTCCTTACATATTTGTATAATTTTGAATGTTCTTGGAGTCCTTACCTATTTATATAATTTTGAATGTTTCTGGGGTCCTTACATATTTTTTATGATTTAGAATGTTCTTGGGGTCTTTACATATTTGTATAATTTTGACTGTTCTTGGGGTCCTTACATATTTGTATAATTTTGAATGTTTCTGGGGTCCTTACATATTTTTATGATTTTGGATGTTCTTTGGGTCCTTACATATTTGGATAATTTTGGGTGTTTCTGGGGTCTTTAATATTTTTATGATTTTGGATGTTCTTTGGGTCCTTACATATTTGGATAATTTTGGGTGTTTCTGGGGTCTTTAATATTTTTTATGATTTTGAATGTTCTTGGAGTCCTTACATATTTTTATGATTTTGAATGTTTCCTGGGCCATTTCTATATTTGATTAATGTTTAATGTCCTTGTGGTCTTTATGATATTTGTGTAATGTAGGATGTTTCTGGGGTGCTCTGAGCTTTTATATTTTTATGATTTGCTATGTCCCTGGGATCTTTTTTTATATTTGTATAATGTAGGATGTTCTGGGGGTCATGCCATTTTTGTATTGTTATGTAAATAAAATCATTATAATTAACCTTTTGTTATTATCCCTTGAAGTAATCTTAAAATACAACAGCAGGAGCTGACAATCTAATATGGAGTTGTGAGTATTCACAGTGAATAAATAAATAAACATTTACTGTGCAATTCAACACAGATTAATCATCTGTATTGTTTAACTTGTCATGGAGAATAAAAGTCAGTTGATTACCTAGAGAAAAAATCCAGATATTTCCCTGGTCAATAATCATAAAATTAATATTTGTATTGTTTATTATCTGTTGTCAATAACCTTCCCCAAATGTAAAAAAAAAAAAGTACTTTGGCTTCAGTGTTTTATTATAGCAAAAAAAAAAAAATTGACTGTAGTAGTTGAGTCATTAGCTTTCAAAACCAAAGTGGCTTCTAAAGAGAATTAATCTAATATTCTCTCAGATAACTGATAAATTTATAATGTATGAGCAGAAGGTAGAGGGACTTAGTCTAGACACTCATGATCTCAACTTTAGCCCCATCAAGGCTGCATGTTATGTTTTTGAGCTTTATGCTTTTGAAATTGCTCCAGCCATTTTTACCCAATGAATGTGCTGGATTTTAACCTGGTGGTTTGTCTGGTATCTAAGAGAAGATAATTTGGTTGAATGTTGCTCTATGCTGCATAAGCAATTTTTCGGCTATTTATGACAAGATTTTTTTTTTTTATTAATCTTAAGGATTAATTTTAACACAAGCACAGGTGCTTGAGTGCAAGTGCTTATGGTCTGCAGACTGTTTTAGTTGACACTTAAGGCCACCTTTAGAATACTAGTTTACTTGCAGATAAACAGTCCACTAAACTGGTATTAAGTCAACAAGTAAGAGCCTGTGACGGAAAAAAAAATCTTTTTTTAGCAATCAGCTGATGTCAAACCCACAGCTGTGAAACATATAGAGTTTGAAGGCTAATGCCTTAACCACTAGGCCAAAATGACTAGTCACTGTTGTTTGTGTCTAGGTTCATACTTTGTTACTTTACCACAAAATAAAGATAAGCATTAGCCTGATGGACCCTGAATGATTTGGTCCTTGTTAAATCCTCCGGTCTGGCTATATATGTCCTACAGTGTAAATAAAGTATTAATATCTGACACAATCCATTATTCCCTAGACCCACATTAATATACAGTTGTGAGAAGATGGTAGATTTATTTTAAATCAGAACTCATTGTGGAAACATTGAATAATTCAACATAGATTATTAATCATTTCTATTGTTTATCCTATCAGTTATAAAGGTTAGCTGATATCCTCAAGAAAATCTTGACATATTTCTCTGGTCAATAATAATAAATATCTGTGTGGTTTATATCAAATTATTCACCAAATATAGAAGTAGTTTTTGTCTTTTTTTCCCCATTTTATGTGCAGTGAAGGAGACCATTCAAGGCTGAGTAAAGAAATTAGTTGGTGCCTTGCTATTGTTGGCTTAGCCCTGGTCAATTACATGATTGTAATATTATGCTCTGGACCAACACATTTATGATGGTCTATGGTGTTAATTTATGATATTGATGACCACTGAACTTGTAAAATGCAAACTGGAAATAATTGCAAGTTCTTGTGTTTCAGATGAATTTTAACAATTTTTTGCCAGGTTGAAATTAGGTACAAAAAACTGGTGTTCTGCCCAGGGCTTAAACAATAAACAACAAGTCTGAGAAGTGTGGCATCCTGGTTTATATTCAAATTTTATTATAAGTTTACATGAGATATTAATTGCTGTAGAAATAAAGAAATTAAACCCCTTGATCTTTCTTCTGTTTTTTTTGTTTTTGTTTTTGTTTTTGTTTTTTTTTTTTTTTTTGGGGGGGGGAAGCATTGAGAAAAAAGAAAATACAGTAGCTAAACCCAGACTTTGCAATGGTTAGGATGCCCTGCTGACTGAGGGTACTCTGAACAAAATATAACCCTCACCCATCCCATAGAGACATTTAAGCACAACCTATGCTGTCCATTACATTCTCATATTGAAATGAACTTATTTATTTACTTTGCTTATCGTCAGTTTTATTTTATTTTTTAAAGTTTTACTTATTAAATATTTTTTACTAAGTTGAAAAATATGTAAACTTGTGGGCAGACATTGCATTGAAAATGGTGTAAAATAGATTGATATTTATTTATTTATTTATTTATTTTTGTTTATCTAGTCTAAGAATTAAATGTTACATTTTATGTATAACACAATTAAAGCACGGCTGTTATAAATGATGACTTATTTATTCTTATTTATATATTCATTTTGACTTATAAAAGTCTAAAAATCTGCTCAGAGACCACGATAGGCTCATCAATGCATTACTTATGGTATAACATATTCATAGAGTTTAGAATTGTGAAATGTGATTTCAATAATAAATTTCAGTCTGTTTTGTTTAATTGCAATAAATAAATTTCTATATTTTTCTATATTTTAGCACAACTTGAGCACATTCTGGATTTTTATACTGATATAGTATTCATGAAATATAAATTAAATTGGAATTTGAATGGTTTAATCTCATATTTTGAGAATTATTTCCATCATTAGTTTTGGAAAACCTAATAAGGGTACACATTATTTATGTTCAGTGATGGTGATGTTGGGAAGTTTCATTGTAATCAATTTCATCTCAATATATAAGCACTATATTATAATCACCATGTAAAATTTCATTTATAAAATTAAAATATTGAAGTATTTGAAGGTTATATCTAATAGTTTAAATGTATGTAACATGTATGTTAAAGTTTTTTAAATTTTAGTGAAAAATATAAAAATTGGAAGGGGTTTTTTTTCAAGATAAAACACTATTTTAGCAGAAAAATGCTCAGCTTTAGCATAATAATGCTCTCAATATTTTAATTTTTAAAAGATTTTCAGCCTTTATAAGTATGACCAGTAATATATATACACCCTATGAAATTAACATCTAAATCTAAGCACCACATCTTCATGATGTTTGTTTACCTTAGCAGTCTTTATCTCTTGTGGAAATAATGTTTTTAAGCAGTCATAGTTGGTCTGGCCCCAGTTTCACAATCAGTCACTCAACTGAGTGTACACTCAACTCAAATATTCATATTTTTCTCTCATAAATATTTTAAAAATTTTAAGTTTTATGAGACAATATTTTTTTATCCAACAAAACTACACTAAACAATTTAGATATAAAATTAGATACTCAGTTTTTAACTGTGTACTATCTTAAAAATTGACATTGAAATATTCCCAAATTTGAGTTGAGTGTACACTCAGTTGAATGAATGATTGTGAAACTGGGGCCTGGCCATGACAAATTTAATTAAATTGTAGTTCATTGGACCTGCTCATTTAACAAAATTTGAATTAAAAATAAATTTTATTTTATTTTTAAATTGTTTTCCTTCTGTCTAAAATTTCAGGTAAAATCCCACATCCATTTTTCTGCAAAATCTTTGGCTGCATTCATAGTAAATTTAACAATTTGTCCAGTGTTTTACTATTAAACAGCTCTTGGTTGATTTATTTGCTATATTGCAATAGGATGGAAGTTTGCCAGAACAGCATATTATTTGCTTTTACCAGTAATTATAAACATTTTTTTTGCCTTTTACTGCAATTTTTTTTTTTTTTTCTCGCTTGCCAGGTCCAAATTTTGTTCGCCTGAAGAAAAATGTGTTTTTGAGAAAAAAAAAACCATTGAATTTTTAATTGCTCGCTCGCCTCTATTTTTTTTCCAAAAAAATCTATCAAACTAAAAATTAATTTGGTGTGGCCTTTAGTATTTTTTTAAATTCTACATTCGGTAGGTATCTTACAGAGAATATATTAATATAAAGCAGGAACTCAGAAATTTTTCTGAGGTAGATTTGAACCCACAACCTCCTTCTTAAGAAACTACTGGTACTATACCTTCCTGCAGAATGCCAAATGCACATTTGCATCAGTCAGAATCTTTATTTTCTTTGTATTTATGTAAATTCTAATCTGTGATAAAATTTAGATTTTTTTTTTTTATGCATAAAAAAACGATATACAGAGATCACTTTCCAATTCCAGACAAGTTCATTATGTATGCATGAATAATCACAGATAATGGATTCGTATGAAATATCTTTATCTTCGTGTGTTTGTGGCAACATCACTTCTAGAATTACTATTGAACGCCGGTTACATAGATGGAAAACCGAATCATTCCGATGGTTTGCTTTATCTAATTAAGAATAGATAATTCTAATGGAAAAACTTGATTTTCAACGATTGAAGTGCTCGACAAGAATACACAGTCATTAATTTTACATAAATGATGCAAATTTTTTAAATAGATATTTTGGGATTAAATCAAATATTTAAATGAATCTGTAATTTAAATTTGTAAATTTGTTTTGTTTAAAAAGATCGAAAATTGGATTGGATTTGTTGAATGTGTGGTTTTCCTATTGTGGCTGTATTGTGATAACAGAGATATTTTCGTTTCTGAATTTAACACAAAAACCTTTAAAATGATAAATCAAACATGACAGAAAGAATGATTATAGAACAATATGGCCATTATAAGATTCATGTTACAGCCTGTTACCAGAGAGAAGAAAAATCTGTTCTACTTCACAAACAACTATTTGGTTGCCATTGAAAAATAGATTTTTACATGACAAATAGATTTAACTCTGACATAATAATAATAAGAACGAATCAAGATGATTAATGACTATTATATATTTTGACGGTGACAGTTAGAACAGAATTCAATAATATCTTCAACTAGAATTTGTCTGAATAGTTCATTGAAAATATTTTGTTTATTTCAAAGCACAATTTTGAGGATCATGTATTGTCATTGTGAGCATGGGAGGTGGTAACTTACAACTTGATCAACAAGAGGAGAGTTAAATTTCCGTTGTGATCAGAATTTGTTGAAATATTTTTACTAGTTTTTCTACTTTGAAAATATACCTAATAAAAAAGTTTCCCAGCACAATGTACAAATATCTCTAATATCAAAAAATTCAAAGTGACACACACACTCACACACACACACACACACACACACACACACACACACACACACACACACACACACACTCTGTCAATATGTTCCAATGTTTGTATAAAACACTATATTATAATTACCATGTAAATTTCATTCATAGAATTAAAATATTGAAGTATTTGAAGGTTATATCTAATAGTTTAAATGTATATAAAACGTATGTTTAGAGTTTTGTAAAAAATTTTGGGGAAAAATATAAAAATTGGAAGGGTTTTTTTTCCCAAGATAAAAACACTATTTTAGCAGAAAAATGCTCAGCTTTAGCATAATAATGCTCTCAATATTTTAATTTTTAAAGATTTTCAGTCTTTATAAGTATGACCAGTATTAAACATTAAAAATAATTTATGAATATATATATATATATATATATATATATATATATATATATATATATATATATATATATATTTATGCATGATCAATGTTATAGGCTTTCTTTATAATAATTGTGTCAGTAGGAGTGGAGATCATGATTCAAAGCCACTTAACAAGTAACATGCTATAATGACTTGGAGGAATTTATGTCATTTAAGCTTGGACATTTGATTCAGGATCAAACTAATTGGCTCGTTCCAGTAACTGCAGATGGTAAAGCCTTTCCCATAATGCTCAGCTTTATAAGACTGGTTGTATTGGATTCTTCTTAATAAGCGATTTGATTTCATTTGGCAGTACATCATATGTGTGTGGACAGTTATTTCACATGCTTGATAATAATGTTAAGCTGTGGCCATACATTATTTGACCCATTCAGATCTTATTTATTTGCTGTTTGAACTTTAACATCTATGTCTAAATAGCAGATATATTGAAATATTTTGTATATGATTAACAGTACTTCTACATGTGCCGAGTGCAAACATTTTTCAATATCTGAGAGTTAATTGTAAGGGAAGCATAATTCTTTGTTACTGAGACTCTCTGAACTGTCTTCTAATACAACTAGGTATTAGTGTTTCAACAAGGTTTTCCGAACTCGCCATCTAAGTAAACAGGGCTTTAATGTGCCAGCAAGATGTTTAGAATATAACAGAGGTCTAGGATTTAGGGAGAGAATGATTTATTTGAAACAAATCGTTGATTCATTGTGATTGCTTGTGATTTTATTGTATTATATTGGAGTTCGGCATCCTTACAGCAACATCAATACGATAAAAACGTAACATAAGTGAGTTTTATTTTATATATTCCTATATGATTTAAACTTTGTGTCGTACGCAGTTTTGATTAGATTTTTTGTGCTGATTTAAATAGATTCAAGATAACTGAATAGGAACATGTAAATCACATGGTAGAAATCATAACTGTTATGCGAAGTGCATTTATAACAAGCTTTAAGCAATTCATGATGAAATATCTGTAATCTGTGCTAAATAAGACATTTTCTGAGTGAAATATTACACAACTGACGATATTGTTCAACGATTTTGCTAACGGCAGCGGCCTAATTCAATTTTTTATTTAAAAGACTAAGATCGTGGTCTTAGATTTAAAGATTGGTTCAAAAGTGGGAAATTCAGCAAAGTAAAAACAAAACAAAACAAAACAGAGACTGTTTGTTTTATACTGAGCAGACTTGCATAAAAAATATGTTACGACCACCAGACAAATGTAAGTAAAAATACATGCTTCATTTACATACTGTTTTCTTAATTCGCCAATGTCATATTGATTTTTAAAGTTCGTTCATTTATTTGTTGCACATCTTAACTAGAACTTAATTGAACTGTAATTAATGCATTTTATTAGATTTGAAGCTTTGATAATTAGTTTACTGCTTAAAAGATGAATTCCTTAATTGTTCTTCTTTAAATGTTGATAAAAAATGTTTTTAGATGGTTGTTACCAGTTCATATTACAAAATGATCCTCTGTAGCTTGCAGCCGATGGCCAAGTGCTCTAAAAGCATTAGCCTACAGAGCACGCACAGGTTTTTAGGTTCTATTCTCTCGGGTAGACCTGGTTTAGTATAAAAAAGTTTAACAGCTTACTAGCTCAAGGTGAGTTGTTTCTGCTACCTTAGTAACAGAACCTCCACCATTCCTGACTGATTGCAATCACTATAATTGAAAGAATTTTTAATTGGGCATGCAACACTAATTTTAATCTCTGAGACTTGTGAATTGTAAGATTTCTTGTACTTTGAAGTATTTATTGTTGCTTCTAAATATTTTACATATTATACAAATTTTCCATTAATTGCTTCTAAAAATGTTATAAAACATATTATACAAATTTTCCATTGATTGCTTCTGAAAATTTTACATATTATACAAATTTTCCATTTATTTTGTATACATTGAATTAAAAATTTTTAGTGTTATTTTTTTAGTAATTGCTGAATTTAATGCTGGCTAACAGCATTTATTTTTTAAAAATTTATTCTTTTAGTTTCCAAGCAAAAACATTCTTTTATTTATTTGTTAAGTAATCAATGTCTTTTACAATTTCGTGTAAGTGAAATGCATTTTGATACCAATGAATTTTTAAGCTTTCATTTTGTAAAATTCCGTTTCATTAAAACCTTAATATATGACAGAAGATTTTTTTTTTTTTTTTTTTTTTTTTTTTTAAATTCCTATAAGCATTTATTATGGAAGTTTTCCTTTTTCACATGATTAAAACCCAGAGAGAATGTGAAATGCAGAATTTTATATATGTCTAAGATGTTATTTGGATAAATAGATATTGATTGTATCCTTGCAGGACTATTTACTGTCTCAAAATAGTACTAAAATATAGTACAAAATAAATCTGTATATGGATAAGATTATAATGGCGAATTTAGTATTCAAATGAGAGAGAGAGAGAGAGAGAGAGAGAGAGAGAGAGAGAGATTTGTAATTACAGTCCCAAAATTATTATAAACTTTGGTAATCTATGACATACAGTGTAATAAATCACATTAAAATTTATATTCAAATTGATATGGTTTTTACCATTTTAGGCATACAAAATTTTAATGGCACAGCTATACATCTATTACAAAACTCCATTTGTACATTTATTGCAAATTTTATTGTCCCTGAAAATTTGTTATATCAAAATTAAAATAGGTCAAAATTACATCCATACTATTCTTAGCAAAAAAATTTCTTTAAAAAATATAAAGTCCTTTTTTTAATTTTTTTATAAACTTCAAAAATTGGGAAATATACAATGAAGACAATGTTATTTCATATATCACCATGACATTGAATTGAATTAATAGCTCAATGATAATTACTAGCTTTTGTTAGCTAGCTTTAAATACAACACATCATAACATCAATACCGTAGTTGTTCTACAATACCTACGTTATAGAACATTGTCATCATGTGTTTGTTAAGGAGATGTTAATTGTTTCAGGCATTTATATTGACATTACTTTTGGTTTTGGCACCTTCCTGATAAAGATGGTGATCATCTTGTGACGTTCATTTCTCCCTTTTATCACATTACAATCTTATATTTGATAATCAATTACACTTATGGGAATTTCACAGTGTTATTGTGTACATTTCTGCTCAAAGGCAGACTAGTATAGTGGCTAAATAACTTGGCATAAAAGACTGCAGTTATTGTGGTTTGGTGGTTGTATGTTTTGACTTGTGTTTTTGGCCCAAGATTATTTCACTTTTTTAAGCAAATCTTTTTTTTTTTTCAATTTGGTATTATGGAGGGAACCTTAAAACTACCAGTTTGTTTTGGAATCAAATGACAGACTTTCTTTCATACTGCAGAGGTCATTCCTGATTGTTAATATCGGAACTTAGGTGTTGAGTGACGCTTTGCTGCTATGTTGGCAATTTTGACTTTTCTGTATCTATGAACCAGGTTAAGTTGCCATTAAATAATTTGTTGTTAATTAAAAGTGCCCCGATATATTTTTAAGTACGGCTTACAGATGACTTTGACTCTCAGTGCAAACTTTTCAATTTTGAGTCAGTTTTAGAAGATTAATTTATAGTTAAAAAAGCATTTTTTTTTTTTTTGTAGCTAAAAAGCATTTTTTTCCTTGTAGCTAAAAAAGCATTACTTTTTCTTATAAAGTAAATAATTTGACCTAATTTTTTCTTATTTCTTATTTTGAATTTCCTTTTTTTGATGAAAATTCTAAAATATGAAAATACTTAAAAGTACTGTTTTATTTTAATGGAAACACATACATGCATTTTTATAATCTTAAAACCTATCGAGTAATTTTTATCATAACAAAACCAATAAAACTTATCCCTCATCAACAGTTCATTTACAATATAAATTATATATGAAGGAATGGAGGCTGGGTTTTGTATCAGTTACAGTATAGCTTTAAACCATTAATTCTTTATTACAGTAGAATTACTGACAGATTTTTGCCTCTGTTTGTGTATTGATAAATTGACAGCAGTACAACTGTTTTATGTTATTTATTTACTGGTTTTCATAGATTAATTAATTACTCCTGTGGTTTATAATTACTATTTGTTTTTACCGGGTTTAGAGGACAGGGGTAGTTCATTATCGTTACCTGGATCAGGGTATTTTTACTGAACAATAAAGCCAATGAATGATTTTTATGTACCAGTTAAGCTATAAATTTGTTTATATTGAGATACCACCAGCTTAACTGTATAAATAGGAATATTTAATGGTTAAAAAGACTGTGGTTTTACAGATAAGGTCATATTTTGGATACAAGTAGGGTAGGGGTGATGGGGAGGTGGGGGAGGTATTTTAGCCATAGATCTAATGCAGTGACTTTGGAAATCAGGATTATCAACACAAAGTGCAAATTTATACTGTTTGTTAAAAAGTTGAATTGTATAAATATGCTGTGAGTAGTAATGTAAACTGTTTTTCATGCAATACTTACAGTTTAATGGGAATCTGTGACTTCATTTACTGAATGCTTCATGTCTGACCTGATCTATCATTGGAGGAACTTTTTTTCATTTGAGCTACTGTAATGACTGTAGTCAGTTTAGTTTCTGTAATAGTAACAGTTAGTTGAGCTTTTTAGTTATGGTCTTCAGCTGATATTAGCTAACAATAGTGACTATCAACTCAGCTATTGTAATAGTGACAGTCAGCTGAGCTACTGTAATAGTGACAGTCAAACGAGGTAAATTAATGGCGATGGTCAACTGAGAGAATGCAGAAACGATGAAACCATTTTTATATTACATGTATCATTTATATTCAGTTACTGGTATATCACTCCAAGGGCTGATCTTTCATCACAGTTAATCCCACATTTGTGGATTGATTACATGTCATTTATAATGAGCTTGTATCTATAAAAAATATTCTTGATTTATACTCAGAACATACTGGCCATGTGAGATAGAGTAGCAAATACTACTCACTAAGTAATGGTCAAAGAAACACAGAATAAAATGACACTGATTTTTTATTCATTTTAATGATTTTTATTTTTGTGATTAACATGCTATATGGTTTTCTTCTCAATCAAAATTTCAGCAAAACAGTGGAGTTTAGAAATTTAAACAATTGCAGTACCAGGAAGACGAACATTTAGAAAAATTGCACAAATAAAAGATAAATATGTCCAGGGATATATATTGTATTTATTATCTCTCCAATCTTCACTAGAAATTAATTACTGTTGAAGTCACCATGTTTGTGACAGTGAATTATGCTTAATTCTTATAGAAAATTAAATTTGATTTACTGGAAGAAAATTTGAGATTTTTCCCCTTACATGAGTCTAGTAGAAAACGGGGAAATTGATAAGCTCATCTGCAATTACCATGGAATATTTCTGCACACAGTAAAAATTTCCATTATGGGAATTTAATGTGATGGAAAAAAAGCAGATGGAGGATTTTTTTGTTTGTAAACTAGGTCCTGTTTGACATGCAAAATCCCTATAGCAACAACAAATTCTTTTCTGCAAAACATTTTATGTTAATCATGGATGTGCATAGCAATTTTCAGTTAGGACTAGACTCAGGTAAGTGATAAATACCAAACTAAATTCAAGTTCAATGGATTTTCTATAGTGAAAGTTTTGCATATTTCACTGTCACAAACACAGTGACTTCAGCAGTAATTAGCATTTTTATAGCTCGCAAACATACCTGCTTAATATTGATGTGCCATATGTGCACATTTCGGAAAATCATTACTCATCATTGACAAGATATTTTTTTATTATTTAAAAGAAAAGCATAGTCATCTGATTGAGTTTTGACATAGTCAGCCTTATGTGCACATTTCAGAAAATCATTACTCATCATTGACAAGATATTTTTTTATTATTTAAAAGAAAAGCACACATCTGATTGAGTTTTGACATAGTAGATGATTGCCTGTGACAGTAGTTGGTATTGGAGCCTATTCATACAACCAAGATGGTCGATGTTGTAACTTACAATAGACTTTTTTCACCTGATTGTTGGTTTCTAATCATTATAAAGAAAATTGAACTTAAACTTGGCAAGCTAATTTGCTAATGTAGTGATGTAGTGTGGATTGTTCAACAAGCTGATCATGCATCCAAGATGGCCAGTCCAATTGATATTTAGAAGAGACCTTTTCATCTGATTTATGGTTCTTGTTGATTAAAAAGAAAAGCATACATCTGACTGAGCTCAGTTTGATTTTTATTGCAGAAGTTGTTACAGGATTGTTCAGCAGCCAAATTATACATCTAAGATGGTCATTTATGTTAATAAAAACAGACCTTTTCTCCAGATTATTTGTATCTGGTCATTTAAAAGTAAAATTGAGAATCTGATTGAGCCAGTAAATTATGTCTACGTATCAGCAGACATCTTGTTGTTACTTGTAATCTTTATTTTTATTCTCCGTCATTTCTGCTAAATTTTTTCAGAGACATCTCCTACGTTTCTTATCCGATCAGGTTGAAATTTTGTCAACTGGTAGGGATTGACCATGGGGAAGTCACTTTCTCACCCTTTTTCGGAATTTGGAGAATCCAGTTAAAACAACAATCCAGACTTCTATTTGAAGGAAACGCCCTAAGGCATCTTCCTCAATTAAACTAATTATAGACTATTGTCCGCTTCGTTCTAAATTCTCACACTCCCTTCTACTAATCTGCCTTTAGGGTCCGACTAATTTATACATGCGTTGAAATCACCTGTTGTTATTATTGTATTACAGAGAGAGAGAGAGAGAGAGAGAGAGCTGATAAGCAGACATATACCTGGTAGGACTTCCTTTTGTACCCCCACCCATTAAAACCAATGTAGATTTTTTAAAAAAAAATTTCCTTCACAAAATGTAAAATATTGAATTATTATATCATTTTAACCATTAATTTAGCTAAAAAAGTAAATTTGGGTGGGGGTACAAATGGAAGTCCTTCCATATACTTGCTGGCAAGTATACATTCTAGTTTGCTATTGCTGTAGTTGGTATGTGATGATTCAGAAGTCTTATCATCCATCCAAGATGGCCATTGTTGATACTTTAAACAGACTTTTTCACCCAACTGTTAGTTTCTGTTCATTTAAAAAGAATGATACATCTGATTCAGCTTAAAGTGGTCATTGGACAACAGCGTAATCATGTCCTAATAATGCATCCAAGATGGACACTGTTGTTGATGAAAATACTCTTTTTATATAAACAAAACTTATTTTATGTTCTATGTTTGTCAATGATATTTATATAATCATTGTAGTGGGAGGATGATAGTGTTTTTTTAAACATCTTGTTAGATCTCATTGGACTTTAAAATCTTGTGCTTATTATGTAATTGGCTATTCATGTTTGAAAAAAAATGAAATGCATAACATTAACATTAGGTAAGATTTCTACAGTTTTTGGAGACATTTTGAATATATATATATATATATATATATATATATATATATATATATATATATATAATCTTTATTTAAATTTTTAATCATTAATATTTATATTTGAAGTGTTTTATGCCGAGAATGCCAACTGCTGTATCAATCTGTATATTAAAAATTGTTTTAAGCTGTTGTTTTTGTTTTGTCAAATAAAAACAAATTGATTTATAATAGTAAATATGGTTTGATCTTAACAGATGTCGGTTCAATAAAACTATTTTAACTGTATTATGATTTCTATATACTTATGGATTACTCATTTTCTGAAACAAAATGTTCTTTGTACTTTCAAATCTTACAATTTTTTTTTTTTTTTTACGATAATGAGGATCAATATCTGGTCATTAATTAATTGGGGTTTTTTTTGGTTTTTTTTGGGCTTTTTTTTTTTTTTTTTTTTTTCTGTTTTTTTTTTTTTTTTAACAATTTTGTGGATCAATATCTGGTCATGAATAAGATTATGTACCCCTGTCAAAACCTGTTCTAGAATTTTAAAAAAGGATGGTGGTAATGCTACTGCTGCTGCTGATGATGGTTAGGATCTGTGCTGGTGATGTTGTTGAGTTTATGCTGGGGATGACTTTGAATCTTCTTGATGATGATGATGATGTATTTTACATGTGGAATTTTTAACCAACAATTGTCTCCAATTATTTCCTTTTTTCAGAATGATGTTATATATATTTACCATAGGCATTTATACCTAAATACTTAATAATCACTTTTGTTTTCAATGAAAAAAATAGAATTTTATTTGTGTGATGGAAAATTATTGGTACTTAAGTTATGGATATTGTTACTATTTTGATAAAAAAAAGTAAAGTCATTTTAAAACAATTAAGTTTTTCTGTCATTATGAAGACATCAAAAGACTGTATAAATTACATGATAATGAATAGAAGTTGTAATCACTGAAACTATTGGTGGAAAATAGAAAGTGGGTGGTGCAAGAGATCTGAATGACAGTGTCCTCTTGTTTTGTTTCAGTCAGAAGTTCTTGTTTATTTGGAGGTCTTCTGTTGTCACCATTACTGTAACAGCACTTATGTGTATATTATTGATTTAAAACTCCTATGATTGACAAAATATGGTATTGAAAGTAACAGGTAATGATCAAAGATTCCAATAAAAGTCTGGAGTTCCATTAACAGCATAAAAAATGTCTGGACTGGTTGGCTTTTTGGTTGAATATAGTTTTTTTGTCACATCAGCAATTTTTTAGCTATTTGTCACAAGACAATTTTTTCATTACTCTTTAGGATTAATCTAAACACAAGTTCATGTGGTGATTGAGTTTGTAAAAGTGCTTCTCGTCCTCAGTATATTAGCATGCACTTATGGAAACCTTTAGAATGCAGTGTAGTACACTTGCCCACAATTTTGCAGATAAATGTCACGAACAACTCAGTCCACCATACTGGTGTGTAGCCAAACAGTTAAGATGTTTGACAAGAAAAACCCTTTTTCACTTGAGATCTGTTGGGTTTTAACACACATTGGTGGTGACATTCCTTGGGATTGAAGACTGAACCATTAACCACTTAGCCACAACAACTTTGCCACCTTGACCCCCTCTGTCTAGACAGGAAAAGGTTTTATATAATGACATTATCATCAAAAAATGATTTCAAACATTTAATTTTAAGGCTGGGTTTTTGTACAAAAGGAAGTTGTACCATCAAAAACAATAACTTTAAAACAAAAAATACAATTTAAAAAAATAAACATTTTGTGACTTCTGACAATTTATTTATATAAAACTTTTTATTGCAGATAGACAGAAATTCTTCACAATTGATTCTTAAATCCTTCAGAATTTTTTAATCCTCGGAAAACAATTTTTATTATATGTATTCCGGTGGGATCAGCTGTTCTCTTGTAGAGTTAATAGCATTTTATCCCCGGTAAATCAATTGATTTTTCTAAGATTATATAATAAATAAAAAGAATCTTATATATTTTCTTCTGTTTATGTAATATTGAATTTTTCAGACTTGTTTCAGAAATTCAATATAGTACAACCTGTATATTATGAATACCTTGTTGACTTCCAAAATTTTGTTGAGATGAGACTTGTTTAGGTTTACACAATTTTTTCACCAGAGGCTGAGACAGATTTTTATTCTTTTTTCCTAAAGTTTTTTAAGGGTTTAGTTAACACAAGTATTTTCCGAAGGTTTACTAATAAAAGGTTTAGTTAAAACAAGTTTTTACCAAGGGTTAAGTTTAGACACATTTTTTCCTGAGGTTTACTAAGGGTTTAGTTTAGACAGGTATTTCCAGGGGTTTACTCAGGGTTTAGTTTAGACAGGTCTTTCCTGGGGTTTACTCAGGGTTTAGTTTAGACAGGTCTTTCCTGGGGTTTACTCAGGGTTTAGTTTAGACAGGTTTTTCTAGGAGTTTATTAAGGGTTTAGTTTAGACAGGTTTTTCCCTGGAGTTTATTAAGGGTTTAGTTTAGACAGGTCTTTCCTGGGGTTTACTCAGGGTTTAGTTTAGACAGGTTTTTCCCTGGAGTTTATTAAGGGTTTAGTTTAGACAGCTTCTCATGGAGTTTATTAAGGGCTTAGTTTAGACAAGGTAATCCCTGGAGTTTATTAAGGGTTTAGTTTAGACAGCTTCCCATGGAGTTTATTAAGGGTTTAGTTTAGACAGCTTCTCATGGAGTTTATTAAGGGTTTAGTTTAGACAGGTATTTCCAGGGGTTTACTCAGGGTTTAGTTTAGACAGGTCTTTCCTGGGGTTTACTCAGGGTTTAGTTTAGACAGGTATTTCCAGGGGTTTACTCAGGGTTTAGTTTAGACAGGTCTTTCCTGGGGTTTACTCAGGGTTTAGTTTAGACAGGTCTTTCCTGGGGTTTACTCAGGGTTTAGTTTAGAAAGGTTTTTCCCTGGAGTTTATTAAGGGTTTAGTTTAGACAGCTTCTCATGGAGTTTATTAAGGGCTTAGTTTAGACAGGTTTTTCCCTGGAGTTTATTAAGGGTTTAGTTTAGACAGCTTCCCATGTAGTTTATTAAGGGTTAAGGTTAGACAGCTTCTCATGGAGTTTATTAAGGGTTTAGTTTAGACAGGTATTTCCAGGGGTTTACTCAGGGTTTAGTTTAGACAGGTCTTTCCTGGGGTTTACTCAGGGTTTAGTTTAGACAGGTATTTCCAGGGGTTTACTCAGGGTTTAGTTTAGACAGGTCTTTCCTGGGGTTTACTCAGGGTTTAGTTTAGACAGGTCTTTCCTGGGGTTTACTCAGGGTTTAGTTTAGACAGGTTTTTTCCTGGAGTTTATTCAGGGTTTAGTTTAGACAGGTTTTTCCCTGGAGTTTATTAAGGGTTTAGTTTAGACAGCTTCTCATGGCGTTTATTAAGGGCTTAGTTTAGACAAGTTAATCCCATGTAGTTTATTAAGGGTTTAGGTTAGACAAGTTAATCCCATGTAGTTTATTAAGGGTTTAGGTTAGACAGCTTCCCATGGAGTTTATTAAGGGTTTAGTTTAGACAGCTTCCCATGGAGTTTATTAAGGGTTTAGTTTAGACAGCTTCTTATGGAGTTTATTAAGGGTTTAGTTTAGACAGCTTCTCATGGAGTTTATTAAGGGTTTAGTTTAGACAGCTTCTCATGGAGTTTATTAAGGGCTTAGTTTAGACAGCTTCTCATGGAGTTTATTAAGGGCTTAGTTTAGACAGCTTCTCATGGAGTTTATTAAGGGTTTAGTTTAGACAGCTTCTCATGGAGTTTATTAAGGGTTTAGTTTAGACAGCTTCTCATGGAGTTTATTAAGGGTTTAGTTTAGACAGCTTCTCATGGAGTTTATTAAGGGCTTAGTTTAGACAGCTTCTCATGGAGTTTATTAAGGGCTTAGTTTAGACAGCTTCTCATGGAGTTTATTAAGGGTTTAGTTTAGACAGCTTCTCATGGAGTTTATTAAGGGTTTAGTTTAGACAGGTTTTTCCCTGGAGTTTATTAAGGGTTTAGTTTAGACAGCTTCTCATGGAGTTTATTAAGGGCTTAGTTTAGACAGCTTCTCATGGAGTTTATTAAGAGCTTAGTTTAGACAGCTTCTCATGGAGTTTATTAAGGGTTTAGTTTAGACAGGTCTTTCTAGGAGTTTATTAAGGGTTTAGTTTAGACAGGTCTTTCTAGGAGTTTATTAAGGGTTTAGTTTAGACAGTTCTTTCTAGGAGTTTATTAAGGGTTTAGTTTAGACAGTTCTTTCTAGGAGTTTATTAAGGGTTTAGTTTAGACAGTTCTTTCTAGGAGTTTATTAAGGGTTTAGTTTAGACAGGTTTTTCCTGGGGTTTACTCAGGGTTTAGTTTAGACAGGTTTTTTCTAGGAGTTTATTAAGGGTTTAGTTTAGACAGGTTTTTCCTGGGGTTTACTCAGGGTTTAGTTTAGACAGGTTTTTCCTGGGGTTTACTCAGGGTTTAGTTTAGACTGGTTTTTCCTGGGTTTACTCAGGGTTTAGTTTAGACAGGTTTTTCTAGGAGTTTATTAAGGGTTTAGTTTAGACAGGTCTTTCTAGGAGTTTATTAAGGGTTTAGTTTAGACAGTTCTTTCTAGGAGTTTATTAAGGGTTTAGTTTAGACAGGTTTTTCCTGGGGTTTACTCAGGTTTAGTTTAGACAGGTTTTTCCTGGGGTTTACTCAGGGTTTAGTTTAGACAGGTTTTTCCTGGGGTTTACTCAGGGTTTAGTTTAGACAGGTTTTTTCCTGGGGTTTACTCAGGGTTTAGTTTAGACAGGTTTTTCCTGGGGTTTACTCAGGGTTTAGTTTAGACAGGTTTTTCCTGGGGTTTACTCAGGGTTTAGTTTAGACAGCTTCTCATGGAGTTTATTAAGGGCTTAGTTTAGACAGCTTCTCATGGAGTTTATTAAGGGCTTAGTTTAGACAGCTTCTCATGGAGTTTATTAAGGGCTTAGTTTAGACAGCTTCTTATGGAGTTTATTAAGGGCTTAGTTTAGACAGCTTCTCATGGAGTTTATTAAGGGTTTAGTTTAGACAGCTTCTCATGGAGTTTATTAAGGGCTTAGTTTAGACAGCTTCTCATGGAGTTTATTAAGGGCTTAGTTTAGACAGCTTCTCATGGAGTTTATTAAGGGTTTAGTTTAGACAGCTTCTCATGGAGTTTATTAAGTGTTTATTTTAGACAGGTTTTTCCTGGGGTTTACTCAGGGTTTAGTTTAGACAGGTTTTTCCTGGGGTTTACTCAGGGTTTAGTTTAGACAGGTCTTTCCTGGGGTTTACTCAGGGTTTAGTTTAGACAGGTTTTTCCCTGGAGTTTATTAAGGGTTTAGTTTAGACAGGTCTTTCCTGGGGTTTACTCAGGGTTTAGTTTAGACAGGTCTTTCCTGGGGTTTACTCAGGGTTTAGTTTAGACAGGTTTTTCTAGGAGTTTATTAAGGGTTTAGTTTAGACAGGTTTTTCCTGGGGTTTACTCAGGGTTTAGTTTAGACAGGTTTTTCCTTGGGTTTGTCTCAGGGTTTAGTTTAGACAGGTTTTTTTCCTCGTTTATTAAGGGTTTAGTTTAGACAGCTTCTCATGGAGTTTATTAAGGGTTTAGTTTAGACAGGTCTTTCCCTGGAGTTTACCAAGGGTTTAGTTTAGACAGGTTTTTCCTGGGGTTTACTCAGGGTTTAGTTTAGACAGGTCTTTCCCTGGAGTTTACCAAGGGTTTAGTTTAGACAGGTTTTTCCTGGGGTTTACTCAGGGTTTAGTTTAGACAGGTCTTTCTAGGTGTTTATTAAGGGTTTAGTTTAGACAGGTCTTTCTAGGTGTTTATTAAGGGTTTAGTTTAGACAGGTTTTTCCTGGGGTTTACTCAGGGTTTAGTTTAGACAGGTTTTTCCTGGGGTTTACTCAGGGTTTAGTTTAGACAGGTCTTTCTAGGAGTTTATTAAGGGTTTAATTTAGACAGGTTTTTTTCCTCGTTTATTAAGGGTTTAGTTTAGACAGGTTTTCCCCTGGAGTTTACTAAGGGTTTTATTTAGAATTTTTTCATCACAAAAGTGCATTGTGTGGTTTTTAGTACTAGTAATAAAATAAAGCATACAAAATTTTTCCATCAGCTGTTCCATTGATTAAAAAAATATATAATTCCTCATTTAAAATAGGTTAAATTTAAAAATTAATTGAAAGACAAATTGATTCTTCATTTACATTGAGAGGTTTGGTTAACAACAAATGTCGCAACAATTTTTAAAAAAAGTAAACATTTTTTAGTTTAATTTTATTCAGCTCCCAGATGGCACTTTCACAGTCGTAAGATTACATATGTCAAGCATAGAATAAAAATAACCATGAAAAATGGCCATAATTTTTTTATTTAATATTTACATCTTTTTTAAGATTAACATATTGTACTGTAATACTGTTTAATGGTTCGGAGATTTATTTGATTATGTGACGGATACTGATGGTTGAGCTTTCTGTTTTATGCCTTATCATTTGTTAAGCGACTTGCTATTGGTCGTTAATAATATTGATCCTTTTCCATAAAGGTGCAAGATCAAACCAGATGGATGTCAACTTACTGATTGGTGTGAATGGATGTCAACATAAGTGATTGGTGTGAATACTAAAAGATTCATATATCTCAATCGTATCTATATTATATATAGATTAACTGAACTTAGACAAAGCCATTGAATAGCTGGTCTTAAGTAATTACAGATGAGAAAAATAGTGTGAACTAAACTTATGATAAAAATATGACTAACAGTTTTTTTTATAATTTAAAACCTGTGTGTTAGGCTAGGAGTAGTTGGCACTTACAGATTTCTAAAACAGTTTCTTCTAGGAATCTGAAGCATTTTGAAACAAATTTTAAAATTACAATGCAGTCTTTACATGAAGGTAAGCGGAATTGATTGTTTATATATATATATATATATATATATATATATATATATATATATATATATATATATATATGTATATCAGAGAGATTTATTCTTTGTCTTAAAGCCATTATGAATAATTTTAAAAACATTTTATAATTTGTCAAAATGTTTTTTTTTTTTTTTTTTTTTTTTTTTTTTAAATTATGATTTTTTTTTTTTTTTCAGAAAAATTATAACCATTTTATATCATAATTGTTGCTAGTAAACATATTATTTATCTACACTGGCTTTTTGACACAGTACTGCAGTGCTTAAAACTATCAGGCATAAATCTGTTACAAAGATTCTCTATCAGTCTTATAAGACAAAATTTTTGATTGTCCAAATAAAAAAAATATGCTATAAATCTAATTATTACATAGATTAAAAACGAAAAAAAAATCTTATTTGTAAGTTTGAAAAATAAGAAATTGTTTACCTATTCAATTTGCAATTTTGGATTCAATAATTTTTAAATGTTTGGTATATACTTTTTATCTATATATTTTTTGACCGTTAGTGTCTTTGATAGAATGAATTCTCAAAATTTGCATGCACACATAACACATCAAAATTAAACAGGTATTTTTGTTAAATATGAACAGATCTTAAAAAGTGTGAACCTCACAAATACTAAGAAAAACAAGACTGGTATATCCAATTTTGTGAATAGCTTATAAGTATACTTAGTGAATAATTATTTCACAATGTGGTTTTGTAAATTGTTAGTATATACATTTAGTTGCTATTGAGATATCAAATATGATGATTTAAACATCAACTCCAGAATGCTTAAGTTGTGTTGGAAACAACTAAAATTAGGTAGTCTAGTGGTCTGAAGCACACTTACAGCACACTTACAGTACACTGACAGCACACTTACAGTACACTGACAGCACACTTACAGTACACTGACAGCACACTTACAGCGTACTTACAGATCATGGTTTATCATTGAATCCACCCAGACAGATCCAGATTTCAGTTTGCTTGCTCAATGTTGTAGTTGTCTCTGGGACTTAGTTTCCTCAATCATTCAAGAACTGACTGCCTTAATATAAGGTAGTCAGGTGGTCTAAAGCACACTTACAGCACTCGTACAGCACACTGACAGATCATGGTTTATCCTGCTTCCGAGGTTTGATTCTACTAGGGCAGATCCAGATTTCAGTTTGCTTGCTCAATGTTGTGGTTGACTCTGGGATTTTAAGTTTCCTCAATCATTCAAGAACTGACTGCCTTAACATAAGGTAGTCAGGTGGTTTAAAGCCCACTTACAGCACACTTACATCACACTTAAAGCACACTTACATCACACTGACAGCACACTTACAGATCATGGTTTATCCTGCTGCCTAGGTTTGAATTCTACTCGGGCAGATCCAGATTTCAATTTTCTTGCTAAATCTTGTGGTTTTTTCTGGGAATTCCAGTTTCTTTAACCATTCGAGGTGACTGAGGTGTCAAAATCCAAATTACTCAACTGAAGTCAAACTCAAACTGAGAATGAAATCTTTTTCTTGCTATGTAACAAACAGTGCAAACAAAACACAAAAAAATTTTTTTTTTTTTTTAAAAATCACATTTTACAATCCTATACTTACTCAATGAATACTTCAGACATAAAAAAAAAAAATAATAATAATAAATAAATAAATAATAATAAATAAATACTACAATAAATAAATAAAAAAAAAGTATGTATTAAATCATAAAAAGTTAAAAATAAATTAACTCTGTTATACACCAGCAGTCTTAATATAAGAAATAACATTGTAAACACAAGATGAAAATTTATCAAAATTCTCCCGAGATTATGTACCTACTCATTTGATGAGTATATTATTTTTTCATTGGAGCTTAAACCTATTTACATGTATTTGAATTTATTTGTTTATTGTAGTATTGAATCAGTATTGTAAAAAAAATTTATTACCTTTTCATTATCCTGGCTATTGTGATTATCTGGTGTTTTTAATATTGCTACATGTTGTCTCTTTTTTTATTTTTGATGTTTGTTCACCTGTCAAACTTTGGTTTATTTTTTATTTATTTATTTATTTTTTTTTTTTGGGGGGGGGGGGGGGGGTGGTACTTGGCTTAAGGAGGTCAGTTTATCAACTGATTAACCGGAGGTGAGATACTGTAACTTTGTGGGTGATATGTTTGTCTGTGGCATACTGACTCAGTAAGCTGGCACCCTAAAGCCACACCCGAGTATGTACTAGTACAAGGCAGATCAATTAACATTTGCATACCTTGGACAGTATACAAATGTTTTATTAGATAAATAAATTTGCTCTCAACATGAAAGCTGAAAAACTACCGATGTAATGGAAATCAACATTACAACCAAGCAACCAACCAATCTTGTTTAATTTTAAAGGTCCTATGGTTCTATTTTCATGTACAACATAGAAAACATTATTTTCCTGGGTTGATAATTAAATGAATTCTAATCTGACTTTGCATTAGCATTTTCATTACTTTTTTCACCCAATTCAATTACGATAACCCCTATTTCTCCTGGTTTTATGGATATTTAAGCTTTCCAGCATCGTAAAACGAGATATATTCAAAGTAGGATTTATTCCACATTTAACCTAACAGATATTGCAGTATAAATGTACTTATTTTTTACTTGATTCATTTCAGTATTAGAAAGGTTTTATGATTGCATAGTATGACCACAGAGTTTAGCTTCCCATTTGCAATTTTTAG
Organism: Tegillarca granosa; assembly: GCA_029721355.1. NCBI lineage: Eukaryota > Metazoa > Mollusca > Bivalvia > Arcoida > Arcidae > Tegillarca > Tegillarca granosa. The sequence goes on along the minus strand of CM056597.1, from coordinate 29,742,425 downwards.
ACACTAACAGTTAAATGCAATGTTTTTAAATCATTTAAAAAATAAATTTCATGAAAAAGTTAATTTGTGACAAATGCAAGTTTATTTATCTCTATGTGTTAATCTAAGAACAAGTTTGTGTATGTGTGAAATATGAAACTGTGTATACCATTCTGCTGGTAACTTTCTTTATGATGCTAGCTCACAGATTCAATATGCCACAGACATAATTCTTTCTTAGTCATATTATCCTGACATCAAGTGAACAAGAGTGACAGTACTCTTGCTCATAGTGACACAAAGTCTAACATCACAAACCAGTAAGTATAAAGTTACAGTAATCTAGCTCACAGTGACACAAAGTCTAACATCACAAACCAGTAAGTATAAAGTTACAGTAATCTAGCTCACAGTGACACAAAGTCTAACATCACAAACCAGTAAGTATAAAGTGACAGTAATCTAGCTCACAGTGACACAAAGTCTAACATCAAAAACCAGTAAGTATAAAGTGACAATACTCTTGCTCACAGTGACACAAAGTCTAACATCAAAAACCAGTAAGTATAAGTTACAGTAATCTAGCTCACAGTGACACAAAGTCTAACATCACAAACCAGTAAGTATAAAGTGACAGTAATCTAGCTCACAGTGACACAAAGTCTAACATCACAAACCAGTAAGTATAAAGTGACAGTAATCTAGCTCACAGTGACACAAAGTCTAACATCACAAACCAGTAAGTATAAAGTTACAGTAATCTAGCTCACAGTGACACAAAGTCTAACATCACAAACCAGTAAGTATAAAGTGACAGTAATCTAGCTCACAGTGACACAAAGTCTAACATCACAAACCAGTAAGTATAAAGTTACAGTAATCTAGCTCACAGTGACACAAAGACTAACATCACAAACCAGTAAGTATAAAGTGACAGTACTCTTGCTCACAGTGACACAAAGTCTAACATCACAAACCAGTAAGTATATAGTTACAGTAATCTAGCTCACAGTGACACAAAGTCTAACATCACAAACCAGTAAGTATAAAGTTACAGTAATCTAGCTCACAGTGACACAAAGACTAACATCACAAACCAGTAAGTATAAAGTTACAGTAATCTAGCTCACAGTGACACAAAGACTAACATCACAAACCAGTAAGTATAAAGTGACAGTAATCTAGCTCACAGTGACACAAAGACTAACATCACAAACCAGTAAGTATAAAGTTACAGTAATCTAGCTCACAGTGACACAAAGACTAACATCACAAACCAGTAAGTATAAAGTGACAGTAATCTAGCTCACAGTGACACAAAGACTAACATCACAAACCAGTAAGTATAAAGTTACAGTAATCTAGCTCACAGTGACACAAAGTCTAACATCACAAACCAGTAAGTATAAAGTTACAGTAATCTAGCTCATAGTGACACAAAGTCTAACATCACAAACCAGTAAGTATAAAGTTACAGTAATCTAGCTCACAGTGACACAAAGTCTAACATCACAAACCAGTAAGTATAAAGTTACAGTAATCTAGCTCACAGTGACACAAAGTCTAACATCACAAACCAGTTAGTATAAAGTTACAGTAATCTAGCTCACAGTGACACAAAGACTAACATCACAAACCAGTAAGTATAAAGTTACAGTAATCTAGCTCACAGTGACACAAAGTCTAACATCACAAACCAGTAAGTATAAAGTTACAGTAATCTAGCTCACAGTGACACAAAGTCTAACATCACAAACCAGTAAGTATAAAGTTACAGTAATCTAGCTCACAGTGACACAAAGTCTAACATCACAAACCAGTAAGTATAAAGTTACAGTAATCTAGCTCACAGTGACACAAAGACTAACATCACAAACCAGTAAGTATAAAGTTACAGTAATCTAGCTCACAGTGACACAAAGTCTAACATCACAAACCAGTAAGTATAAAGTTACAGTAATCTAGCTCACAGTGACACAAAGACTAACATCACAAACCAGTAAGTATAAAGTTACAGTAATCTAGCCCACAGTGACACAAAGTCTAACATCACAAACCAGTAAGTATAAAGTTACAGTAATCTAGCTCATAGTGACACAAAGTCTAACATCACAAACCAGTAAGTATAAAGTTACAGTAATCTAGCTCATAGTGACACAAAGACTAACATCACAAACCAGTAAGTATAAAGTTACAGTAATCTAGCTCACAGTGACACAAAGTCTAACATCACAAACCAGTAAGTATAAAGTTACAGTAATCTAGCTCACAGTGACACAAAGTCTAACATCACAAACCAGTAAGTATAAAGTTACAGTAATCTAGCTCACAGTGACACAAAGACTAACATCACAAACCAGTAAGTATAAAGTTACAGTAATCTAGCTCACAGTGACACAAAGTCTAACATCACAAACCAGTAAGTATAAAGTTACAGTAATCTAGCTCACAGTGACACAAAGTCTAACATCACAAACCAGTAAGTATAAAGTTACAGTAATCTAGCTCACAGTGACACAAAGTCTAACATCACAAACCAGTAAGTATAAAGTTACAGTAATCTAGCTCACAGTGACACAAAGTCTAACATCACAAACCAGTAAGTATAAAGTTACAGTAATCTAGCTCACAGTGACACAAAGACTAACATCACAAACCAGTAAGTATAAAGTTACAGTAATCTAGCTCACAGTGACACAAAGTCTAACATCACAAACCAGTAAGTATAAATTTAAGTTACAGTAATCTAGCTCACAGTGACACAAAGACTAACATCACAAACCAGTAAGTATAAAGTTACAGTAATCTAGCCCACAGTGACACAAAGTCTAACATCACAAACCAGTAAGTATAAAGTTACAGTAATCTAGCTCATAGTGACACAAAGTCTAACATCACAAACCAGTAAGTATAAAGTTACAGTAATCTAGCTCATAGTGACACAAAGACTAACATCACAAACCAGTAAGTATATAAATTGTAATGATTGATACATCCAGAAGAGATATTGTACTAGGAGTTTTTGTATTTGGGTCATCAGGATCAAACCAACAGTTGTGAGATTATCTTGAGGTTTGAAACCTAAGGGGTGATGATCCTTAGTCTTTATAGTTCATGTTGGGTATAAAACATTTCCGAAAATTTACCCTCTGCTTAATGAATAGGTACCATAAGTTGAAATACTGACACTTTTATATACAATGTACTGGTGTTCACCAGGGGCCGGAGTACATTTTGCCGTTAGTCACCTCACTGACTGAATTCATTATAAGCACAAGCTTGAAGAGCTCATTGGGTGATGATAAACTTTTTTCTCACAATCAATAATGTGAAGGTTTCACACAATGTCTTCATACTAGTGCATGTTTAAAAAGCTAAGAGGAAAAAAAAAAGACATTACTATCAAGTAACATTATTATGATGGCACTTCCCATTATTTCTTTATGTCAAATGAACTGAAAAATCAGGTTCATCAAAACGTTTCTATTGACATTGATGTCATTGTAAAAAAGTTAATGAAAACACTTCTGATCAAAAATCAAATAAGTTTTTATGGAGTTTTTTTTTTATTAGTTTCGATACTCATTTAGTGAGAGGATTTCGAAAAATTGCCTGCTGTTATACAAAAAGATGAAGATTACTCGAGTATAACAAAAACTAAAGAAATTCATTGCAATAACCTGAATCTGATTAAATACAATGCATATTTTAAGCATGGTCAGGAATCAATATGTCGTCCACTAAAGAACGGTGATTGATGAAAAAGCTGTTTTTTGATAGAAGCTTACACGTAATTCCATTGACATTAATCATAAAGATTACGGCAGAATGTTGGATATGGAAATTTATGGAAAACGTGTAATTTAAGAGTATAGTGTGATGTTATTGTAAATGTTTCTACAAATCTTGCTTAAATCTTTGCTTTATTACATATTAAGAAGTCTTAGGGGCATTTCATTTTGTATCAAGTATTTTAAAAAACTTATTTCCTTTTTAGATTGAATGGAACTATTAAGTAAGACTACTCCGATTTAAAGCTGACTGCTCGGGGGGGATTGAAATGTATAACAAAAGTTTTTTTTTTTATTATTATAAATTGAAATATCATCACTTTATATATATATTTTTTTTAGTTTTTAGAATAAAATCAGGAGAATGCATAGATCAGTTTTTGTAGCCATTTTTATTTTGGTTTTACTAGCAGCAGTATTATTAGAACAATTGGGTTTAAATATTTTTTTTAATAGGATGCATTCGTTGTTGAAAGTACAAACTTGTTGATCATTAAATAATTAATTACAGCTTGTTATAGTTAATGATGTTGATATATTTAAGATATCATTAGCACTGGTCAAAAAAAAAAAAAAAAAAAAAAAAAAAAAAACGGTCTAGCATATTTTATTTGGCAAATACAGCTAAAATTCAATTTGTTCCAAAGCTGTGATTTTGATAAGCAATGGACAAAATGACCACCAGAATAGTAATAGTATTGGGAAAGGTTTTCAGCTACTTATACATAACATATATTTTTTACTTTTAAATACTTAACCATGATCATGGAAATTAAGTGCACAATCTTTCTTTAATTAAAACGTTTTATTTGGGCAAGGCACTTTTTATATTTTTCTATAATCAGGGTTGTTAAGAAATATCAGAAGAGCAATGTCATTGGCCATATTTTTAGAGTTCATTTTTTGCCCTGTCATGAACGTAATGGAAGCCTGCTGTTTGTCATTGCTGAACTTTGGCTTCGAGTTCATTTCTGTATTTACATGGGTGTAAACAATCAGCTCTCCTTATAAACAGGAATAATTCATCACCAAGCCTTTAACTTTCTGAGTGAATTGATGGTGATGAAAAACATTTCTAGTAAATACAGATACAAATTAATTTTCTTCTAGAAATCTTTTTGTACAGCTAGTAAGATTACTTAGCGACAAGGTTAGAGAAAAGGTCACCAATTTTTCCTGATTAACTAATGGTTCTTAGAGAGAGTCTTGAATGAACATGGAGTACACATAAATTTTTGAGTGGGTGTTGTATTTTTTTTTTTTTTTTTTTTTTTTTTTTTTTTTTTTGAGAAATAGGATTCAGGTTTAAAAGTTTTAACTTTTGACCCTGCTTTTGAGTCATCAGATTTTGTGTATGTTATTTGTTTTCTTCATTTTTTATTATTTTGGTATACTAAGTGCATGTATACTGAAGGCAATCATGACCATTCTGGAATACAGTGTTATTGTGTTGATAAAACTGCTGTACTGCCTTTTTATATTTGCAAGATTATATTTTTTTACCTTGATCAATTCCAAATTAAAGTCTACCTGGGTAATAATATTTATAATTGCTTCGGTAAATTAATTTAACAGGTGATGATATAAGTAACCTTATTCAAATGATGACAGATCAGAAGGGTCTGAAACAATTTTTGAGTGTGAAGAGACTGTTTTGAATAATGTGCTTCTAAGTAAAAAAACAATCTGAAAAGTATTGAATCTGTTGAAAATTAGATTTACAATTTTAGTTGGTTTGATGTCAAATTTGTATAACTCTTAAATGAGTTTAAGTTATTTAAGCAATAAACTGTCAATTGCTTAATTGATGGCAAGGTTGCTTACCAATAAACGTGATTAGAATATAAAAACATTGCTTTTATTTATAATCTCATCTATGATTGTTATATGAATTACTGATTGACTTGATATTTTTATATTAAAACACTCGAAAAATAATGATTTTTAATATCACATACTTTAAAGTTTGTTTAGATATAAGTCTGTTTTTAAAGTATTAATGTGACACCTTGATATTTTTGTGACGTCAACATCTTTGAACATTTTGTGACGTCAAGGTAAAAGAAATAAATTTCTAGTAAGCAATCAATTCATCTAATAACATACCTTTTTTCATAGATCAATAGTTTATTGAAGAAAACATTATTTCGATTGTAAATATTTGTATTTGGAAAAATCTGTTTTGCTTGCTACTGAGTGTACATATTTGGAGACAATTTTTCTTTGGAATAATGTTTTTCTACTGACTATTAAAACATCTGTTTTTATATCCCGTATAACAGACTACAACCTAATTCGACTATGTATAAGAAATATTAAAATTTGTACATGAATTATTGACTTTCTTTGTGTTATATGATGGTGCTGTTTGATGTTCCTATCATGTATGACATTTTACTCTGATTATATGGATTTTAATTACAGTCAAACTTCGATTATTCGAAGTTTAAGGGTCTTCATTTTAGGTTCGAATAATCGGGGGGTTCGAATAATCGAATAAGTAAATTTGAAACTTCAAACCTCGATCCACCGTACGTTATCTTAAGATACAACAGTATTCTATTGCACATTGAAAGTGTTTTATCGGTGTCAGTCTATAATGAATAATGTCATGACCTATCGTGATTAATATAATAATAACAGAAATATTAATTTTATTTCTATAAAAATAAAAAATTAATACCATCTGGTACAAAATCAAACACGCGTGGTACTACATACGACTCAGTAAGAACAGTCATCCAGAGAAAGTACACCATGCTTTTTATGCACGCAATACACGTTTTTATGATTTTACAGAATTTTAAACAAAACGAAACGGAACAGGTCTATAAAATTTCTAGAATTGAAATGTGAATAAGGCGGAAAACTGTCTCCGTCAACTTTATAACAAAATAATGATTTTTTTTTTAAATTCCCCGACTAGGCTATATAAAATATCAAATTAATATTCAGATGCCGTTTTTTTAAAAAAAAAAAAATTTATGGTGGTATCCGTGGTCAACAGAATTCTTTTAATCGTTTACTTGAGTATGGCTACACACGTGCAGTTCATTTTCTATTACCTGGAATTATAATTACTGTTTGATTGAATAACTACGATTAATTTTTGCGACTGATGATCAACATAGCTTACCATGGACAATACATGGCGTACTCATGTCTACAAAATGACCATCAGTTACGCTTGGGTAACATAAACGGGTAAAGGTAAAACCATACTTGTTGTATTAAATTGTACAGGTAAGAGTTGTTTCATTTTAGAAATGAATAAAAATGTCAACTTCTAATTTTTGGGGGTATATTTCTACTGAAAAGTCTAACTAAGGACTCAAATTAGGTTCGAATAATCGCGGGTATTTGAATTACGAAGTTCAAATAAGCGAAGTTTTTTAATAAGAAGTTATATTGCAGGGCGGTCAGGACCTACGGAGAACTTCGAATAACCTAAGGTATTCGAATAATAGAAGTTCGAATAACCGAAGTTTGACAGTAATTAAATGTTAACCTTCATTTTCTTTTTTAATTATTGCAAGAACATTGTCATTAAGTAGAGCAGCCATGCAGAAGTCAATTATATTATGTATTCTGTTGGTTCTAAACAAAATTTTTTAAAAATTTTGTCTGAGGGCATAGCCAGTCAAATACACATAGGACTGAGGATAATTAAAAGCATATTTCAAAGTTTAAAATCTTATCTGCAGGCAGCTACATTTTAAAACGTTAAAGCAGTTTAAAATATTTCCCTAAAAATTCTGAAAACAAAGCAATAGCAGCTCATGTGCACATGACTGTGATTTTCATAGAATTTATAGTTAAGTTACATGTATATGGCAATTTTGATCAAATTCGTGAAATATCTATGCACCAATCTTTTTTTCAGCAGCATGATCCTTGATACCCACCCTCTCCCACCCCCATCCCCATCCCAATTTCTGTTCTCTTCTTCTCAAACTAAATTTCCCCATCATTTAAGACAGAACCGGTGTATTTGGCTGGCATATTCATCTTATCAAGCTTAACTAACAAGGGACATAACCCAGCATGTATTTATGGAGGTATGTTCTGATTAATGAAGGGGGCAGGGGGTGTTTGTCCCTTTTGACAATTCTAATTCTTTCACAGGCAACAACACTTATTTCAGTGTATACATAAATTTGTAATATTGCATTTGATAATAAGAATAATTTTTTTTTTAATTTTCAGTTGCAAATCCCCCAGATCGGTCAAAGGATGACAGTAGTGTGGGTTCCAAAAATGGACAATTATCACGTAAGTAAGCTTTATGAATCTTGTGTTCTTGAATCAATGGGGTATACCTATCATCATCATTTCATAAGAAAAAAAGTTTTTAAAAACAAGCATGTTTTGTCTTTTCTTTACAGAATCTAAAATTTTGGCATATTTAAAAAATACCCCACCAATTTATTTAAAGGAATTAAGGGCAAGGGGTTATTCATTTAAAAGCTTTTTGAATAAATGCATGATTTAATTGGCAATAAACTGAATATTGTCTCATTGTTGTTTCATAATTAACACCTTGCTTATTTGTTCAAAATTTTGGAGTTTTTCTTTTAATTTTGCATTAAAATCTAGCTGTTTTTTGGCATTTTAAAAACTAATTAATGCACATTAAAATGTACCTACAATGAATTGAGAGAGTAGAATTTGATCAAAAAGAAGCTCTGTGTGTGTGTGTGTGTGTGTGTGGGGGGGGGGGTTATGTGTGTGTGTTTCTATATATGTTAATAGCATTGCCTGAACAGCTGTTAACACTAGGGAATGTATCTTGAACTGTTAATGAAATATTTATTAAAATATAGAAATAAAGAAAAACATAGAGATTTGTTTGCCACACAAGAACACAATTTTACATCCTTGTACGGCCTGATTGAGAAAATGTTTTATTGGAATGACATTTTATTCCCTTTCCTGATGACTGCATGCCTCGATCACCATGGCAACATTTAAAATAAATGGTAGTTGATATATGTGTTTTTTTTTTTTTTTTTTTTTTTTTTTTTTTTTTTTTTTTTTTTTTTTCATAACTAAAAATCTGAATAAGATCTTAAATTCATTTGAAGAATTTTAAAAAGTATGGTAAAAGACGACAATAATTACAACTGTTAATGACATTTACATAAACAAAGACTTTTTTTTAAATCAAGCCACTTATAGTGCCAATTTTTTGGGCATTTTATGACACTTTTTATTTTTTATTTTCATTGGCAACCACCTAAGTGTCTCTGGTTGATTGTCAGCCTCAAAAGAGGGGGAATCGTGGTTTAAACCCGAGTCTGTATTTACATAAAACTTTAAAGAATAAGATACTGTATCCTCACATTTAGGGGTCAGAGTATGATCGGTTCACCTTGTGTCAGAATAATATGATGGGAGGATTGGTATGTTTGTCTGTTTCATACTGACTATGAGCTAGCATATTAAAAATCACCTTGATTGACCTAAAACACTGTACATTTCAGACATGCATGTAGTCTTATTCTTTTATTATTCCTTTAGAGATAAGTAAATTTGTTGCCCTCACAAACAGCCGTGTTGATGCAATGTTCAACAACATCCAAACATTTTCATTGGTAGATGTTTTTCCTTGTGTTTGTCCTTCCATCCCTTTTCTAGCCAGATATTTGCCGTTCTGTCTATCTGGTCTTTGATGGTTTCTAGCTGATAACTTGAGAACAAAACAAAAGACTCTTTCAAACTTTGCCCGTTTGTTTGATAATATAAATATACAGGTCAAGTTTGATTTTAAGCACAATGTCATTTTCAGTTATAAAAAGAGGAGATTATAAAAAGATCCAGTGTGAGATACTATTAGAAAACAAACAAAAAAAATTATATAATTGAATAAATCAATAAATTTTTAAGAAAATATTTTTATGCATAAATTGATGTTTGACAGCATGGTGAGAAAAATAATAAACATAATAACCTGTAAGTCACATCATGGACTTGAAATTATGAAGTTTTATGCAGCCAAATAAATGAGAAATATGTCACTTAATTGGAATGATTTATAGTAGGAAATTGTGAATATAATCATTGATTGTTTTTTATTTATTGTGTTTGTATTCGTATTCATGCTCAGATGTAGAATATTTCCTAGAATAAATGGAAACATCATGTCATGTCAGCACCATCTTGCATTGGTCATATAAACTCGGGGAATCTCTATTGTCACCATAGAAATACTTCCTCATTACTGTCTGTATTTGACAAATTCCTAAGCTCGTTTTTAACTGTTTATTAGTAGAGTTTCATAGGATTGTTTTTCAATCTCGGTTGTATGGTTTCCGCTATATGAAACCAGTTTTAGAGTATTAGATTTCTCAGTCATGCATATTCAAATTGTGGTCATACAGAATTTTCCAATTACCGAGAACCATCAGATGTAATTCCCTCGTGACAAAAATCCTTATCGGCAGTTTTACTCGGATGAGTTTTAATGAGATGGAAGTAGAATATTTGCAGTCTGTCACAAGGGAGGTGTTCTCTATCCAAATATGGCCGCCTGTATTTGCCCTTAATGACAAAGAACAGATACAATAAAGTAATTGTTTTTAGGCCATTTGAATGGGGTTAGATTTTCAAAATCTGTTTGTCTGATTTATTGCTCTTTGTAGTTGGAGGTTGTGGGTTTCATCACTGGCAGAGCCCTGGGCTTGAAAATAGAAAATTGTAATTATAATTTTAGCATGATATTAAAATAGAATTCATCGGAGCACTGCTTAGTAATCTTTTTCATTTGTGTAGAGAATTTTTTTTTTCATTGAATATGAATTCTCTTAGGTTGATATAGAGGCTTACATTTTACATTAAAAATTACATTTTTTAGAAAGTTTACAATTTAAAAGATGCAGATAATATTTTGCTATGAGAAATTGATTTTGTGTGAACAAGGGAGGTAATTCATAAAGTTAAAAAGGTTACTGGCCCCTGCAAAAATGTATATTGACATTTTTTAGTTTTAAAATGGGGTCTTTAGTAAAAGATATTGTCTGATTTTACATATTTGGAAATTTCGTGATGTATACCATTTCCTGGAGAATGCACTGATAATGTTTGTAGTTATCTTGGTTTGTTTTGGATGCTAAAAATTTTTAACTGCAGTTACAATACCAAATTGTTATTTTTCTGAGTATTCAGGAATTCAGATTTGTAAAGCTTGATAAAAATAAAATCAATCACCACTTTTAATGTTTCAATCACCACTTTCATGTTTCAGTCACCACTTGCCATGTTTCAGTCACCACTTGTCATGTTTCAGACACCACTTATCATGTTTCAATCACCACTTGCCATGTTTCATTTACCATTTATCATGTTTCAGTCACCACTTGTCATGTTTCAGTCACCACTTTCATGTTTCAGTCACCACTTGCCATGTTTCAGTCACCACTTGTCATGTTTCAGACACCACATATCATGTTTCATTTACCACTTATCATGTTTCAGTCACCACTTGTCATGTTTCAGACACCACTTATCATGTTTCAATCAGGACTTGCCATGTTTCATTTACCACTTATCATGTTTCAGTCACCACTTGCCATGTTTCAGTCACCACTTGCCATGTTTCAGACACCAATTGTCTGTCAATAATGTATTAAGTGATTGTAAAATTGGGATCAGGTGTAATATTTTTGGTAAAAGAGAACCTTTAGCCAAGGGTTAAGATTTTCTCTCCCATACACTAAGTGGTAATTTATTTTTTCCCATATGTAGGTTCTCTCTCACATAACAACTGAAGATTCTTTCCCCTACTTTTTAACTGCATTGTAAAAATTTTCAACCATTTCTTGTCTGATAATTTTTACTTTTTTTTTATTATTATTATTTTTTTTTTTTTTTTTGGGGGGGGGGGTGTATCTTGCAAAATGTTAAAAAAGGTTACCAAACTTTTCCCAGTTTTAGACCGTCATTTCCAACACTGCTTACTCAGGCTGACCATTTGGACAGAAAATTCCTTTTTTGACAGAAATGTACTGCTCAAATGGAACAAAAGACAGAAAATATATTTATCAGGTTTTGCATTGTAATGAATAATGTCAAAATTAAATGTTGTTTGTGATATCTTGCCATATTGTTTGTGATAGCATACCATACGGAGCATATAGCCAATGAAAAACAATGTAACATCACATCGTATTTGTGTAGTTTGACTCAATAATCTGAACCAGATTTCTCAGCCATGAGACAGTTTCCATTCCCAAGCAAGCAAAGGAATTGCTCTGTAAAGTATGTGGGCATGATGGATTTAGCCTCGGCTTTTTTCTATATTTGTATTTCTCATTATTTAAGTGATGATGTTAACTTTAATGGCCTCTTTATGTTTTATATTTCACTTTCCTCTGTTGTTTCAGCATATAATAAGTAAAAAAATATATACATCCATCATGCAATATAATCATGGTATTGATAAATTGGAGACCTTAAAAATGTTGTTGAATGATTAGTACCATAGAGTCAAGCCCTTAATTAAAATGTTATTGAAAAATCAGAACTAAAATGTCATACCCTTGAGCTGGCATCAGTAGATATGAATGAATGGATTTATAAAGTTTACGCCCCAGTCAAGTTTCTTTCACTTATAAGCTCACCTGAGCTGAAAGCTCAGATAAGCTATTCCTATCCATCTTCGTCTGTTGTGCGTCGCACATCGTCCGTTGTGCGTAAACTTTTTACATTTTAATCTTCTTCTCCGAAACCACTGGGCCAAATTTAATGAAATAAAAATCTTCTCCTGTACAAGAGATATACTTTAGTTATTTTATTTATAACATCCTTCGGTCATGTAGATTTAGATTTGCACAAATGGTAGTCACGGGGCTCAAATTGGGGAAATGGTAAGGTACTGAGTGGGGAAATTGCTAAAGATTATGAATTTGTCACTATATCTTGAAAACTATTAACTTTTTGTATAGGCATGTATATTAGAATATTGTAGGTATTGCAACAGTGATCATTTTGATATATAGTTCAAGGTCATATATTTCAAGGTCAAGGTCATAGCTGCAAAAGAAGACTTACACTGCGAATTATCTTGAAAACTATTAATTTTTTATATAGGCATATATATTAGAATATTGTAGGTATTGCAACAACAATCATTTTGATATATGGTTCAAGGTCATATGTTGAAAGGTCAAGGTCACAGCTGCAAAAGAAGACTTTGATTGCTAATTATCTTGAGAGCTATTAACTTTTTGTAAAGGCAATGTATATTAGAATATTGTAGGTATTGACATGATGATCATATATGGTTCAAGGTCATATATGTTCAAGAACATAGTTGCATAAGTATGCTGAAATTGGTTAATGATTTGGAAATTATTCATTGCACTACAGTTACTTCATGCATAATATATAAGCTACTTATAAATGAAATGTTAAGGCCCATGGGCCTCTTATATTTTGAGGCAGTCAGTTATAGGATGTAGGAGAAAACTAGTATGCTAGGAAAGAACCATCAACCTTCAGCAAACGAAGTGACAATGATCTGCCTAAGCAGGATTGAACCTAGGGGATAAGAGTCCCTGTGATACTTAAGTTCACAGTTAGTCTTTAAATGAGAGCACTGGATTTGCAGCAAAGATCAAATAAAAGAATGATTCTGTATCCATGCAGAGGGAAAATGTCCTCATTTGGTAAACATACTGTGCCCGATTGGCAAATATGTGACATAAACAAAACAATTTGTCAAGCCACTGAATAGTTCCTTGATTACATTTGTACCAACAAATAGGCTGTTACTTCTTGTGGCATTACATTAGTTTATGTTGGAAAAGGTGAGGATATTTTAAAAATCAAAACATCATGGTCATCTGATTGAGAATAAATTAAATTTTATATATAAAAGTCAGCAATGAAATGTAAGTAGAGTAGTGGTGTTTTACACCCCAGTCAAGATTCTTTCACATATCTAGGCTGGCTGTTTAAGGATGGTGAAGGATACTAGAGCATATAGAGAAAACCACTCACTTTCTGCAAGCAAACAGGCTAATTTGTGGGGACTAGAATCTGAGTGGGTTTAAAACCTATAAGAGGATAGCATACCTTATCACATACGACGCTGGGAATCGAACCCCGGTCGCAGCACTCCCGCCTATCACCAATGCGACCGGGGTTCGATTCCCAGCTTCGTATGTGATAATGTATAAGGTCACCTGCTTGAGCACGTGGGTTTTTCTCCGGGTTCTCCGGTTTTCCTCCCACAATAAGACCTCACGCGCGCTACAATTCGGGCCACAAGCTAGATTAATATAAGTTGCACAACTTGTTTCTAAATCGTTGTAAAAGAAATAAAGTTTAAAATTAAAGAGGATAGAGGCACTCTGATCATTTAGGGAACACTTTAGACTACTTGGCCACTGAGGCTCCTAGCGATACCCAGTGAAAACCACTCACCTTTTGCAAGCAAACGGGCAAGTTTTCTGAGTGGGTTTAAAAGCCTAGGAGGTGAGAAACTGTGATTTATTATGGAACATTTTTTTTTTTTTTTGTATAACTGCCATAGCGATCCAGGCAAACTTATAATATATTGACCCACTTTGCCTGGAACAGCTATGACTTATAAAACCCTAATTACCATATCTCAACAATTTAGTGCTTAAATAGATGCATTTGTAGTATACTGTTTAAAACTTCTAGTGATTGGTAACACTTTTTAAAAAAAGAAGAAAAAAATTAGAAAAAAATCTACTATTTCAGGATTTATATAAATGTGTAAATTAGCGGAAAACATCTTGAAATTTATGTAAATACTTTGCTTCATTTAGTTTACAGGATAAGACCGATGTATGTGTTTTTCTAAGTCAGTTTCTGTACACAAGTTATTGATTTTTTTTATCATCACAAATAAATATGTTTTATTCTAGCATTAAACATAATTGTGACAGAATTTGGAAAACCCCGTGTTAACAAGATTTACAACTTAAAGTAAAAAAGAAAGTATTTAAACATTCATAAAATGCTACACTGATCAGATTAATTTGTATGTTAAAAGAATCTTCACAATTCATACTACCAGTATTTGGTCTTTGAATTACAGATATACTCCTTATTTTGTGATTCAATGATCTTAAATGAAGTTACATTTTGAACAGGTTGAGTAATGGCAGATTGAAGAAATTTTGCCTTTGTGTTCACAGTTTTTTTTCTTGTGCAGGTACTCATGTTACAAGTGACCTAGTTACAGTGAAACCTGTGTAATTAAAACCTGTTATAGCAACCACCTCTAAATAAAAAAAATGGTGTTTCCCTAAAGATTAATGCCTTATTGGTCCCTTTGTTTATATTTGATTCAAAATGAGCCTTTGTATAAAGTTTAGTTGTGTATAAGTCCATACATTTCTTGGGCCCCATGGGTGATTTTTATTGTTTTACTGTATAGGTGGAATAATCTGACCTAAAGCCAAATGATTTGTCATCCAATTATTCAGCCTTAGTTTTGATATAACAGCACATTATCATTTGTAGCTTTTTATTTCAAGCAAACAACCTGTAAACAGTCATAATTAATCTAGTTTGCACAATACCTAATTATATAATTTCATATAATCTATATATTCACCCATTTGTTTAACACTTGACATGGCCATGTTTAATAAAACATTAAAATCCAGTTTTAAGAATTAACATGACAAACGAAATTAAAAATCAAAATCTTACTTGTTTGAATTTGGGTCTGTTAAGCTCCCTCCCTACATGCAATCATATTCAATCAACCACATTCCTTTTTATAATTTTTTTTTATTTACTTAACTAAAACAAAAGATTTCACTTCTGAACCAACTTGTTTGTTTTATAACCACGTAAGAGGATTTTTAAGCTCACCAAAAATAGTAAAAAATAGCATTAAAACTGTGGTCTTTTAAATACTAACAGAATTCCAAATGTCTTTAGTTGTCAATAAGTGTTTTTTTTGTTGCTGGACCTGTGCTGAAGTAGTAAGTATATGTCTACTCCAAACTGAAAGTAGAACAACACTTTTCCAACTGCCATAACCCGTTACTTATCAGCTTTTTTAGACAATGCTTGGTTTAGTTGCTTTACTATTTTCAGTTTTCAATCTCTGTTAATTACAGGTACAGGTTCATTAACAGTATTAAAGCGGGCAAATTCCAAATCAAAAGTCACATCAACGACGAGTAGTAGAACTTCAAGTGTAGTTAGTACAGAGAGTGATTCTTACGCAGATGTTGACCTCGGAACAGAAAAACTCCCTGCAATAGATACACCTGAAGCCTCACATGTTTGCTCAATAAGGTATGTAATCCCTAAACTGTGAAAAAAATTTGGCAGGAACAATTGCTTTGTAGTATGTGTTAACAAATGGTTTGCATAAAATTATTCAAAACCCCTGTATGAGCCTCAAATTTAGTACCCCATGTAGGAGTATAGTGGTGTAATGGTATTTTATATCCCAGTTAAGATTCATTTACTTAATGGAGGTAGTAAGTTCTGGGATGGTGGAGGAAACCAGAGTGTGGAGGAAGCCACAGATTTTTGGCACTGAAACCAGATTTGAACCTAGGCGGTAAAAGGCAGTGTGATCTACACTACAGCTATGCTTTTCTAATAGCTTTGGTTACAATGCAAGGATCATTTCATTAACTGACTGTTAGACATAATAACACTAGTTATTATAAGGTAACTTCTAGCACTTCAAAATAAGGTCATGCTAGCTTTGCTCTTCAAGTTGTGGACAGTTAAGTGAAAAATATGGCAGGGATTTTAAAAAAAAATATTTGAGAACTTGTTTTTTCTCTAATATCATGACAGCTCATTATTAATGTATTGAACATTGCTCTTCAATTTGATAATCATTTTGATTGGTATATTATTTTACAGTAAACTATGTTAAAATGGAGATGGTTTCGATAGTAGTCGATAAATTTGTGATTTTGTGGTTACCATGGTAACAACACAAAAACTTAAATCATAATTGTTATAGTTTTCCTATGGGCAAATTGTACCACAAGCAGTTATCTTTTTGTATGATAATGTTAGCAGTGGTACAGGAAAGCATAATCATGACACATTTACTTAAAAAGACATTTAAAATAATTGTACAATTATTGTCATCTTCAGAGAAAAAAATGTTGGAGTCACAGTAGGATGGATTAAAAAAGAACATCAGAAGCTAGAATTTTGTAAACAAGATGCATCATTTGTAGAAATTTCAAATTCTTGTTTGACCTAATTAACACTAATTTAATTTAGCAATAATAATCGTTTTTCAATTAATATGATATCAGTAATTATGTTTAATTTATTATAGAAGGTCTTATAGCACTACGATAAAATTGGCTTTTATAAAGATTTTGACAGAATTAAATTAGTTACAATTAAGTTTGAGATATTTATTCACCCATCCCCCTTGAAGAGAGGGAGAGAGAGAGAGAGAGAGAGAGAGAGAGAGAGAGAGAAATCGTAAAAGTTTTAGAGGTATTCCAAAAATAGAATGTTATTGCCTTAGTGGCAAGTGACTTATAGATCAAAGGACCAAGGTTTTAATCCCTCTTAAGACACAGTTGAGAAATTTTGCCAGTTTGCTGCCAAAAGATAGTTTTTTCCAAAGCACTCCACTTTCCTCCAGCATCTTTATACTGACCACCTTAATACAAGCGAAAAAAACCTTGAATATCACATAAAACTTCATTATTCCCCTTCACTTTTAGAATTTGATTTCGCTTACCTCATTAATTAATGATGTCAGTGTACAATAATTTTAAAAAAATAATAATAAATAAAAAACTGACATTAATTTATATGTCTGACTTTTTTTAGGTTACGGCACCTATTACGTCGAATACAAAAAGATGATATATCTAAGCAAGATTTACAAAAGAACATAGAATATGCAGCCTCGGTATTGGAAACGGTGTACATAGATGAAACCAGGTTGGTATACACTTAAATCCTCAGCTTTCTGTTTTAATGGCAATTTTTTGTGCATGCTGTAAATTATTTTGTTTTTATTTTGTCAGATGCAGGTAGGTAAATATTGTCAAAATATTGTTAATTCTGAAATTTGATAATATCGATCACTTTTTTTCAATTTTGTGAGTAGAAAATTTGGGCTATGGTCTTGGATGGTTTATTTGTGAATAGATGAATTCATAAGCTTTAACTGAATAAATGCATAAATTGAGGATTGTCAAACAATTAATTACCCTTCAGTTTGTAAGTGTATATAATTTTGAACAAGTACAGTACAAGTTTTTACTTTTGGACCTGTTCATGTTAAATAACCTGTGTGAAGCTAGGATTAAAAAAAAAAAATTGCCAATTGTTTGATATCTTAATTTACATTGACTGGTTTAGAAATAAGCTTTCAAGTTTCTGTTTTATGAAAAGAAAAACAATTTTTGTATATGCATATTTAGACTTTGACCTTCTCTGAATGGCATTGTTATCACATTGGGGTTACACTAGCTGATAACATACCCCTTTGTCCAAAGATAGTGGTGTTTTAGCCCAGACTGATAGAAATAAAAATTACAAGAGGAAAATTAATGAGAGTTAGTATCCAGGTCAGTTGTTGTCAGTGTTTGAGTATCATTAGTCTTTTAGTTAAGCTTTGGTTTCAATGGTCACTTAATTAATCAGTTGATGTTGTTACAGTAGTGGACCAGTCCAGGTCAAGACTCTTAATGGTCACTTAATCAGTTGATGTTGTTGCAGTAGTGGACCAGTCCAGGTCAAGACTCTTGAGTTTGATTATTTAATAAATTTTTTATTTCTGAAATAATTATTATACAATTTTCAAGTTATATTGTTTTTATATTGTATCAAAAAAGTATTCATTTTTATTTTTGGAGGAACATTAAAACCATTACAAACTCAGCTTGCATTGTGACAAAATATCAAACAGAGGGTAGGGGAAATAACTCTTCCTACAGTATTTAGATCAGTAACCTTGAAACTTCACAGAATGTTTCTGTACATTTATCAAAGATGTGAACCCTGACTTTTATAAACTTTCCCCATCAATCCAGACTTTGGAACATTGTTGCTTTAAGCAGTCTTTTTAACAAAAGGGTCTCATTTTGTAAAATCAACTCCTACATTTTTTGTCTAAGAAACTGGAAACTTCCCAGAATGTTTCTATATAAATTTAAAATTTTGAAGATGTTAAGCTCACTTTGTGGAATTATTTAAGAACTTTTTTTAATCAAACTTTACAACATATTAGCAACCCAGTTATTTGAATCTTTTCTTCTTACATTTCGCAGAGAGTAGTTTTTATGATGGTTTTATTATTATTATTATTATTATTATTATTAAGTTTACTATATTTGCTTTTTATGTTACTGTCTTAGATTGATTTATTTGGTTTTCTTTTAAATTTTTTTCCTTTGCAGACACATGGATGAGTTTTATCTGCTCAGGCATGTAAACATTAATTTTTGCTCTAATTAATCCTTTGACCTTTTCATGTTTCATTAGACCTGGACTCCTTTCTTTTGGTGTTTTGGATGACCACAGTTTCAGATTTATACTTTGTGTTTTATTCATTATTCATATTTTTATAATTTTTAATTTATTTTATACTTTGTGTTTTATTCATTATTCATATTTTTATAATTTTAAGATTATTTATTATATATTTTTATATCTGTCAGTTTTATTCCATTATTTGTATTTACCAAAATATGCATGTGTTTGATTAAAAATTTGGGAAAGTTTCGGTTGGTTGATTTATTGGGGGATGTTGGTTGTCTAAACCAGGCTACATATATATTAGCTCAGATTTTTTGATTGCATAACATCCCATCAGCAATTTTTCAGCTGAGCGTACTTCCTAAAAGTGATAATTTGATGAACAAAAGTTTTAAATCTGAAGGTTGATACGATTTCTCCTAGCCGACAAATCTGAAAAAAAAGTTGAAAAATTGCTGATATGATAAAGTAAAGTTTAAAACTTTAATTCCTTTTTTAAGTGGGTTTTGTCTACAGCTAGGGTATGGGCATGCAAGGTCGTTGATCTTTTTTCATTGGTCAGTATATTATATTAAGGTTTTTTATTGGACAGTTTAAGGTGCTGGTTAAATTGGTAGGCATTTCTGAAATTTTGTCATATTTTTTAAATTTGTAAATTTTGTGACAAAAAAAATGGTAAAAATCTACATTGTATATTTCTATTTTTACTGAGGGAAACAGATTGAGAATGACAAACAGCATGTTTTTTGTGTGTTAAGTTAAATATTGATTTTTACTGTGGATTTGGTATTGTCTTGATTTCATTATCACTCATGGGAATTATATAGTCAGTAAATTTGAAGATATAATGCAGAGTGACTGGTATTATATCAGAATAATTCAACAAGTTTATATAATTAGTTTTAATCATTAAAGCTTTGAAGTTGCCTTTTAATATCTTTTACTAAGATACCTATATACTAGTCTTGTATCTAAACGTCGAAAGTAATTAATTTGATATAATCTTTGTCCATTTGATCACAATTTTAATTACATTACAAAAGATTATTTAAAAAATTAATTAGTAAAAATTTGATTTCCATTTCATTACAAATTTTTATAAAAAATTTAATGGCATTTGAAAAAAGTTTGTCAAGCCCAAGTGTTGTTAACCTTTGTTTCATGTCATTTGCAAACTCTTATGTCACACAAAAGTTGCAATGAATCACTGTGTCATATGAAAGTTCTGAACTATGCAATACCCATGTTTGAACTTTGATGTCATATCAAGTAAAAATTTCTTTGTCATACTTATTTGTGAAACTCCATGCCATACCCAGTGTAAAATTTTATGTCATACCCATTTATAAACCTCTGTGTCATACTCAGGTATAAATCTCTGTCTCATACTAAGATATGAACCTCTGTGTCATACTCAGATATAAATCTCTTCCTCATACCAAGATATGAACCTCTGTGTCATACTCAGGTATAAATCGCTGTGTTGTATTCAGTGTCATACACAGGTATGAACCTTTGTTTCATATCCAGGTTATGAACCTTTGTTTCATATCCAGGTTATGAACCTTTGTCATATTCATTGTAAACCTCTGTGTCATCCCCTTTGTGAAAATGTCATACGTATGTTTGAGCTTTGGTGTGTCATATTCATTAATCTTTGTCATACTCATGTGTGAATTCTATGACATGCCCAGTGTAAATCTCTGTCATTTCCAAGTATAGACCTTTATAAACTCTAGGTGTTAATCTCTTTGTATACCCCAGGTGTGAATTTAAATATTGTGGGGTTTTTTTAATTAAAATCTTCATAAACTAGAGCTAAAATGTTCATTTCAATGTCATTGTTTTTATAAGTCTTCTTAGAAATAATTCCGCGAAATTGAATGATTGAGTAAATTTGGTTCATCATCTTATGTTCGAAGGGGCCTCGTTGGCCAAGTGGTCTAAAGTGCACTTACGGATCACAGCCCCTGTCGCCGCCTGGGTTCGAATCCCACTCGGGACAGTTCCTAGTGTGAGAAAATCTGTCAGTTCGCTTGTCGAAGGTCGGTGGTTTACTCCGGGTACTACGGTTTCCTCCACCATTACAGAACTGACCGCCTTGAATTAAGTGAAAAAATCTTGACAGGGGCATAAAAAAAAAACACCATAACTCCACTCTTATGTTGGTGATATTTTGGTTAAAACTTTATATTTGACAATAATATACCATTGCAACCTGATTTTACTTTGACTAAAAACTCAGTTTTACCAAAAAAAATTGTAAGAATGTTTCCAATGATGCCAAGACCTGATGCCTTGTTGGCCATTTTTTTTAACTGTCAGCTTTCATTGTTACCAACAACGTTATGACCTTCTGACTTCTTACCTTTGACCTACTTTAATGAAAATAGTTTGATTTTTTAACTTTTATTTTAAATCATTATTGAACTTCTTTGCTCACATTTCAAAAAAATATAATTGCTAATTAATAAACAGTTTTTGTAAGATAATTAATTTGTACTATTCTACTAAAAAGCTTTATGATTTAAACCGGCATCATTGACCTTTCTCAAATCAGCTGATTATGGCTTCCTTCAGTCAATCAATGTGATTGTTTTATAAACAAATTTAACAGAAAGTGATAATGTTTTCTGGGCTAAAACATAAAGATTAGACACAAGTATTAAGATATGTACTGATTAATAAACTAAAAGCCTGGTTACATTGTTAGCTCTTCATTTCTTTAATGTAAATTAAACATTGACAAGTGTAAAAATGTCAGAGCTTGAATATAAATAATAAAGGACTGTAAAACATCAGATTTACGGTATGTGTGTTCAACAGTGTTGTTTTAATACTACAGTGTACCTTTTCCACAAATGGCACCCAATCTGTTCTCTTTGTAATTATGTTGTAAAATTAAATATGACTGAAAAACAACTATTTATTTATTTATTTATTTATTTATTTATTTATTTATTTATTTATTTATTTATTTTATTTTTATTTTTATTTTTATTTTTTTAAAATTATTATTAACTTGTCCAGTAAATCTGACCATTTCAAGACTCCAGTTTTGGAGCTGGGTACATCTATTTCTAGTTTGTTAGTTAAGGTACTTTTTCAGTGTTCTGGGAACTCAGGATGTATGTACTTGTCAGTTTTTTTACTTGCTGAAAAAAGTTGTTAAGTTTGGAATTGACTGAAAGTAATTTTGGGAAATGGCTGAATATAATTGTCAGTTTTTGATATGGATGAAGGTAATTGTTATTTTGGGAGTGGGTTGAATGTAATTGTCTGTTTGGAAGTTCAGTTTAATTTTTAGTTTGTGAATTGTAAGGTTGGCAAACCAAATCAGGTAGTCATATTCATTTACAATGAGAGAGTTGTGGAACTGGTCAGGTCAAAAATGACTAGTTTGAATTCTCTAGAATGTCAACTGGCTGAAATCAATTATATGTATTTAAAAGGTAAGTTTCAGCACTTAAATGTGTCACTATTTTTACTGTGAATCTTTACACACACTGTTTATGTACAATTAAGTAATCTTTAAGCTTTTGTAATCTGTATGGTTTTATCATTGTGTTTCTCTATTTCTCTTATTGTGTTTCCTTTTTTTCTGCTGATTTGTATTACTTAAGTATTTATGATAATTTCAGTCGTACTGAACCCTCCAATTCTCAGGAAAAGTAAGTAAATCTATTCATATGTGTTTGTGTTGCCATGGAAACCTAAAAGTTTCATTTTGAAAGATATTATTAACACTGTTTTTTAAGTAATAATCATTATTTGATTGGCACATTTAAATTAATTAATTTTAATTATGTATTTTACAAAATGACTGATTATTCAAAATTTAATTTTTTTTTTTTTTTTTGAAAATTTACCAAAAAAAAACAAACAAAACAAAACAAAAAAACAGGCATTATTAAAGTTCCTGTTGTTCCTATCTGCAGTTATATGTTGTTAATTTTCTTTTGCAATATTTATTAACACAAATTTAAAATTTTATCAATTGTTGATTTGAAAATTTGGTTTAAACAACTAGATAAGATACATTTTTTAAGTTAATTCTGATATTTTTTTTTAAATTCTGAATTCAAAAACATAAAAAACTTCATAATTTATTACAGTCATTCTGTTCACACCATTTTTAAATTTATTGGACCATATTTATCAGAAATTAATCATCACAAGCTTTATATACCAAAGCACAGTTGTTTTTTTTTTTTTTTTTTTTTTTTTTTTTTTTTCATCACTTGAAATTTTTTAAAGAGAATTCTTTTTTAAAAAATTACCTTCATAAATGACCCCCTTTTTGTGTAAGCTTAATTTTTTCTTGTAATCATTTTCATCTTTCAAGTTGCACCTCACCTTAAGAAATTTTTGATTTTTACATTTTGATTTAATTTATCCAGGCAATTCATTGTTTATATGCATAATGTTTTAAAAATATCAAAAAATATTTAAAATGATTATTTTTTTCGCCTAGGCACACTGTGGTTATTTAAGAATTTGAACTTAGTTGTTCATTCAGAGTCATTTTCTTAATTGCCTTTTTTTAAGTGCTCCTTCATAATAAAACATAAATCATATACCTGCAAATATTTTGCTGAAGACAATTAATTAGTATGACTGCAATATATCTGAATGAAAAAAATTCTTTTTGCGTGTGCGTGTGTTAGCTAGGCTAGATTGAGCTGAAATTTCAGAACTGTTGTTGCCAAGCTTACTTTGTTTTTCTTTCATTACAGCATGTGACAAGTTGATAATGTAGATTTTTTCTTTACAGAATATTGAAGACCTTCTTGCTTGATACCTACATGCCTTCTTCCCCTCGATATGTTACTTAAAGCATGACTTACATAGAAATTGAATTAGACTTATATTTACTTGCATCAGACCCATTATTGCAATTTTGATTATTTCACAGCATCACAACTTCATAATTTTACACAGTGCTCAAAGTGGGTTTTGAAACATTAGAAACATGGTTACTAATTAAAAATGTTAATTAGCCATTTCAAGATTTTTGTTGCCAGATAAAATTCTTAATGCATTAATTTCTAGTTCTCATAAAATAAGTTGTTGTTTTTCATAAACTCCAAATCAAAAAGCTAATTATTGTTATTTGGTTGCATAATGTAAAATTAGATCATTGTCAGTTAGGCACTTTTCACTCTAGTGATACCTCCTTTGTTTGAAACACTTTGCTGATATTGTTGTGGATGAGTCTAATTGTCAGAATTGGTTTGGGACAAAATATCTGAATTTCCCAATTTTTAAAGTGGCCAAACTCAAAAATTTTATTTGCCATGATGGTAGCTATCTGACAATTTGTAGTCACAAAATGCAATTTTTTGTTAAAAATTTTTAATTTTTACTAGACTACTTGGAGCATTGTTGCATATGAATTTTATCCAAAAGCATTTGACCCATAAGGGTAGTATTAATTTTTTAGACAAAGTATGACAGAGTTCAAAGGTTAGAAGAAAAGTAAGAAAAGGTTTTCAGTGATGGAATTAAAGTAAAGGGTCTGATGCCAGTTTACAAATATATAGATATATTTTCAGTTACCGTATATATAGAGATAAAAGTTGCATCTTTATATGTCTCTGGTTGTTAATATGTTATAGAGATTATAATAATTTGTTATAGATATTATATGTAAATATGTTTAGAGATTATACAGAAATACTTTGATTTTGCAGGCATTTAAAAATTGTCTAAATTGCAGCAAGCCTCAGGCCTGGCCAGCATGGAGTTTAATGTCAGCATATAACTAACAGTAGTTTATTTATTTATTTATTTATTTATTTATTTATTTATTTATCCATTTGATCACAATTCTGTACAGACATTTATTACATTTGGGTTCTTAAAATGTTATTCTGAAAATTTTTACAAAGATATTTCTTTGACAAACAACTTATGGTCCTTGATAAGTTCATCCTTTACATAGTGTAGGGAATCAATTATGTAAATAGGGGCTCTTTTTAGAAAAAAAGGGACTTAAAAATTGCAGGGCCTTTTGCTGTATAAGTCTTGTTCTCAATTGGAAAAAAGTCCTAGCATTTGATTGTGAAGAAATTTATTAGCTTGCTTGCCAACAACTTAGTAGTTTTCCCATATATTTTAGTTTTCCTTGATTTTTTCAGAATTTACTGCCTCACTATAAATGAAAATGACTTGAGAATAAAAACAAAAATCTGCAAATCAGCAGCCATCATAATGTATCATGAAAACCAGTGTGTGTCAAGTTTCATAATGGATAACTTATATCTAAGAAATTCAATTAAAAAGGGTTTAATCTTCTTAATTATAAATCTCTATTGTGAATAATCAATGACCATGAAATAATAGCTAAGTGTGAAGCAGTGGGACCCAGAGCTTGGCCAATATGATATATGTTTGATGTTGTTAAGATATATACCTTATAACTTGTTCTTTACATGTGATACCGCAAACAAGAGGCGGAACTTGCCAGTAGAATAATTATAAAAATCTTGGATGAAGTATTATGATCAATGTGGCGTGCGAAAAAATATAATTAGTAATATCTTAATCCAAATATCTTCCTATATGTTTGTTTTTATTTATATTCAATCTAGTTAGAGTTCACAGCAGTAATTCTCATTTCAATCTCATTTCTGTTTTTAATTAGATAAAATTGATTGTTGAAAGGTCACTGATGGTTTGTTATGGTGATATAACTTATATTTTCTTGGAAATAATTCCTACAAACTTAGTATATGTTTCTATTGAGTAAGAACTTGAATGAGGTTCTATTGGGGTTTGCGAAGTTATTTTAATAAATTTTTAATTCATATTTTGTTGTTTTTTTTCCTGTAAACATTTCCTTCAAATTTGATGTATAATGATATGTTTTTATTTTGGATAAGAATTCAAATGAGTTTACGTTGGGGTTAGCTAAGTTAATTTAATAAATTTTTAATTTGTATTTTATATTTCATACAAACTTGGTATATATGCTTTATTTTGGGTAAGAATTTGAATAAGGTTCCATTGGGGTTTGCCAAGTTAATTTAAAAAAAAAAAAAAAAAAATTATATTTTTCTTTGCTTGGAAATACTCATTCAAACTATGTAAGTAAGTAAGCATTTGAATGAGGTTCCATTGGGGTTTGCCAAGTTACAACATTATGTTAGTTCTATGAAAACTTATTTTTACAGGAAAATGTCAAACCATGCTTACTTTTCAGAACCCATGGTGAGCCCTTACCCTGACATATTGCGAATGGTGTTGGTTAATGGTGTTTTATGCCTGAGTCAAGATTCTAAGGTCCACTTTGTCATTTCAGAAGTGTAGAGAAAGTCAAAGAAAACAAACCTTTGGCAAGTGAACTTGCAAGCTTTCTAATAACAAAGCAATAAGATTCTGGGTTGTTTTTCTTTTTTTCGTATTTGGTCCTGATCATAGAGAGGTGCATATTTTAGTGAATAATGTTAGAGAAAGGTTTTTTTTTTTTTTCTTTTTTTCTTTTTTTTTAATCATAATTTGTTTCTCCCCAAGACAATGATTATTTAACCCCTTTTATATCTCCAGTATTAAAATACATAGCTAAAAATGTTTCAAATTAAATATGAACTTCAGGAGCTTTGTTGGTTAATTATTCAATTTGCTAATAGCCACTATTATAACTACTCTTATATTTTTACTCATTAAAAAAATTTACCTGTCATAATAAAAAAATAAAATTCATGATAATACATTTTTTGTACATCAGAAATCAATGCTTAAAGGGTCATTGTCTCATATTTTATTTAGAATTCCTTTGAAGACACAACTAATGACATATTGTTTTAACTTAAAGCAGTTTTCAAAAACTTGTCTAGGGATTAGTCTTTATATACTCATTTCACTAGAGTAATTATTTTGTGCTTTAATAAAAAATCTTGGTTTTTTTTTTAAAAATCCATATTTAATATCAATTTTAATTTATTTTATAATTAATGTTTGATCTTTTAATAGATTTTTAATTACTGTCTGGCCTTTTTCACCAAAAAAGCTCATAAATAAAGAAAAGTGGGTCGGTCATTCATTAGGATTAAAGATATAATCTTTATAAAGTCATTAAGTAAAGATTGGATTAGTCAAGATACCGGGTCAGGGTTGTATGCTTAAATCTTGATCCTTTGCATTTTTAAAGACATTTGAGAACCTTTTGTCTTCACTTGCTGACATCATGTAAATTTTTGGTGAGTCATGACTGAGGGGAACTGTCACTGGTTGTTTAGATTAGGGCTATGGGTTCAAGCTCCAGCATTGCTTGTAAGTTTTTTCAGGGTGTGGCTTTCATTGATGACTACCCAAACAAAGGTGCTTTAAATAAGGTTCATAAAACAAATATATTTGTCAAAGTGAGATCAGCAATACTAATTAGTACATTGCGCATTTAGTTCTGGTTCGAGTTGGGTGATGAAATTAAAATTAAGCTCATTCACTTACCTACTCATGCACTCACCCATTAGCTCATGCACTTAATCACTCACTCACAATCAATCATGCACTTAATCACTCACTCACAATCAAACATGCACTTAATCACTCACTCACAATCAATCATGCACTTAATCACTCACTCACAATCAATCATGCATTTAATCACTCACTCACTCACAATCAATTATGCATTTAATCACTCACTCACTCACTCACAATTATGCACTCTCAATCTTACACTCGCACATACACTTACTAATGCACTCATTCATGCATTTACTCATTTATACACTAACTCAAGCACTTAATCACTCACATACTTACTATCAGTCATGCACTTAATCAATCACTAATTCACTCTTTCACTCACTAACTCATGCACTCAGTAAATTACTCATTTATGTTCCCTTGCTAATACACCCATTCATTTATTCCTGATCTAATCAGATCAGGGGCAGAGATAGCAATCAATTATAACCAAGGCAAAAAATAGAAGCACCAAAGGCATGCTTCCTGTTTAATGCTGCATTCTGGTGACACTGAAACTGATATTTGCTAAGACCCTTTCAGTAATCAAGTCTGTTTTATTAACGAAAAAAAGTAATTTATATTTGTTCACTACAAATTATTTTTATCTTTTTTCTATTTTCTTTGTGTCTCTGTAACAAATTTAAAAAATAATATGAATTGATTTTTACCAAGGCAACTGCCTTGGTTGCATCAAAGTAACCTACGCCCCTTGGTAGTGAGTATGTACCTAGATCATTTGTTTTTAAATGCTGTTGATTTTAAAAAAAAATAAAACCCTCAAATATTTAACCCCTCCCTACCCCACCACCATCTATGACTGTCATAGGTCAACTTTATCAGACAGGATTAAGATGGTGTTTCTTGTAATCACATTTCACTCAATATTCCTAGAATTACTGGACCTATTTAACTGGATTACCTGTGATGGATTACAGAACTAAGTTGTACTTACTTGAGACTATGATTCATTAGTTAGAATTAAAAAAAAAAGCTTTTTATTGTCCGAATAACTGTCTGCTGATGTCATTTGGCTGGAATCCTCTTAATTTAATGCTTACACACATAAATTTTAATGATAGGTTCGGCTGAAATATACATTATACTTAGACTCATTTGTTAATGTACCTTATAAACTATTTTGATTTTACATACAGTATTCCAGTCATACAAAAAGAACAGAAGCTTTATAGAAATAACTGTGGACTACCTAAATAAATTCTCTTTTGTTCTTTTGTCTAATGACTACACGCAGATGTAGTGTTTGTTAATGCAAGATCTCGTTACTTAATATCAAGGTGGTGAGTTGTAAGATGGTAGAAAAAACCGGAGTGCCTATAGAAAACTCAAACCTTCAGCAAGAAAACTGACAAACTAGGATCTGCATAAGTGGGATTTTTACCTTAGGTGGTGAGCGGCACAGTGATCAGGAAGCACATGCTTTAAACTAAATGGCAATTAATGAGGTTCCTTTTTTTGGTCTTATGTTTGAACCCCAACTTTGTATCATGTCACTGACACAAAGATAACCTCAATAAGACTAAGGGAAGACTTTAATTTAAATGATGTAAAGAGACTAGAGTGTGAAATCTATACATATTTGAGAACTCATGCTTTTTAGTTGTTTTATAAACATTTACATATAACGTCTTTTTAAATAATGTCCTCTAGCTAACATCTCATCCCTCCTTCCAAAAAAAAAAAAAAAAAGAAAAAAAAAGAAAAGAAAAGAAAAAAGAAAAAAAAAAAAAAGAAAAATATAAAAAGAAAAAAAAAAATAATAATAATAAAAAAAAAAAAAAAAAAAAAAAAAATGGAAATTAAAAAACCTTAAAAGATTATGGCAATATGCAAAGTGAAATTAATTTTAAATAAAAATCAATTAACTTAATTAAAAATTGTTAGATGGAATCTTAATGATTGATTTGTAAACGAAGAAGCTGAAAACTGTTGATCAATAGATTTAAAATTCAGACAAATCTTTGTTAGAAAAAATTCCTATACTATAAGGAATGTAAAGTTACAACAACACAGAAACTGACAGGGTCAACTGAGGTCACTGTGGTGAACAAAGTGCTCTTTTAATGCAGTATCTATGATGTAATAATGATGTCATCATTTTTTGTGCACAGAAGACAGTGTGATGATGTCATCAGTGATGTCATAGATTTATGCAGTAAAAATAAGTGGAGGCAGTGAAAACTACACAAAAATACCTTGGTGATGAGAGTGCAATTTATCCACTAGTTTTAAGTTTTTCAACCACCCAAAATGGCTTGCAACAGTCCTGATGGATCTTGTGAACACTGTTTGCTAAAGTAAATTTAAGTTTATGTTGAGTTGACTCAAATCATCAAATGT